>CAJQUW010002268.1:0-479543 GCA_907163375.1 Prostheceraeus crozeri
CCTCCATGTGAAGTTTTTTCGTTGCATCTTGACGATTCAATTCAGAGGCATCTCGTTTCGTCCCAAAAAAATGGCAGAAGTCAAAAAACAAAAAGATTGTGCTCCTCTGCAGAAACACAGCGATGAGTGCTCGGGTAGACAGATTTTGTATCCTTACTCCCGTAACACTGGAGAGAAGCATTACACTCCGATACAAGAGCTCTGACTACGATTTACGGCGAGTCTGAAACCTCTTTCGAATTTGATTGAAAGAGGCCCTGACTTGTCATTTTCAGCTTTGTGGTTGGAAAGAGCCAGGAGTATTTTAAGGTATTACTATTATTATTGCTCTTATATACATGTACAAAGTTTAATGTAGAAGTTTGAATGCATGAGATTAGTTTGAATATGATATTTGCTTGTTGATCTGAGCATGCGTTGTAATCAATAAATGTAACTCCTATTGATTGACTTATTCAGGACATTTCAAAAATTCAAATAATGCATGTCGACAGAAAGAGCTGCATATCCTCTAGAACTTCCGTAACCCGAAATATCTAAAATTTCTGTGCCACAAGAATAAAACGCATAATTTATAACATAAGACATTGTACTGTTAATGAAAGAAGCATTTCATTGGGGAATCAAGACACTCGAATGACTTGCTTATATCGGCTTATATTGTTGTCGACTGTTATCGTTTTTCATAGTAAATTTGTTGCCAAATAAGTCTGTGTAAGTAGCGACTCCTTCAACAATCTGAAGTGATACTCATATGAAGTAAAATGTGATAAATTACCTGTCTTTGAAGAGATAACTATTCCAAATCCAAAAAGATGATCCAGAAAATGATGTAAATTCGGCGCAGTATTATGTATCTCAGTCACAAAGTGGCTAGTGCAGTTTTTAAAGTAGAATTCTGCATCACACTTTGCGAAAACGTACTTGGTAATAACGTACTTGCATGAATAGCTTGAGTGAAAATGACAGCATAACATTGACCATGTCGACTATGTCGTCGCCAACTTCTTTAGCTCTGAGTACCATGGCATCAAAATATCTGTCAATAGCTACCCAGAAGCGTTTTTGGCATGTTTATTCTTTCTTATGATTTTTTTTATATCGTATTCACAAATGGCAGCTTTTGTTTACCAGTAGCTCGTCCACCGTCCACCAATCCGGTGATTGCAAGATTTTCCATCACACTTTTCCATAACAAAGCACGTCATGCGGCGCATTTTCTATTTTTGATATTACAGGGTGTCGACAGACTTTCGATTTTCATTTTCCCGTATTTCTCCCGGCTTTCCCAGATATCAGCAATATTTTTCAAGTGGTACTAAATTTGCCTTACAACTTTTTGAGAAATATTAGAAATAACGTATCTAATATATTCTCAAAACCTCTCTATTTACAATGGTACTGAGAAACTCTGTCATCGATGTCCATAATCATGTTATCAAATTGGAAATCAGCTACATATATACTTAGGATAGTTTGGACTTCCCATGTGTAAATCACATGTTTGTTCCAATAAAATCCTTAATACAGGACTGGGCTCAATTTCACGTAAAATCGCATTTGTAATTTAACTGTTAACTATTCAAGTTCAACTTCAGTCAAGTTTGACTGTCAACTTCACCAATATTCCAGAATATCTAAAACATAAAATCCTCCAAGTCAAGAAACGGGCCTCCAAAATTATTGAAGTGATCATCGAGCCAAAATTTACGGACGCTGTCGGTAGCATGTGTAATTCATTATTGACAATAGTGATTGCCGATGAATCACATTCTCTGAGGGATTTGTTCTCTTCTAAGTTTCCGACATTATCCATCCGTAATAACTGTATCCTGCATCCTTCTTTGTCTTGTAATATGTGTTATTGTGGAATTGTATTGCGCTTGCCGAATATCACATATGATTTTATGAGCCAGGATGATATTATTACTACAGTATCTAAAAACAATAACACTATCATGATTCATGCAAAAGATGAGGAATTTTGTTATTTCGATGATTTTATGTATTTCACCTTGTTTCAAAGGCTATTTTAGGATGAATTACTCCTAAAACCTCTAACTCCTCAAAACAAGGATAAACATTTCTAACATTGCATAAATCAATAAATGATTGGTAATTGCTCACTAAATTTAACTCATCATTCCAATCGACCCTCTTTGATCGATATGAAGAGCTTCTCTGAGGAAATCAATCACTTATAACAATCATTCTTTTGTTGATTTCATAGAGACATCCAAATACCAAACTAATATATGCCGATATGGCACAGTTTCCTTAAAAATATCAGTAAAAATTGCATTCTACACTGAGCCATTGTTCCAATCAGTTATCAGAAAATAACATTTCCGAATTTCAATAATTCAAAAAGTGCATGTTTAAAAATTCAAAACAATGATGAGTTTTACTATGCTTTCATAAGAACCATGCTTCCTCCAAAAATAGAATTCACAAATATGGGGAAATAGTCACATAGAAGGAAAGTCCTCGTGCAGTTCCAATGATGACCTCGTATTGTTTCAATGAAAGCTCCATAGGTATATCAAATATCCATTCGACTGTAAAACCTTTTGTACCACCTCGATGTAAACCGACTGGAATAGCATTTGGAATGCAATGCCATCATCAGTAACTGTATGTAATGTATCTGATTTTGAGTGAAACGAAGATGAGAGCACTATAACTTCAGATCAACCAAGGACTCCTTGACTGTACAGATCACTTTATGAACAAAGATATATACAATCAAGAAGTGATTGGATCAACCCAAATGAATTTTGCCACCAAATTTATGTTAGATAATGAATGATATTTGACTCTACCGAACTCATTTTTTGAAAGTTACTAATTATGTGAGCAGTGGTTCTTAAATTTATATGAATTTAAAATATAATAATAATATATAATTATATAAGCATATGCCTTTCCTCAATGAGCTGCAGCCAGTGAACTACTTGCAGGATCTAAATGATTCCACATCAATAGAAAAGTTTATTTCCTGAATTTTCCAAAGATGAAAAACCGCTTCATTATCATTATCTGATTCATGAAATTCTGAAAAGTTCTATTTAGACGATTTTTCAGACCTCATTTTTCGGACATGCTAAGTTTGCAGCAACAAATTGCATTTCGACATTTTGAACTGCAGCGTATTCATGCCATGATAGAAAACCATAGTATCAAAATACACGTTAATACAATAGCACGATGACACCAATTTATCAAGAAATAACAACAGAAGAAACAGGAAAAACTGCCACGCTAGACGAAGACCGTGAAGGGCTTAAGTATTCCATCTTATCATCCTTTTTGTATCAGTTTACGTAGAAACAATGGGCACATGGCAACCGTCAGTCACAGAGTTGTGTCTGATGTTTCCAACAACGTCAGGTATAATTCTGCAGAATCAAGGTCTCGATATTTCCTGATTCAAAGGATAGCAATGACGGTGCGAAGCGATAATGCTACCACTATATTGAAGACAATACCATCGGACTAAACCATGGCAGAAGTTTCTTTATCTGGTTTAATTTGACTCAAGGTGACTTTGCATTCGTCATCCAATTATTCAAATTGCTTCTCCTTCACAATGCATAGCTAATTCCGTCAATTTCTTGTAATTGGTGTTTATTGAAATAACATTCATAACATGACGATAACAAATTTCAAAAATATTAATTCCATTCATTGAGAATACATAGCTTTTGAAAATATCATGTCTTAAAAAGGCAATTTGCTACTTCAGCCTTGCGTGCTTGACACTAGAAGTCTGAAAAATTGACTAAAAGCAAAAACTGCATGAAAAAAGTTATAAAACTTTATGAATTAGTTGATGAAAATCAAATGTTTTCTGATTATTAAAAGTACAAAAAATTAGCCCTTCTATCGTTGAACCATTCAAATCTTATGAATAGCTCACGGGCTACAAGCCATTCAACAAAGACCTGAACATCTATGATTGCTTAAAAAAATAATTGACTGACTAAATGCATGATTAAACGTACAGGCCTAATGAAGGTTATTTTTCTATGGTTCTGATTATGTTCAGAAACAATAGGCCTAGTAATATAAATGTCATCGCACTTTTGATAGGCTACCAGTCAATCTCGCATTCTTGAAATATTTTCTTCAGTCGTCGATTAGCAATGCACTTTGTCAAGAAATACATAGGCCCTATGTGTCTCGGTCAGCAGGTAGAACACATGCATCCAGGTTTGGGATAGCTGGGTCTTATCTTTATAGGTATATGACATAGACTGGCAAAATTTACTTGGTAAGTAACCTGGAGCGGTAGTTATTGACACAATCTAAGAGTTTCCAGTATTATCGGGTCCGTAACAGAAAGCAAAATCTTTTCCGCTTGAAGAAGCCCCAGATGGTTCCATATTGATGGAAGCCCCTGATGGTTTGCTTTGATTGATCACGATTTGTATTATATAAGACATAATGCTGATACAGCTTCAAGGTCTTTTTACAAAAGAATTAAAAACAATCAACTATAAAATAATCAACGCAAAATTACACTGAAAGTACATGAAATAGCATTTTATTTATAAATAGCATTTTCATTATTCAATAAAAAGTTTTTAACGTCCACTTTAAAGGCAGAAATTGAATACAGAGATGTGGAACTAGAGGGCAGCGCATTCCAGACCTGAGCACACCTAGAAGCAAAAAGAGATTTTGCGACTGAAGATAGGCGACACTTTGGTTGTTGAATCATGTTTTTAGAAGAGGAACGAAGTCTGGATCGGCCAGGGATCTCATTGACAGACGTAAGTCTATCAGAAAGGTATGAAGGAGCCTGGTCATGTATGCACTTGAATACGAGAACTGCCAATCTAAGGTCAAGACGGCATCGAGCAGATAACCATTTCATTTCTTTCAAGTGCGTAGAAATGTGTGAATATCGAGGTAGGTTGAACACAAGGCGTACCGAGGCATTCAGAATCGCTTGTAGACGGTTCATCAAGTTGTTTGTAATACCAGATAGACCTGACGCACAATAATCCATCAAGGGAAACACAAAAGCAGAAATAAGATAGGCTGCATCAGTACTTGAAGTAGACCTTCGAATAGTCCGAATTTGCCGGAGTGCACTGAAGCTGGAGGAAACAGTTTTTGAGACATGTGATGAAAATGTCAAAGTTTGATCAATTATAAAACCCAGGTAACGGACACGATCGACTGGCATAATGGGATATCCGTCGACATTAATAGGTTCCAAATGAGGATCACCGAGGCGTTGTCGCGCGGCACACCACATTAAACTGGTCTTCTTTGTGTTAATCTCAAGTTGGTTTTCCTTAAGCCACGACTTAATGGAGCTGATACAGTCAGATATTTTTGCAGATAGGGAACTCTCATTGCCAGACTTGCATGAACCATAGATGATAATGTCGTCTGCAAAAACGTGGACATTGAGATTATGACTCGTCACTACTTGAAATATATCTGCAGTATAAAGGGTAAATAGTACAGGCCCTAAGACGGATCCTTGTGGTACTCCACAATATACTTGAGATGTGGATGATCGCGAATCGTTGAATCGATAGTATTGGGAGCGTCCAACAAGGAAAGACTCAAACCAGTTGAGAAAGACACCACTTAAACCAAATGATTTATGAAGTCGTGTGAGGAGGATATCGTGGCAGACAGTGTCGAATGCTGACGTTATGTCAAGAGCTGCCAATAAATTCACTTCGCCTTTATCGATGGAAGAGAGTAAATCACTTACTACGTTGACGATAGTAGTTTCCGTCGAATGAAGTTTATGATATGCTGACTGATATTGAGGAAGTAAGTCATTTGAATATAGATGTGACCTCAGTTGTTGTAAAACCAGTCTCTCAATCAGTTTGGAGATAAAACTAAGATTGCTGATTGGTCTATATGAAGATGGATCATCAACATTCTTTTTGTCTTTTTTCATAACAGGAGTGACGCATGATGATGCCAAGGCAGGTGGGAAATGACCAAGAGTAAGTGAGTTATTGACTAGATTTGTCAAGAATGGTAAAAGTAAATCGAGACATTTCTTCAGCATGAGAGTTGGCAGAGGATCTGTACTTGAGCATTTATTTGGTAATGAACATATAGTTGAATAAACTTGATTTTCAGAAACAAGCAAGAATGTTAATACAAGGCGATGATTCACAGGAGTAGAGAAGTTTTGTGGAGCACAGTCACATGAGCCGCTCGAAGATATAATTGTCTCAACTTTTCCCGAGAAATAGCGTTCGAAGTCAGTAGCAGTGAGAATGTCAGATGTGGATGATCTGCCTCTACCAAGTATATCATTGAAGTATCTCCAACGATTTTGTGAATTTCCGTTTTCTGAATGCATTCTTGAGTGCCAGTAAAGTTTACGTTTGGATTTCAATAGTTGGCGATATAACGCTTTACAAGTATTCCATGTTTCATGAACATAGTCATAATCGCTTGATGAATTGCGCTTAGCCCAGCGTTCAATCCAACGAAGTAAGCGTTTACCATGTCGACATTCCTGATCGAACCAAGGATCGGACTTTCTTTGACAGATTCTTATGGTCCTGGTGGGAATTAGTTGATCAATAATATCAGTTATTGTTGTGTTATAGAGATCGACAAGTTGATCCACGGAAAGATCCGCCCAAGACACAATATCACATAGAATGGAATTAGCCAATGATGAGCGAAGCATCTCAACATCAAGAAACTTCCATGGGCGATAGATTATCGATTTATAGACTGGAGTTGGTCTTTGAATACTTGACTTCCAGTATAAAAGTCGGTGATCCGATACACTTAAATCCAAATAATTGATAGGGGAGATATGATTATCATTCCGTGTAAATATCAGATCCAACGTACCACCATGAATATGTGTAGGCTGTGTGACATGGTTAATGAAACCTAAAGATTCGAATAAATTAAGTAAGTGTTGTCCATTCATATCACTTGACCGTTCGATGTGAATATTATAATCACCAGCAAGAATCACAGGTTCTGTATAAGCACCGAAGATTTCAAGAATTCTTGTCATTTCAGAAAAGAACTTTGTTGTAGTAGGACCTGTCCGGTAAATGAGAACTACAATACAAGTCGACGAATTTGATGTAGTTCTGGCAGTAACTATCTCACAAGACTTCAATTGAAACCCCAAAGGAATGTTTGTAAGACGAGAACCATGTCCAGATACGATTGCAACTCCTCCATGATTTACAGATAGTGTGTCGCCATGAATGCGTCGACGAGGTTCATCAACGACGTTAAATCCACAAGATCGAAGACGAGACATGCAAACAGAATCAGAGTCATGCCAGGTTTCTGTAATTAGCACAACATTAATACCATTTACGTCTAGAAGGTCGAGTAGATCATCAACTTTATTGTTAAGCGATCGCATATTAATGAGACCAAAGGAGAGTTTTTTAGGAGTACTCAATTGATGTCGGTCACATCTCGAAAGTTGTCGAAGATAGCGAGGAATACATGTGGTTACATCAGATATTGGAGTTTCTGATTGTCTTCTGGAGCTAGAAATACGAGTTCGAATAGAGTTTGTTCCTGAGTTGTAGCACACATGGCTATGATTTCGGAGTTTCAGTGCGAAGATTTTGCGTTTCACAGTGCGTGATAGTCCATGACAAGATTTGTTTCGGATTCCAAGTAGAATTGAAGAGTCGTAATGTATTGTCATACGTGAAGATGCGTTGACTGTCTGCGTTGATTAACATGCGAACGACGCTTCTGCACAATATTGCAGGAGGCGCTGTGCTATCCGACCAGCCACGACCGCAGTCGATGATCGAATTGCTTGATAGCGACCCGACATTTGGAAGCACTGGTCTGTACATTAGCCCCATTGGTTTGGGTGACCTTTCTGCTATGATTTACTGTGAAGTTTTCGAACTCATCACTTAGCTTAGCCACTGGCTTTTATTCGAAATACCAACAAAAACTCTGATGCACCTTTTTTCAGTGGCAGCGCTGGAAGAATTTTTTTGTTGGCATGATTTTGGACAGATATCTTCCTCCACTTAGTGCGGATGTAGGCGTATAAGTAACCTTCAGTGTTAAATTGAACGATTCTTCCATAGATATTTTTTTGCTTACAAAGTTGTGCACTTGTAAAGTATCTTTCAACTTATGAAGTTGATGACGTGAAGGTAAACAATCATTTAGATATGACTTATTTTTGTATGCATTTACAGGCTGGATAATTTGACAATTGCTATGTTGCGGGTCTGCTACAAAAATGCATGCAAGCCTTTTAAGAAACACAAAATTCACAACGATTTTTTGCGACCTCGGTCGATTGATTGCGAGCTCATGCTTGTATGTGTAAATCATTGTCGACACAATTATGCACACGACTTTAATGTGAACTGCTTTAATAGGTACTCAGATTACTTACTTGGAAAAGATTTAGCGATTGCATTATAGTCAACGTGTCAATGACATAACCATCGCCTAACAGACATCGTTGACACGAATGAAGTGATGTGCATAGGAAGACAAACGCATAGAGTTTATAGGAAAAGTCACAAAATGTCACATTTTTGGTACAAACGAGACGTTTGCGCATGGCAAATGTCACGATACAACAATGAAATCTGACATGGAGGTACCTGTGACTATTGTGAAGATGTCTAGCATTGACAAACGCGTCATCTAAGGGTGCATAGGAAGACAAACGCATAGAGTTTATAGGAAAAGTCACAAAATGTCACATTTTTGGTACAAACGAGACGTTTCCGCATGGCAAATGTCACGATACAACAATGAAATTTGACATGGAGGTACCTGTGACTATTGTAAAGATGCCTAGCATTGACAAACGCGTCATCTAAGGGTACATAGGAAGACAAACGCATAAAGTTTAGAGGAGGTCACAAAATGTCACATTTTTGGTACAAACGAGACGTTTGCGCATGGCAAATGTCACGATACAACAATGAAATTTGACATGGAGGTACCTGTGACTATTGTGAAGATGCCTAGCATTGACAAACGCGTCATCTAAGGGTGCATAGGAAGACAAACGCATAGAGTTTAGAGGAGAAGTCACAAAATGTCACATTTTTGGCACAAACGAGACGTTTGCGCATGGCAAATGTCACGATACAACAATGAAATTTGACATGGAGGTACCTGTGACTATTGTGAAGATGCCTAGCATTGACAAACGCGTCATCTAAGGGTGCATAGGAAGACAAACGCATAGAGTTTATAGGAAAAGTCACAAAATGTCACATTTTTGGCACAAACGAGACGTTTGCGCATGGCAAATGTCACGATACAACAATGAAATTTGACATGGAGGTACCTGTGACTATTGTGAAGATGCCTAGCATTCACAAACACGTCATCTAAGGGTGCATAGGAAGACAAACGCATAGAGTTTATAGGAAAAGTCACAAAATGTCACATTTTTGGTACAAACGAGACGTTTGCGCATGGCAAATGTCACGATACAACAATGAAATTTGACATGGAGGTACCTGTGACTATTGTAAAGATGCCTAGCATTGACAAACGCGTCATCTAAGGGTACATAGGAAGACTAACGCATGGAGTTTAGAGGAAAAGTCACAAAATGTCACATTTCTGGTACAAACGAGACGTTTGCGCATGGCAAATGTCACGATACAACAATGAAACTTGACATGGAGGTACCTGTGACTATTGTGAAGATGCCTAGCATTGACAAACGCGTCATCTAAAGGTGCATAGGAAGACAAACGCATAGAGTTTAGAGAAGTCACAAAATGTCACATTTTTGGCACAAACGAGACGTTTGCGCATGGCAAATGTCACGATACAACAATGAAATTTGACATGGAGGTACCTGTGACTATTGTGAAGATGCCTAGCATTGACAAACGCGCCATCTAAGGAGCATAGGAAGACAAACGCATAGAGTTTATAGGAAAATTCACAAAATGTCACATTTTTGGTACAAACGAGACGTTTGCGCATGGCAAATGTCACGATACAACAATGAAATTTGACATGGAGGTACCTGTGACTATTGTGAAGATGCCTAGCATTGACAAACGCGTCATCTAAGGGTACATAGGAAGACAAACGCATAGAGTTTAGAGGAAAAGTCACAAAAATGTCACATTTTTGGTACAAACGAGACGTTTGCGCATGGCAAATGTCACGATACAACAATGAAATTTGACATGGAGGTACCTGTGACTATTGTGAAGATGCCTAGCATTGACAAACGCGTCATCTAAGGGTGCATAGGAAGACAAACGCATAGAGTTTAGAGGAAAAGTCACAAAATGTCACATTTTTGGTACAAACGAGACGTCTATGCGCATGGCAAATGTCACGATACAAAAATGAAATTTGACATGGAGGTAGTGTAGGTACCTGTGACTATTGTAAAGATGCCTAGCAATGACCAAACGCGTCATCTAAGGGTGCATAGGAAGACTAACGCATAGAGTTTAGAGGAAAAGCCACAAAATGTCACATTTCTGGTACAAACGAGGACGTTTGCGCATGGCAAAGTCACGATACAACAATGAAACTTGACATGGAGGTACCTGTGACTATTGTGAAGATGCCTAGCATTGACAAACGCGTCATCCAAAGGGTAGCATAGAGGAAGACAAACGCATAGAGTTTAGAGGATAAATAACACAAAATGTCACATTTTTGGTACAAAACGAGACGTTAAGCGCATGGCAAATTGTCACTAAAACAACAATGAAATTTGACATGAGGTAACCTGTGAAATATGTGAAGCATGCCCTAGCATTACAACGCGACAACTAAAGTGTGCAAAGGAAGACCAAACGCATAGAGATAATAGGAAAAGTCACAAAATGTCACATTTTTGGTACACAAACGAGAACGTTTGCGCATGGCAAATGTCACGATACAACAAAGAAATTTGACATGGATGGTACCTGTGACTATTGTGAAGATGCCTAAGCATTCACAAACACGTCATCTAAGGGTTGCATAGGAAGAACAAACGCATAGAGGTTTAGAGGAAAAG
Source organism: Prostheceraeus crozeri (assembly GCA_907163375.1). Classification (NCBI taxonomy): domain Eukaryota; kingdom Metazoa; phylum Platyhelminthes; order Polycladida; family Euryleptidae; genus Prostheceraeus; species Prostheceraeus crozeri. The sequence goes on from CAJQUW010002268.1 coordinate 11,003, forward strand.
TCACAAAATGTCATCATTTTTGGTACAAACGAGACGTTTGCGCATGGCAAGATGTCACGATAACAACAATGAAATTTGAACATGGAGGTACCTGTGACTAAATTGTGAAGATGCTAAGCATTGACAAACGCGTCCATCTAAGGGTGCATAGGAAGACAAACGCATAGAGTATTAGAGGAGACAGTCCACAAGTCACATTATCGGTACAAACGACCACGTTTTGCGACATGGCAAATGTCACGCAAACCACAATGAAAATTGACATGGGGTACCTGTGACTATTGTGAAGATGCTTAGCATTGACAAACGCGTCATCTAAAATTGCATAGGAAGACAAACCGCATAGAGTTTAGAGGAAAAGTCACAAAAAATGTCACATGATATTGGTACAAAACGAGACGTTTGCGCCATGGCAAATGTCACGATACAACAATGAAATTTGACATGGAGGTACCTGTGACTATTGTGAAGATGCTTAGCATTGACAAAAACGCGTTCATCTAAGGGTGCATAGGAAGCCACAAACGCATAGAGTTTAGAGGAGAAGTCACAAAATGTCACATTTTTGAGCACAAACGAGACGTTTGCGCATGGCAAATGTCACGATACAACAATGAAATTTGACATGGAGGTACCTGTGGACTATTGTGAAGATGCCTAGCATGACAAACGCGTCATCTAAGGGTGCATAGGAAAAAAAACGCATAGAGTTTAGAGAAGTCACAAAATGTCACATTTTTTGTACGAACTAGACGTTTGCGCATGGCAAACATCTTGATGTAGCAATGAATGTTTGAAGTTGAGGCCACCTGATAGTATAGGTGCGTATACGTTTGACATGCGACAACCACTTCTCTTAGCCGGCTAACCAGGTTTGGGGTTGAATTTTTCGAAATGTCTGGTTTATGGTAGAAATCAACCAATCATTTATCGTGCTTAACCATTGCAATGAGCGTGCTGGATTGCCCACCACGTTCTCTACTACAGGCATCTGGCAATATGATTGGATTGTGAGACCAAAATGTCAGACCTAAAGGAATAATGACACATGATTTCGCTGAAGTGGGGATAGTTGGGAAGTTCAAGATATTTCGAAAAAAAATAAAAATTTAATTTGGAGTTATTTGATTTGCTGAAAATGGACTAATCATGGAACATTTCTCTAAACATTTGCAAATGCGTTGTCAAAGTCGAATACGTAAACTGATTAAGTAAATGTGCGAACATGCCTCAGAATATGCTGAAATATCGCTCTCATTTGCCATTTTCAGGCGCATCAATATTATTGTTTAGTATCTGAGCATCAAATGTAACTGCCAAGGCATAACATGGCGCAAAGAACTACATGCACAACAAAGCGACTGACTGTCACTCAGTAAGTTGTTTTATGGCCTGAAACACAAATCGTCGGAACTATTCCACTCCACGATCCTACCTCCCAAAGCATGTTTCTTTGATCGGCCAATTTGCTTCCGATAACTTGATAGTATCAATAAGACACCCAGGCTATTGATCCCATTAAGGATCTACTGTAAATGGGTATTTTTCACTTTTTACGGTGATGGTTAGAATTAAAATTCCTAATCAGCGGAGCTCTGTTGAAGGTAAACTGTTAAAAGCACATGATCAACGACAGCGATTTGCTCCGATGAGATCTAAATTTGACATGACATTATTTTTAGTCTGAATTTCTTCATGACTCATTTTCATCGATGACTCAGATTCATTTAAATTACCCATATGGTCAATTGCATCTGGTTATTGAGGGTGATTGACATGATCATTTTTATGTCTGAATTATTGCTATTTGAATCGACAAAGAGGTTAGATGATGGTGACATCAATCATTGACCTGCGTTTTTATAAATAGGCTTATATAAATCAAACGCGCACAATTATCTATTTCCAGATTTTGCAAGAATTACAATTCAATTGTTAGATCAATGACGTGGAAATGTTTTGCATTTACACAATTCATCTTTAGTCAAAAATAGGTAGGCACCGTGTTTTTCAGAAATCTATGTGTTGGCCACTTCTATCAAATTTCTGGCAAATTTGACAAATGGTCATTGCCGCACAAGTGTGAATTTGTACAGTGAAAGAGAAGTAGCTTGGTGGTAGAGAAATAGCTTGTTGCTCCTTGTGATTGATGGTGTGACAGGTCCCAATGGTTCACGTGCTTATAATTACGAAACGTCGGGCGTTTTTACAAATGCTTTATTCATGAAATGTGGTGGAAGTTTTTGAAGTGCTTTCTGCTTGCCTTTTACTAGTAAAAATGTGGTGTCCAAACTTCCTATTTCAAACTTTTTTTTAACATTCCTAACTAACTAGAACTAATTCAGCAGATTAAAAAATTGTAATTCAGTAATAACTTTCAAAATAATTCATTAAATAGTTCATTCAAAATAGTCATAAAATAGTCATTAAAAAATATTTATTAAATAGTTTTCATTTAATTTACCAGTAGTGAATTGAGCGCTTACCCGGTTAGCCGGTACAATGATTTTGGCACCTTCGAATTTCCCTGACTGGTCGACTGACACAGTTGAAAAATATATAGTAGTTCCTGGTAATGCAATATGTTTTGAATAAAAGAAAGAGAGTAATAAAGAAAAATATAGATTAAGTTAATAACAATCTTACATTGTTCCGCAATGCTCATATTGCAGAACTTCACACAACGATTATTCCGAAGACATCTTCCTCAGTCTTCTTTGACTTCGACGAACCCAAGTACTTCATAAATGACCCATTGCTCTTCCACCAACAAGAGACAGCTGAAGAACAGCAATTATTTCATCCAAGGAAACTGGTAGCAACGTTGTGGGACTTAGCAATTGTTGACCACATTGAGAATCAAAGAACTACTGATCAAAGTGCCTGTCATTCTTTCTTATAGGCCTACTTTGTCACTCTGTCAATTTTGAAAGCTGTACCTGATTTGCCTTTGTCTCACAAGTCGACTTTGACAAATATAAAGCTGCTACTACAAGGAAGTCATCCAATTCCAAATCCGGGATTCCAGGAAAAATGGCAATCCTATGCTATTAAATTCATCAAGTAGTTGATTAGTCTATATCCCAGAATTATATAACTCGTAAATATTTGAAGCCATAAGTACTTGGAATTTTACCACAGCCGTTAATTTGTGGCCATGCAGAAATCGAGAGAAATGATATGAAATATTTCATAATGCTCACGAAAATTCTTATGCGGCGCTGCGCCGGCTAAAATGATCATAAAAATCCGTCTGATCTGATCTTTAATCTATTCATTTACATTGCACTATAATATGTTCACGACCAGAGACAACAGTGCGGATTTGTCTGAGCGAAAGTTGTTCTAAACAGCTGTCTATGTCTTACCAGCGGAAAGCGATGTGAGAATTAATCTCTTCCATAGTAAACGTAAGACTGAGCTGAAAAGCATCAGTTCAGTTCGTTCGTCAGTTACATGAAGTGGAAAATAAAAGTTCATTTCAGTGGCACTTACTACGAAATCCTGTCTGCTGAGCTCCTTTGCTTACTAGTGAACGAAAGAGCCTCATTCATTTACAATAAAAAGTTAAAATGCACTGGTTAGGACTACTATTTTTTAGCAATCATTTTGCTCACTTTGCTTGGTTTGCGACTGAGGTCTAATCATCTATTTGTGTACTCAGGTACATGTTCGGTTACTTTCCGCCGGTCTCTTATGTCATCGTAGCTATCGCGTGGTCAGCTTCGCACCAACCTTAGATGCTTTCTGTCGACCACACCATTGATCGGCTCTACGACTTGCCATTCGCGATACCAAACGGCACGATCTTCAGTGGGCAAATATCTTTCATGCGGTAGATGTGGTCGAACAGACTCACTTTGCGCTTATTAATCAACTACACAAGCCGTAACTTTGGTTCTACTCTTCTCAGGACTTCATAATTGGTGGTGCGGTGAAGCAATCTAACACGTGAAATCCCTCGAAAGCACCATAACTCAAAGGCATCGAGACGCCGCTTATCCGTCACGTTATCGATCCGCTTATCACGTTTTCGGAGTATGCATCAGCACGCTAGAAACACACGTTTGCAACACTTTGCATTACAGTTCTTGTGCCAATCACGTGACTCCTCCATATTTTGACAAAACTTGCTAACGTCCTGAATGTTAACATGCCTGGCCATGCCAATGCGCTGACGAAATTCAATTGCACATCCCTCGCCATCTATCGTGATTCCAAGATAGGTGAACGTGTGGACTGTCTCGATTGCACTGTTGATCGGAAGCTCTGCTTTCTTATTTTATCTCCACTATCACCAATTCCTTCGTTTTATCGGTGTTGATATGACGGCCACATCTTCCTGCATCCGAAGAAACGAGGGTTTGGGCTATTCTCCAATTCACACCAACTTTCATCCGAGAGTTTTTTGTATCATCGGCAAGGCTGGGGTTGTTGATAGGCCGTCCCTGAATTGACACCCCTGCCGCATTGTTATGAAACGTTCCAGGCATACAACGCAAAATAACATCACAGGGGATAGCCCTGTCTGTAATCCTAGTCTGAACCAGTCAAGAGTTTCATTTTCGAGTCTTAACTGCAACCTTGGCACTGCAGTGCATGGTCTTCAAAGTATGGATAATCTTAGCATCCACTCCGCATAATTTCAGTAGGCCTACTGCCCACATGGCGTCCTGCGAAATGTTTCCGAAAGTCTTAGAGAAATCGATAAAGCAGACCATCAGCAAGGATCTGTTGCACAGTACTGCGTTCTCTGCGGAAGACTGTTTGTTCCTTTACCATGGAATGGGTCGACAGAAGCTTTCAGACGCTATAGGATGATCATTTTTTGCACACGTGGTTTATCAGAGATAAGGTGCTTAGATCTAGATAGTGCTTAGATAGTTGCTGCAGATGCTTAGATCTCCTTTCCTTGACAGCGTCACTATAACCGACATGTTCAATTCATGAGGAACTTTCTCTTCAAATCAAACTAAGCTTGACTGCTTGACTGCATATAATGAGCGTGCTTCTGCCAATTCTACTCCACCTGCATGTAGCATCTTTCCTGTGATGCCATCTGTGCAGGGAGCCTTGTGAGTCTTTAGTCTCTTGGTCGCTGTTTCGACTTGACACCCGAGTATTTCGCCATCTCTGTCGTCGTCTTAGAGTGCTATGTCTTCAAGTTCCGTCACTATTGTGGTGTCATAATCATACGTCTCCGCATGCAGGTCTCGGCAGTACTCAGTCCATCTCGCTCTGTTATCTTCGGATGTCTGGAACAGGTGTTCATCGCGATCTTTAGTAAATAGTTGCTTCGGTTCCTATTTTGTATTGATATCTCTGATCTGATCAGCAGGTATACTTGGCGTGTCTCTGCTTCTGCGCACTTTGCTCAATCAATCTTTATTTCTCCTGCAGCCATATTTCATGTCGGATCGTACCGCCTTCCGAAATTTACTGCACTCGCTCCTGTATTTTCATGTTCTCTTCAGAATTTAGTATGCTATGTTTCGACTCCGCTTTTCATCAGTGAATAGGAGTGTCCTCTGAGTGATTCATCTCTGTCGGTGGACTCTGTCATTACCTCCCTGATTGCCGAATACAGCCCAGCTGTTCCTTCTTCCAACTTTTTTCCCTATAGGTTAACCAAACCAAAATTTTTGGGTGAATTAGGCTAAATTAGGATAATCAATGAGTCTGGAACTTTTTTCATGAGTCTGGAAATTATCTTCCGAAAATGCGATCTATCCCGATCTTTTCGAATTCGAATTAGCGAGAAGAACGTGGAGGCAGCTTCAGTCAGACATCAAGTCACTTGAACTTGACCGAAAATTCGTTGAAGTTTGTCTCTGTTTCCAATAACACAGTAGAGAGTGGCTTCTGTGTTAGCGCAAGTATGTTGACCAAAGAAAGGAACAGTGTCAGGTGTTCTTCTGAGCGTAATCCGAGGCTATCGTATCAAGCCAAATATACTCAGTGACAAAAAGAATGAATTAAAAAAGAATAAATGGCAATTGCATATTGACAAAATTCGATTTAGGAAGCATCTTCCAAGTAATGCCTTGAAGAAATTTATTTCTTTTATTTAAAATTCACTAAGGTATTTTTAGTATGCCGGCACATAATTCACCGTCACACATTAGTATATGGCTGACATTGACTATGTACATACGTGCAATAACTTACGATCGCAGGCTATAAAATGCTATTAACGTCATCGATATGATTAATGCTTCATGAAGTGACACCTTTGTGTGAACTACATGTATATTAAATGGTCATGTCTTGTTGATTTTACATTTTCACAATTATCAGCAGATTTTGCTACTGCTCCTCTGTAAACCAAATTCAATTTACATGCTTATACATGTACATCTGCAATCTATTTTTATTATTGTTTTGCTTATGTGAGAATAATTGTTGTTTCTCAATTGTTGTTCAAACAACCAACACAATTGTTGTTTCTCCTTTACTTACATGTACATGCGCATTACTGATGATATCTTATTACAAGGAAGTCAGAGTTATATTATAATTGTAAATGCGATTACTTTTAGGGATTGCAATTGCTGTAATTAGTCATTGTAATCAATTCCATTTTAACCATGACATTGAGAGGTTATTTCAATTACTTTGCAGTCAGTTCTGTTGATTAGCACACAGCTTAGGTTTCTTAACTCTCCCCGTCGATAACACGTTAAAATGCTTCGATGTCCACCGGGATTACGACTACAAGTATTTCTTTTTCTAAGACATTTATTACGAAGGTCATTGTCAAAATCTAATTCAAGTGACGGTTTTATGATATCCCTTCCCCCCCCCTAAATGCTGATCGGAAAATGTAAACCAGAAAACCCCTATTATTCAATTTCTCCTCGGAAAAGGAGAGACACGTAGACTCTTCTAGAAGCCATAGTTCAAATACATAAATCAATTTATATCTCAGCGGAGATGTGATTCCACTGGAAACCATAAGTCTCGATATCACAGCACTTTTTCTTCAGCTTGTATACAGTAGAGATGTACGGCGGAAACACGGGCTGGGGAGATAAAAAAGGTGACAATTTAATATCAATGTTGCAAGAGTGGTCTTTTTTCCGGGTGGCATCTGAAAATAACCTTTGCATATCTGCCCAGAAAAAGAAATTGTGGGAGAGCGCATAATGATGTGGGAGAGTAAGGCCTATGTGGTCCATCCGGTCCGCAGTGATGACCAGGGCATTAAGGACAGCTGTTTGCATCACATCAGAACCTTTCAAATGTGATATCACGACTTGCGATGTAAAATGCATGGTAGTGACCTAGTTTGAGGTCATAGGGCCTAGGTGGTCCATGTGGTCCGTAGTGATGACCAGGGCACTAAAGATGACTGTTTACATCACAGAAGTACGTCTCCATCGTGATTTTACGACCTGCAATGTGAAATACATAGTGGTGACCTAGTTTGAGGTCATAGGGCCGAGGTGGTCCATGTGCTCCGTATTGATGACCAGGGCACTAAAGATGGCTGTTTACATCACAGCAGTACGTCTCCATTGTGATTTTACGACTTGCAATGTGAAATACTTAGTAGTGACCTAGTTTGAGGTCATAGGGCCAAGGTGGTCCATGTGGTCCGTATTGATGACCAGGGCACTAAAGATGGCTGTTTACATCACAGCAGTACGTCTCCATTGTGATTTCACGACCTGCAATGTGAAACACATAGTAGTGACCTAGTTTGAGGTCATAGGGCCGAGGTGGTCCATGTGGTCCGCAGTGATGACCAGGGCACTAAAGATGGCTGTTTACATGACAGCAGTACGTCTCCATTGTGATTTTACGACCTGCAATGTGAAATACATAGTAGTGACCTAGTTTGAGGTCATAGGGCCGAGGTGGTCCATGTGGTCCGCAGTGATGACCAGGGCACTAAAGATGACTGTTTACATGACAGCAGTACGTCTCCATTGTGATTTTACGACCTGCAATGTGAAATACATAGTAGTGACCTAGTTTGAGGTCATAGGGCCAAGGTGGTCCATGTGGTCCGTATTGATGACCGGGACACCAAAGATGGCTGTTTTCATCACATCAGAACCTTTCAAATGTGATATCACGACTTGCGATGTGAAATGCATGGTAGTGACCTAGTTTGAGGTCATAGGGCCTAGGTGGTCCATGTGGTCCGCAGTGATGACCAGGGCACTAAAGATGGCTGTTTACATGACAGCAGTACGTCTCCATTGTGATTTTACGACCTGCAATGTGAAATACATAGTAGTGACCTAGTTTGAGGTCATAGGGCCGAGGTGGTCCATGTGGTCCGTATTGATGACCAGGGCACTAAAGATGGCTGTTTACATGACAGCAGTACGTCTCCATTGTGATTTTACGACTTGCAATGTGAAATACTTAGTAGTGACCTAGTTTGAGGTCATAGGGCCGAGGTGGTCCATGTGGTCCGCAGTGATGACCAGGGCACTAAAGATGGCTGTTTACATGACAGCAGTACGTCTCCATTGTGATTTTACGATTTGCAATGTGAAATACATAGTAGTGACCTAGTTTGAGGTCATAGGGCCGAGGTGGTCCATGTGGTCCGTATTGATGACCAGGGCACTAAAGATGGCTGTTTACATCACAGCAGTACGTCTCCATTGCAAGATCACAGCAGCAAGTCGTGAAACCACAGTGGAGAGGTGCTGCTGTGATGCAAACAGCCATCCTTATTGCCCTGGTCATCACCACCGACCAGATGGACCACCTATGATCTTAAACTAAGACACTACCATGCATTTCACATTGACATTGGTTTGAGATCATAGGGCCTAGGCTGCTCAACCGGGTTTTCAGTGGTTTTCAGCTGGCGATGAAAAGCTAGTCAGCTTGTTCCGGCAAACCCTGATCGGAAGAAGTTGAATGAGACTTTACTAAATTAGATAATATTTTAGCTAGAAATTGTATTGAAGCTCATTTGCTGTGTTTCTTCAATTATGTCAGTGCATTGCTATCGGAGTTGAAAAACTCCACTCCGTTGGTACGGGAGTTCGGATAGAATCTCTGACTCTTGAAGAGATACACAGATTTGTAAAACTGATCATGGGCAACTTTGAAATGCCTGCTTGCGCAAATCACCCTTCCGATCGACATTTTTGTCTCATGGGAATAATGTGAGCAATATGATTGATATAGGATATCTTAGAAAAATATGAATATGAAATATTGCCTTATCGCGCATTATCATCACATCCGATAATAATCTTTATCATGATCGCTCATTGTTTCGTGTAACAGGCTATACAAATATGAACATTGATCTGATAGGTTGAATAATTTGAGGGGTTTTGTGTGATCACTAAGAAATCATGATGTTCTTCTTATAGAATTTCCTTGGTAGTCAACTTAATTTCATTTGTAAGTTTTTTATTCAATTATTCAATATTCCTATCAGTAGTACTTCATGCTTTCCGATACTTTAGGTAAGGCTGCACAACTCAAACATTAAGATCTCTAGTATAGCTTAGATTGTATGTAAATACAGGTCCGCAAAAAAAACTAATACTTTCTGGGGCCTCAGAAACATGTGTCTCTAAAACATTGAATTTGTTTATATGAAAAGCTGTATTCTCCACTTTTGGGTTCGTCACTCTGCCTGCTATTATGCCTGCTCTATTATTTCAACAGCTGCTGTATGAATTATATCTTCGAATTGGCCGATGTGATGTATGAAATTCCCGCGTTCTACAATGAAGATAGCCGTTTGGCAAGCAGGAAATGAATCCACCAAGACGCGCAGCTATTTTCCGTCTGTTAAAATTTACAGTGACAGTGGATGAAATTTGTAATCGTTCTGTTGCAACATTTTTGGGGTGTACTTTCATGATGAGTAAAATGTTGTGCATCTGTGAGATCGCTTTCTTTTGAGTGTAACCTACCTGGTGAGTAAATGCCTCCATGGGTCCATTACATTCCAATTTATGGTGATAGCACTTTAGATACATGTAGAATAGACAAATCATAAAGATTTCTGAGTGCCAGTTCGCCTAGGCAGTAAATAGACATATGTCCTCAGACTTGAACAATTTAAGCACAACAATTCCTTCGCAGCCGTAGACGCTGCTTCGCCCTATAAGGGCTCGTCAGTACGGCTTTGAATGACCAAAACTAGCTTGAAATATTTAGAATGGTTGAACAAGACGAAGGAATGCAGAACAGACTGCTCAGCGTTTGTTTATCCTGGCTTTGCCATGCGGCTGATAATCATAAAGATTGCAGAGTGCCCGTTCGTCTGGGCAACGAATAGAAAGATATCCCTAGAGAAAGCACTCTTCAATCTTTATGATTATTAGCCGCACGGCAAAGCCAGGATAAACAAACGCAGAGCACTCTGTTCTGCAGTCCTTCAGTTTGTTCAGCCATTCCAGATATTTCAAGCTAGTTTGGGCCATTCCGAGCCGTACTGATGAGCCCGTGTAGGGCGAAACGCAGCGTCTAAGGCTGGCAAGCAATTGTTCTGCTTAAACTGTTCTATTCTGGAATAAACAAAGAATAGATCCATGCAACCCAAGAATGATAGTCGCAAATTTGATGTGCGCTCAAATAATTTTGAAAGAAAAAAAGTGACATTCAGATGAGATATGAAAATGCTTTGGAAGATTTAATAGCACATTTCCCAGGCATGCTAGATCTGGAGTATCTTGTGTGTTCAGTGGCGCCGCAGTGGGCTCCCAGACCATAGGCTTCGCTTCATAATTGATTCATTACAACAGCTAACATGATCGGCAAAGTATTCAGATTATTGACGTAATGCTCAAGTTAATGTAGTTTATGAATTTTCGATGTTTTATTAAGTTTGAGATGTATTGAATTTTCAAGTAATGCTAATATTACAGAGTGAAATGAAAATGAAGTAAGATTGATCAGTACAAATGTCAAAATGAAAATTACAATGAAGCACGTGATGCACGTAGTCAATCCTACAAAATATAATTCCTGTCGAAACTTCATTTATTCACTTCATTTCCATTGTGATCGCCTTTTCAATTGTGAGCTTGCTATGCTAAAGTGATTGCTCCTCGATTCAGCCCTGGTTTCCAAATACTCTAAGCCTCAAATGACAATAGAAATGCGATGGTCGTTGCTTGGTTGACGATCTCTCTCTCTCTCTCTCTCTTCGGCAAAATATCGTTGCCTGTCTGAAGAAGTCTGAGATTTACGGATGAATCTGTTAAATGAATTAGATATAGGCATATCCTATTCCATGAGTGCATACGCACAAATTACTCCACATTTTACATGGCCATAAGCTTATTGTGTATAGGAGAGGTAGCTACGAGGCAACCCCAGGATGAAGATACGTTTTGAAAGATCCATGAATTTTATGATAATAGTTTCATGCTAACTCTTTCACACATGATGATGGTCCCAACCAGCAACAGATCATACATGTACCATTTTTGAGCTCTTTAATTAACCGGAGGTACGGCTACAATTACGAATATCGGCTTTGTTTTTATTCGCAGAGTATTTCCTTCTTCCGATACTTATTTCATTAGAGAAGTCAATCATGTGAATCAATTCTGCATTTCATTTTATGTGATTTCGTATGTCGAATGGTTTATTCAACATTACGATTTCTCTACTAATTGCAGGTCGGTGGAATTTCTATTGAGTTGAATTAGAATACATAGAAATCTCCCTTTCCTTCGGGCGATCGGCGCGTGGCTACACACCAGATCTTTGGCACTATATAATATTATCAATGAATCCCAGTCCAGACGGTAAATGAGCAGTTAAAGGATTAAACTGTTATGACGTGTAATGCACCGCACATCATTTAGCGCAACATGAGCCCCATGCAACAACTGTACCTGAATGTTTGCAACGATTCTCAACATGAAAGTATATGCACTTTTTATGAACTCTTGACTGAGGCACACTGTGAAACTGTCAAGGCGCAATGAGCTATTCCATTTTCAGCTGCAGTCTACTGCACTCTGCAAGTACATTAATGAACTAAAATGCATCAAATTGCTGTTTCGTCGACAAAAACACGGCAGCTCTACAGAATGGAACCGCTATCATTTATATGTCGACTTTCTATTCACCCAACTTTTCCTGACAGGCGACATAAGGAAAATGGTCATTTAAGAAAAATAAAATCAGGAAATCATATCCTGAAAAGATTGGTCGTGGAGAGAAAACCCATTCATGAATTCATTTTCCCACAACCCTCTCATATTGACTGGAGGCGCCAAAGAAGCAATTCAAAATTGCTCCTCGGAGTTTTCCCTAGAGCAGGAACTACATAACACATAACATTTGAAAATGAGTGAAGCAATCAGAAGCAATTCTGAATCAAGATCATATAGCTAGCTTCACTGGCAATGAAGGTGCAGTATGGAATGTATTCAACTCATTATAAGTATGCATGATTTGATAGATTGAAATATGCGTGCTTTTCATCATGATCATTAAATCTCGTCAGAAGCATGCCCAAGTCACGTCACATGTTTTTTTGTTATATTGCATCAATTACCAGTGTACTGAGCTCTGTGCCTTGAACTGCATTTTCGGAGCCTCAGTTTTCGGTCTAAGTGCATGCAGCTATGTCAGGCGCAATTTCTGCACGAATGAAGAGATGCATAACTTGCAGTCAGTTTTTTCGGCGAAGGCAGCATGTGTTGGTCTGCGTTACATGCAAGCGCAAGCAGCATCGGCGTTGCCAAACATCGGCTGCTTACTTATCTCAGGGTAAGAGGGAGAAGGAGAAGATGGGTTGACTAATGATATCCATTCTCCAATGCTTTCACAGAGCATGAATGTCTTTGCCACTAATTTTTTCTTGGCGTCGAAGGCCTCAGTTTAGTCGAAAGAAATTACTAATGCTCACTTTACTCGGACGACCAGTGCGTATCTCAAGCGACGTCATCAAACAGACTGATCAGTGCCAGAGTTCCGTATCCGTAGCCGTGGTTGCAGGTCGCAGCCGGAGACAAAAACAAAAATACTGTGGCTCCGGCTTGAGGCTTCATGTGCCTTTGAATTCAGTCACTTTCCGAAAAAATTGATTATAACAGTGCAGCTGTAGCGAATGCAAATGTGTCATCTTTGTAGGTAATCTCTGTAGACCTCGCAAAATCTACTGTCTTTCATCTAACCACAATACAATCTCATCTCAACACAATCAGTTATTTGGATTTTCATCGAAATAGTGAGTAGAACAGACGCATGTGAAAGGATAATACTGAATCAGAGGAGCCATCTAAACTCTCTGTCTAGATTCCCATTTTGATGACGGAAGCACGCTAAAAACAGAGGAGGGACATTGAATTCTGCAAAATGGTTCAGTAAATGATCAATAAACAACTTCTCCAATCGTCAGATCATCGAAATCTATATCTACTTTACCCCATCATCTTTTTAATGATGTAGGGGAGAGTGGGGTGAATTGGCACCCACCCCCTACAGCCTATTTTAGGCTCTGTATCAAAAATCCGAAATATACATTTGAATTAGGCACTATTATTGTGCACACTTGGTATGTAATAATTATGTTGATGGCTGACTTCTTTTCTCCTCCACACATAAAAATTACGTTTACCTTACGTTAAAAAATTTTTTGCATTTCTGCAGTTTTTTGGATGTTTTTTTCCTAGCAACTGATCTTTACCGTCAATACACGTTATCTGCTAGCTAGGTCAATGGAATGAAAGGTCACATGAATGAAATTTCCAAAATTTTGTTGTTCACGGTACGCCAGCTGTTTTCGATAAAAAGTGAAACGGGGTGATTTGGCACTCGGACGTTGGGGTGATCTGGCACTATATGTTGACATCTACTTGTGGGTGTACCGAATCTAGCTTAATCCTGCTATTAAAACTGAACTAGTAGGACATCCATCAGGCCTAAATCTTAACGCATCATCACTGCAAATTGCTGCTAAATATAACTGATTAGGCTTATCTATTATTATTATCTATTATTCCAAGTTGATTTCGATCGCTTACTGCGTCAGTTGGAGGGACCGGAAACATATATTTCGGCTACCTGCCGAAATATCAGTGTTTAACTTGCCGAGCCCATAGACGTATTGGAAAAATAGCATGCTTGCAGTGATTCTATTGATAGCATACTCTTGTTTTATATTGTTTAACTGTGTAATTTTTTCATCGATTTTATATATATAAAGATTTGTTTTTGCTATGCATATTGTTTTACATGCGTCAAATCAATCAGATTCAAGGATTGGGGATGATATGATATCATAAAACCACATTTCAGAATTATCTACATAGACATACAACAAATAAAAATTATAACAGGTGTAACAAAGTCGAAAGTCGAATGTGTGTAGTTAGTTCCGGTATGTAATCCTAATTAGTAAGTCAATTAATTAGTATTTACGGGTCTGCGAATGTGCTTATTTTATTAAAAACGCAACCTAGACTAACGGCACATACCCTAGTTCACAAAATAGCAACAGCGGTACATAGTGGGGCAAGTTATGGGGGACAAACTAGAGGAGTGCCAAATCACCTATCGAAGTGCTAATTCACTCCACACATTTCGTGAATTGGCATTTTTGTAACTTTTTTGAAACGAATATTTGAAGAGGAAGGAGTCCGAATCGAAAAAAATTTTAAAACGAAAAAGTTCGGAAATTCCTTGAATATTAAGGTCATTATGTTTGAATAGTAAAAAAATCGTTGTTTGGCCATGAGAGCTAATTTAATGTTAGGGTGCCAGATCACCCCACTCTCCCCTAGTAAAGCAGCATCAGCTAACTTCTCGGAATTGGGTCTCTTAGTTGCGATCTGAAATTTCTCCTGCACGACATGACTCAAGGACAACCCACAGAATTTGATTAAATTGCTACCGGTACCTAGAGTATTTTGCTTAGCGATCTAGTTATTTATTGTAGCGCATGCTGATTTCTATTTATAGATATTATATTTTCCCAAACGTCGCTTTGAAGGTTGTATTATGTATCTTTCAATATTGAACAATGCTGGCATCGCATATCGCACAGGCTAGTGGGCTAAGTCACATATATCTTGTGAATGTAAGACGGATTTGCACTAATTAGAAACATTGTGGAAATATCGAAAGTGTGGCATTTGCTTATTTCATGCTAAAAACGAGTGAACTCGGCATTCGTAAACAGTGGAAGGGAAAAATTCATCTGTCAATGATAGTTGCCTGTCCTACCGATGCGTGTTTGCCTGGACTCCGTTTCTGAAGGACCATTGCAGTGTTGCCACTACATATTGATTATCTGAGATATTGAGATATTTTTGGTTAATGATTAAAATTTATCGAAAACGTTTCTTTCTCTTTAATTGTATTTTTTGTTTGCATTTTCAACTTTTCAGTTGTATGGGAGACTGGTGTAATTGGAAATGTGACCAGATATGGGAAGTCACTCTGTCGGGCAGAACTACTTGTTGCACCTAGCATTCGATCACGCCAGCATATTAAATGACGATGAAAACTGCAATGTCGAGTAAATCAGAGCATCTTCCAGTCAGTTGAATCGATGCTTACTGCTACAGACAGAGGAACATATCCAACTCTTAGCAAACTAGCTTTCCTCTACCTAGCAATCATAAGCGATGCAGAGGTAGAGAGATCTTTCAACAGGATGACATCAAGATCAAAACATCACAGATGAAATTTGAAACATTGGATGCAATCCAATCCATCAAGCAGTATCTCCTGATACACAAATCAAAATGCGTTTGAGAAGTTATGCGAAATGATACTCTTCATGATCCTGTTCCGAAAGAATTAGTAAAGAAGATGGAGGGTGCGTACCAGGGTGGACTACTTTATCCGGATTTTTTATGACGATTTCATTGGTTCTCGAGTTTCGGCGAGAAATGGATTGAAAACGAGGGGTATGGGGTTAAGGGCTACGTCTGCTAAATGATTAAGAAAACTGTTATTGTGTCATGTCGGACAAGCTTTTTATGCATTGTTTCATCTGTGTGAGTCTCAGTGATTCTAATTGCATATTTGTGCATTGCTTGTATGAATAAAGTTCAGCATAGTTTATACACTACATAGTAATGATAATGTGATATCATCTTTTTTAATCAGACACGAATGACAGACCCTATATCTGCATATTACGCATAGTTGGAGATGAGTTAAGAATTCCCGGTAACGCACACACTAGGACAATTGGCATAGTTTCGACTTTAATCCTGACCATAGGACATAAATCCGACACGATTGTTCCTTCCACAATAATATAAGGTCTATTATTGTGTATATGCAGTAGGGGTATATTAATCGGTCGCTTATCTGCAAGTGAACATCCATATTTTCATATTCGTAGATACTACGTATTAATGATTCGAAACATGCAAACCAGTGATTGCACCGGCTCAAGATCCAGATCCTGTTGTAAATATCCGGGATCCGGTATGAGATCTCCCCGGATCCAACGAAGAGCGTTTGTGATGAGATGTTGATGGTCATTAATGCTGTGGAAAATCGTATTTAACGCTAGAAGTTATAAAGGTTATAGAACCTCAAACTTGTTTTTCTCGTTGCTCACTTAGAGTTGGGAGTGGCAGCCAAGAATGCGAATATAAATATTAATAGAAATGTTTTATCCAGGAATATCTGTAGCTCGGCATTGAATGACCATCTATTAATGTGCAAAAAAAGATGAAGTAGCTTTTTCATGCTTTGTTTATTCTAATTGTCATGTTGCCGTTGTAGGCTTGTGACCACTGTACCCGCTATATTCATGACTAAATAAATATGCTTCATTTCCACATGATTGTCAATGACATCTGTGAGGCGACTTTTATGTCGTTGACGCGTAGCTTATAAATCCATGGAAATTGCACCATAACATGCCAGATTAGTCTGAAATATTAATCACTCTTCAAATTTTTAACAGTAGTCCCGGTTTCGACGTTGGAGGTCAGAAGGTCACTGTAGAGCACGGACGCTCACAAAAGCGTGTATTCTAATTTTTTCGTCTTCGTTAAAACTCTGCGAATTATTTAAGTTATGCAAAATCGACATCATGGAAGGTTCATTGGGTCATTATCTGAAAAATAAACCACTTAGTAATGGGAATTGATGGTAGTCTCACAGTTAGCCGCTAATGAATTAGTATCAACCGTAATGCCCGGACATGTTTTTCAACATCTGATGACTGAAGTTTTCCTCAATGTTGATTAATACTGGAGTTGATCTTTATTATGATCGCTCATTGTTTCGTGCAACACAAATATGATATAAGTTTCGGCTATACAAATATGAACATTGATGTTCAATGTTGATTAATACTAGAGTTGATCTTTATTATGATCGCTCATTGTTTCGTGCAACACAAATATGATATAAGTTTCGGCTATACAAATATGAACATTGATGTTCAATGTTGATTAATACTAGAGTTGATCTTTATTATGATCGCTCATTGTTTCGTGCAACACAAATATGATATAAGTTTCGGCTATACAAATATGAACATTGATGTTCAATGTTGATTAATACTAGAGTTGATTTAAGTTGTCGGGGATGTAATAATAAAAATAATCTTAATATTCCTCACAAGTGACATTCGGTGAGCAAGTACATCATGGCAAACATGCGACAAGGTAAAAGATAAAAGGTTGACGTACATTATGAGGCAGAGTGTTGGTATACCTTGAACTTCCAGTCTCACTTCCGATTTCAATTCATTGTTTCACAAGGTCAGTCATCCTCATCATCTCGCAACGGCGAGCCACTTTCACTAGAGTCTTCTACAATTACAGAGATATACACGAAAAGTACTAAAATGCAGGCGCATGCCATATTGATGTATTAGTACCACCATGAAAGTTAGGCCTATCCTAAACAATGAAATAATTTCTCTTCAGCGAGATTCATATAATTTCCAAGTAATTTAATATTACTGAAAAACCAATTTCGGATTCGAATTTTTTTATAAGCTGCTATATCTTATTAATATCATATTTATTCCACGTCTTAAACAGGCTGTGAGCTTCAGCAATGTACCATGCTGGCCGTTAGGATAAGAATATTCTGTAAATTATTCACACTAATAACCTAGATCATTTTTGCTAGTGCGAGATAATCCGGCTGCAATTGCCACTTATTCTCCTGTTTCAATCAAGCTTTGCTCTGAGAAACTGAGTATTTCTTAACTTTGAGCTGCAACCCCACATACTACATTATTACTAAAAGTTTGCTTTGCACAGGAAGTTGCGTGCATATACATTGTCTATTTTTCAAGAGAACACAAAAGTAGTAAAAAAAGCTTTTTTCTGTCCGTTCGTTAAGGAACATTGCCGTCCTCCACGTCCAGAAATGAGGACAATGAAAATTCTAATAATGTGGCGTTGTGCAATGAGTTATGTATTGCAGTCAAGTACTTATTGAAATGAACATCGGTCTTAATTTTACAGCCTCATGAAGTCACCTACTTTCAATGAACAAACAGTGGTTTTAATAGATTCTAATTAGAACATTAGTTAGTGCCATGTAAGATAAGGCAAGACTTTGACATTGCTGAATTAAGAAGTTATTGTGGTGTATGAGGAAGTATCAGATGGGTTTAAGTTGCCGCCAAATTCAATTTTATGAAATTGTAAAACAAAAATCTCAAAATAAGTCTCAAAGAATCAAGTACACTACTTGATTGGACATCGGTAACTTGAAAAAAATATTTGTACATGAAAACTGAGGTATGCATTTTTCAGGCGTACCTGATTGCTTCTCAGCTGAATGGCATCCCGCATAGCGATTAACATGTTCATATCCTTGCAGGAGGCACTGACCTGAATTGGCGTTGTCACACTTGCGCGTCGACGGAGAGAACTGACGAAGAGGATGAAGTACCAATTGAAATCGACAGTCTACCAATTCCCGAAGCCCCTCCACAGCCGTCCGCTCGTAATGTGTGGGACGATGTTTTGCAACATTTTGCATCAGATGACCTCGTAAGTAGTAGCATGCTTTCGATTTATCGCTATGAACTGATTTTTTCACGTGGCTTTTACAAAGTGGGCTCATTTTCATCATCATTCGAGGTGAGGGATAAGAAGCCGCCAAAAGTATGAGCGCCTGCGGCTGCGACTACAAACCTTATCAGAAAACCTATGATTGACCGCCACCTGTAATGGAGCTCCAATTCAGGCATGTTCCTTACGCGATGTGTTATTGGTACTAGGGGTGTTCCGATTAATCGGCCGATTATTGACACGGAAGAGCGATAATCGGTATTCGGCCGATTAGTTGCTACCGATTACTATTTGCCGATTAGTGGACTCTAGAAGATTTTGGTAAATTTTTATTCCAATTTGGTGATTGATGGAAAGCCAAGATTTCAAATTTTTAGATAGACATAACTCTACATTGATAGAGTTTTAATAATGATCGGAAGGGCCAACATTATGGAGAAAACTTGTGCGCAATGATCTGAATTCTTCGAATGTGAAGGAATTGTGGCAATCGAAGCACTTTGCTGGAACTCACATTAATCCACAAACGACGCGCGATTTTTTCCTATCTCTGTTAAGTATTAGGAATTAATTCCTTTTTGCTCACTTAATAGGTTCCTCGATGTGCCGTCGATTTCGTATTAATCACACTTCTAGCAAACCGAAGCAGATAAACAAAATATTTAATTCTGTGCATATAACCATTCACCTTGCAACTGACAAGCTACTATTGTGACATAATGACGGAGTTCTCAATTGTGCAACAAAGGCAGCTGGGTTTGAATCCCATCGCGGAATATCGGCCTATATATAAATTTTCGTAAATAACGAAGGAAATTATCATTTACCAAAGTGGAGTCCCATAGCAAGTAGACCACCCAGACATTCGCTTACATTTTTTTCCAAAAATATGTCTGAATTTTCGCTTTTATCTTGTGGCATTCGTTTTTTTCGCTTTTTTGGTAGAGCAGGAAAGTGTTTCGTAGTACAGGCCTTTTTTACATGTTGACAACGCAACGTGACTTCTTGACAATTGAATGCATATCTTATGCAATAACCGTACTATTTAAGAATTGAAAAATGTGCCCTTATTCGCAAAAAGTTATATAGCAATTCTGGAAGTCAAAGCCTTGTCGTAATGCGCTCCGGCAAATGCACAATTTTTTAAAGTATCTTTGAGGCCATGGTGCTATAGCTTTTACACGATTCTGAATTGATACATGTTAAAGTACATGCGGGTTGCATGCTACAAATGAATGTCATCGAAGTTATCAGTCAAGGAATTCGAGACATCAATCCATGCTGGCTTGCCACAGACACACGGGAGGCCTACTATCGAGTTTTCTTAGAAGATTGATGTTAGATTAGTGAAACAAGCGGTTCAGTTTATGCGAATGAATGAGGTGCATTGCATACTGTTGATGAATAGGAGATAATAATATTTACAATGGAATATTTTCTGTTGAATTTTTTATTGCACTGTGACTTTCACTGTGATTTTCGTGAAGTATGTGTAACTAGGCAAAAAGTTGATGTGTATAATAATCATCTTGCATTTACTGATAAAGACATTAATATGATAGTGATATGATCGGATATGTTTAGCCTATTTTCTTATAGCCACCTGAAACTTTCTGAGTTATGCATTGAAGAATACATGTACCAGTAGGCCTAATGCACTATTTTGTAAATAATTTGACTACCGTTTACATTACTGCAGTCATATTGATTACGTCATACTTCACCCGCTATATACATGCAATTTTCCGTTTTTTCCATCTTCTACGGTTTTTTGCGAAATTGGTCTGATGTAAATATTTCAAATTTATGCATTCAAACCCCGGTTTTTCCCGGTTTTTCCGCTTTTCTCCTTGGGTGAATTGCGATCCCTGGGGCCGTGTCATTAAGTGGAAGGTGTATGTAATTGCGAGTTATGTAATAATAGTTCTTTCTGTTCGCATATTATAGCGATTAAAGTAATCAGGTCTGGCTTACTGACTAGTTTGACATGCAATTTCTACTTTCAATAAGTTAACGCATTTTTTTAGTTCTTTCATCTAAAAAAAGCATTTGTCAACGATTGCTTTTTTTCATTCGCTTTTGAACTTTTCTTTCTCTTGTCTTACCGAACTTGATGCCATTTCAGGATGAGACAGCAGTGACATCTGATTTTCTGCCTACAACCTCAATGCCTCACTCACCACCTGCGCAGCCGTCCTCGCCACATTCGTCGGTCTCGTCCACATTGTCAAGTATCCCCGCACCTATTCCGGTACGTTATTCTGCCCTACTAATGTATAATGTGCTGCCATTCCCAACTAACAACAAAAGGATGTAGGAGGTTTCCATTTCTATTATATAGGCACTGACGGAAGTCATTGTCTTTAATAACAGGAGCTCTTCTCATTCTCATTGGGTTTGAAGTTAATCTGGAAAGGTTATACTTGCATTTACATTGTATTGGAAATGACAACTTTTAACCCAATGACAATTTTAAACTTTATGACAGCTGTAACGCCTACTATTCCAGTTTTACGTGACTTGTAGTATTTCTGACAACTTCAAATTTTATCAAATTTGGTTGGTCGATGGGAACCTCAAGAATTTGATTTTTAATTCAAAGAAGGGCGGGTAATGTTTTAAATAAATTGTTTGAAACACGCTGAAAAAAGCATGACTTTAAATGAAGTGATTATTAATGCAACTTTTTCAATGCTTTGCCAGTGGTCCTTAGCCCTTTTGCTCAGATTCCTCCTAAATGTTGAAAGTGTGCCTAATTTCCCCCTCTAATCTACTAGTAGACCCTATTCAAGGTTAAAAAGGAGTCAAAGATAGTGCCAAGCTGACAACAAACATTTTCAAATACAGACGTTCCAGATAACTAATCAGGAAGTATGTGAGTATGTATTTAGGAATTGCTGTCAAGAATGATTGCAACAAAGAAAACTAATGACCTAAGATGATGACCGCATTGAGCCTGATGTGCACCACCCAATTCCAGAATTCGAGGCGTCAAGTTCGTGAGTTTCAGGAATCTCAAATCGACGCGCACGATGATATTGAGTCGATTTCTCTTCTGAGTTACCAAATGTGATACCGTCGTCTACTGTTAACTTATTTCAATAAGCAGCCTATTTGTTATGACGGCAGTCGCAATTCTTTGTCTAGGAGGAAATTCACCGATCTTGCTTATTCAAAATACTCCTTCGAACCTCCCAAACCCTCCTTGGCATATTGAATTCCTCCTAGGGACCCACATGGCCGCCGGTTAAGATTCACACAAGAAAGCAGTCGAAGCATCATACAGCCATATGCCAGCTCGCTACCATCGACCGTGGGATGCTGGACGCCAAAGGTCGGTCTTGTAAAGTGGATCTTTTGATGAAAATAATTTTCGACTAAAAATTTTGGAGAATTTCTCTTTATCTAAAGACTTTTCGAGGGCAACACGTTCATCCTGAC
This sequence comes from Prostheceraeus crozeri, assembly GCA_907163375.1. Classification (NCBI taxonomy): domain Eukaryota; kingdom Metazoa; phylum Platyhelminthes; order Polycladida; family Euryleptidae; genus Prostheceraeus; species Prostheceraeus crozeri. The sequence goes on from CAJQUW010002268.1 coordinate 33,400, forward strand.
CTTGATAGAGGAATTCGTTGAGAAGAGGTTTGGAGAACCCATCTAGTATACCTGAATCACTGAAGCTATATTCTGCACTTATGCAGAGCAGCAGCTCTCGAACGTCAATTTGATACAATGAGATTGACACATGAAATATTGCGGAAGAATCTCGGAGTAGAGGCGGGAAAATGCGTTTCTTTCCAAACAACTGAACAGATGAACTATAAAATACTGCTGTATAGCACTGATGATGGATTTATTACATCAGGAGCTTGTTCTAAATTATTTGATCATCGTGCACTTTGTTATTTCTTAAAAATACCTTTTAATTTACATTTACTTCATGATCAACATTTCTATTACTTCTTAAATGCATCACTTTCATCACTTATTGAGCAACCAGACCTGAAAGAGTTACTTTCATTAGGCTCTAAGCACCGTTTGTCCCTTCCCGTTCGTCACAACGACGTTATAGATAGCATAACTGTATCCATAGATAAGCACATCACAAAGATGTGCAATAAGTTTAAACTTTCAGTTAGTGACTTTCAGGCTTGGAAAAACAGGATACTAGTATTAGCTAAAGATAGAATACATAAAAATAAAAATGTAGATAATTTACAAACGAAATTTAAATCTTGTCGTAATTTCAGCAGAGATTTGAAGTATTATCATCAGCATTTTATAATAACTACCGTAGACAAAGCTAATAGTAATTACGCATTCATCTGTAAAAAATTTTACGTTATGGTCTTATTACAAGAACTTGGATTCGATCTTAACTCACTAACCCCTATTGGTAATAGTACTTACATTCCATATGATGTGTCTCCTAGTGATTTAGTTAAGAGGCATAAGGATTCTATGAGTAAATTATTCAGCACCCTTTGTAGAAAAGATAATGAAAAACTCCCAAAATTATATTGGATACCAAAATTACATAAAAATCCCTTCAAATTTCGCTTTATAGCTGGTGCTAGGCACTGTACTACTAAGCAACTTTCCATTAAGATTAATAAAGGTTTGTCTGTTATCAGAGACCATTTTAGGAAGTATTGTAACGCAATTCATAGTAATAGTTGTATAAACTGTTATTGGAGCATAGTATCGTCCGCTGAATTCCTCAATAAAATTCAAAACATTACAGCATATGACGTACAAATTTTCGATTTTTCCACTTTGTACACCAATCTGGATCATAAAGATGTCATTACTCACATTTCCGACCTGCTCGACTTAATTTTCAACGATTCTAATAGGAAATATTTGTGTGTAGGTTTTGAAAAAAGTTTTTTATCAGGTGTCAGGTATCAAGGTTATAGCATATTCACTAAGGATAAATTTAAAGAAGCCATTAAGTTCATTATAAGCGAAGTTTTTGTTACTTTCGGAGGTTTAGTCTTTCAACAAGTAAGAGGCATTCCTATGGGTGGTAATTGCAGTCCTCTTCTTGCGGATTTGTTTCTTTTACATTGTGAATTTATTTTTATGACTAATTTAATGAAGAATCAGAAGTACGGTCTAGCTAGATTATTATCTAATACTTCTAGATGCATCGACGATTTATGCATTATTAATTATAAAAAGTTTGATTCCTTGATACCACAGATTTACCCACCTAGTCTAGAAGCCAGCAGAAGTGGGAGTAATAACAAACAAGTAGAATATCTTGATATTAACATAAATATCACTGACTGCGGCACAATTACATCTGTTTTTCATAAAGTCGACCATTTTAATTTCCCTGTCACCCTTTTAACCTTTCCGCAACACTGTATGCCCTACAGGACAGGAGCTAGAGTGTTTGCTGGACAAGTTTTAAGATATGGGCGCATCTGTACATTGGAAAAAGATTTCATCCAAAAAGTCAATTGTACAGCTACTACTCTCATTAAGAGAGGATATAACAGCGTAGATCTCAAGCAAAGTGCTGAGAAGCAGCTGCATAAGCATAGTGAAACTTTATTGAAATACGGATATTTTTCTGCTAAGCAGCTTCTTAATAATTGTGCGTGCTTTCATTGATTTAATTGATTTCGAGGCTGCTTTCATATAGCAGGGCCCCGCTTGGGTGAGTTTGAGCGTTCAGGAGTAGGGGCCGAAACGCGAATCCTTACCTAAGTTCCTGCTGATGACCTCAATTGCACATTTTTTCAATTAGGTAATCTGTTGTAGTTGTTATTTCCTTTAACCTGTAGGGAACGCCACATGGGTCCTTTTGAGGGATCAAATTCTTTTCACTTATCGTTATCTTCTACTTCATCTTCTCCTCAATCAAAGCATTTAATTTCATTCTGACTCATTTGACATGTGCAAGCAGCTGGGCGACCAGACCTGCAGAGTAAGTTTTGTCAATAGATATAAGCTGTTTCCGCAATTACTACACTGTCCAACACACAGTGTGGCAGACAGGCAGGAGTTCTCGAGTAAGTCATCAATTTTTTTTCTCACTTATATTTACACAGTACTTTTTTCATTACCTACCATTTGAATATTTTCAACATTTACATTTGTGTTTTATTTTTTTTTATTTTTCACATTGGTTTTACTTACTGAATAGTTTGATTTGTGATTTAATTCATTATTAACTGTGTTTCGCCTAAGGTTAGCCCTTGCTAATTTGATGGGTAGGGAATATGTCTATAGTCACATTATCCAAACGTGTACTGTTTCTGCAATCTTCCTATAATGTAAATTCAACAGCAGTTATTGCCTATTATTTATTTTATTTATTTATTATTTTATTTAGTAAAGCAATACTATGTTTATTTAGGTTACTAATGGAGCATAATACGAACATCATTACAATTCTCAAATTTCATTTGCTCCACAGAGGGCATATCACGATTTCGAAAAACATTTCAGCGAATTTTGACAAATATAAATTTATTTTTCAGTGTACTTGTGTGAATCTACATATTTAACGACATAATTGATGAGCTTACATAGTTTCAATCGAATGCAAATGACAGTAAAATACATTTTATTAAAAAGCATGTTTAACATGTAGTATTTTTGATGCATTCATTTATTTGGATGAGCAGCTACGGTTTTGTTCCTGTTCAATACATAGCTGAGATTGTAGCAGACTATTTGTAATTTTCATGTGTCTTTAAAAATCTCTATTTCAGTTGTTTTCAGCATGGCTTGACCTCCCCAATTCAATCAGACATACTCCCAACATTTTACTAATTTAGAAATTCGTACCTTTCAGATGGAAACCGAAATTGGTGAAGCGTAAGTGAGTGACGACACCCTGACGACTGAAATGTCTGTATCGGATGAGGTAAGCTGGCAGCTGGGGTGGTTTAATAAGTAATTATCATGAAAATGTTCTTATTGTGTACCAGACAATAGGGGATGAGGGTTGCAAATACTCGGAGATGGATTTGTCACAAATGAAGGAAAGTATCCACTTTGGCTATAAACTAGCCGAGGGAAGTTGGGCATATCAGTATTTTTTGACTTGAGTGCAGCTCTGTGGAGTACGACATAATTCGAATGCATTCGCATGTAGGTTGACCACATGCTACTTTGTATCATGTCATACGTGATCAAACTATTTACATTTTGCAACCATTCTATGTTGTATGAAACAAGCCTCATATATCGGTTGTTGTATACTAAAAACCTTCATCTGCTCCATCTTTCTTAGGTTGATGAGTCTGTGACATTCTCCATCTTGGAAGGTGGAACGATCAGAGGAGCACCACTTCTCATATCAAGTGATGGATATGAGTATATTCAGAAGAGTGGACGGCAGGAGAAATGGCGATGCAGACACAGAGGTGCAGTCAACTGCAAGGCATCGGTGTCGTCCATCAGCGGGTCATTCAGGAGAGGAGAAAAGATTCACACACACAGGCCAAATGTGGATTCATTGCTGGTGTCCCAGGTAAGAATATAAAAGTGATGAAATGATTCTAAGATTTTTGTCAATCATTAATCATTATTCATCTTTAACGTCAATCAAGTGTAGTGGAGTATCGAATTATTGTATGGTATGCTTCCAGGCAAATGAAATTTGTTCGGATCAATCTCAAACACAGTCAGTTCAATTACTCATGTGTCCCGTTATTGGTCTCGAGGCGGCAATCGATGACACACTTGTCCAACTTACGATATACAACATCATGAATGGAACATCATTCAGTGCTGCTGTCAGGGCAACAAATAATTCCGGACGACGTCTTCGTTTTGGCCTTGACGTTTGTATGGTGTGGTCCTTATTATTTTCATTTCCATCCTATGCGGAAATCTAATCTCTGAATTTTTCAGCTGAATCATTGTCACATGATTTCTGTTTCTGGTGTGGTTAATATGCTGCTGTCATACACACCAGATGCAGTGCATCTTATGGCAGATGATCGAAGCGTCTCATCATGAAGAAGGAACGGCAGCTGAACTCTATAATGAACATAAATTTTGTTTATGGTGAATCTATGTTGCTAAACTTCATGTAAAAACTTATGATGCTTGTGGAATACACTTTTGCGTCATGATGCTTTTTATGAGGTGTTTAAATGGCTGAATAAGGATAATAAATTCATAAGCTATTTGGAGTCTTTACGTTGAGTCATTATTTAGAGACGTACCTGGAAAAGTGAATAATTGATTTAGCGACTGATGATGTTCAGTATGATGTACAGTAGCCCCAATTCAATGAAACAGTTTACGAAAGTTTCTTAAATCCTACGGTTGATAGTAATGCGTTATCTATCGGAAATACGCATCCCACAGAAAAAAATCCGTTTCACTGTGAAAGTCAGTCGAACAACATGCTCAGACAGAATTCAACGAGTAATTTTTTTGTCGACCTATGTGCTTATACAACACGTATCTGTAACAACAGGTAATCGTGTTAACCCATGTGCTGGCGATCGGGTCAAAAATGACCCGAATGGACTATCATGCTTAAATTAACAAAGAAAAGAGATGAACGTGAAATTTCGAGGCTTATATTTTGCCGCTGTAGTTTTTACTTTCATTATTTTTTTTCGTTTCATATCTATTGAACCAGGACTACTACGGGCATCTCAAAATTTTATATACGCATCGTGCTGCCCGGGTCAGTTTTGACCCAAAGAAGTTTTGCCCAAAAATATGTGTTGATGACTTCTTTACATCTCTTGATTAAGCGAACAAATGAAGTGAGGGACGATTGCCATGAGAAGCAGCAAAAAAGAATACCAAGCGAATTCCTCAAAAATTCCCATGAAAAGCACTCGAATAGGCCTACTCGAGCATGATCGGATGCCGTCAGAATAATGCCAACATTGTAGGCTATCATGTGTTTTTCACAAAGTCAGAAACGTTACTCATCTATCAACAATGCACTTCAATGGAACTTGCAACGACTCGTCCGAAGGAAAGAAGTCAGAAATCGCTTTGAATTACAACAAGTATAGACGTTCATATGGTTTCATAGGCATCGACGTGGAGAGGAACTCAAAGATGGCCTCAGCTGGTGATTACACTAAAAATGTTGATCATAGAGTGGAATGATCATAATGTGGTCTCTATGATCGCTGAAACTCAGGTAGCCCATAACACCCCGCTCTCCCCTACTTCTAAAACTTTATTAAATATTCACAGGGATAGTAAGAAATTGTTTAAGTCAAATATTTCTTAGATGTGGTCGACATGCTTATATGAATATTGCATAATATGGCATTGATAAATTAATGAATATCTCTTCAATGTACCTATGTCGACGTACACTGTACATTACTTCCTAACCACGACAGTTGCAAGCAGAGTTGGATAAGTCGGAATTGGAATTGACGATATTCAACTCAATTGGAATTGGAATTGACCCTGATAAACCTCAATTCCACTTTTTCGATAGACCTGTGATGAATCTATTTGTACAAAAATTGTAATCGCACGTCCAATCACAACAATTAACGACATTAATTTTTAAGACTATAGACACGATACGCAACGATAAAGAAAAAACTGTAAACGTGCAGTTCACTTCTTGATGGTGAATTCACTTCAATTCGATCGGACTCATTTATACCAAAATAATATCATAAATATCAGTGTCACTTATACCGTCAATCTTCAATCGCGCTCGCTGATGTGTTGCCGAATACGCTGCTGTGTTGTTGTTCGCTGGCGGGCAGTTGTTGTTACTTCTGTAGTTATGTTACAACGCGAGAGCCCGGAGTTCTTCTAACAGTTGCTGAAGATGTCGTATGTGATGTTGGCATGTGTCAATTTCTCATTGTTTCTAATTTATACAAATTTTTGAGACTTGACGATAAATCCACTTTCTTTTGAAAATTGAAAGAGTTTCCTTTAATCTCTGCCTGTTAGCTTTCGACCCGACTTCATTTCGTTCTTATCACGGAATTTCTAATCTCCTTTTTTTAACATGGACCATTAATCAGTTTTCATGATAACATTTTTACCGTCGTTTTTTCTGTCATCAACAATCACGTTATTCGCACATTGAATTTCTTTTTTCTATCAGTTTATTCATCGATTTATTCGCATCTCATCTCTCTCTCTCTCTCTCAGCGTTTGATTCTTTGCTGACCGTTAATTCTCTTTTCTATCTTTTTTTCACGAGATATTGAATATCTCGTTTACGGAACGAAAATGGAGTAGGCAGACCGGTTACACATATACATGTACACAAGAAATATGAACTATGAACATGAGAGCGCACATAGGAACGACGCAGGGAACGGCACACAGGAACAACGAGGATAGGATAAGGGCACATGGGTTCGATTGAAGCGAACACACATTAGATACATTAACATAATATACTATAGGCCTACTGGACATGAAATTATCGGAATTGAATCTTATATTGGAATTGAATTGTTTCGACTGGAATTGGAATTGGATTTCGATTTGAAATTTCTGCTATGGAATTGGAATTGGAATGAAAAAATTTCAGTGGAATTTTTCCCGCTCTGGTTGCAAGACATGCTTTAAATACATGTTATCAATACTCCTGATTTCCTCTTAGTACTGATTCATACCAAAATTCTTAAAATGCTCCGTTCGTTAGTCCACATTAATGGGTAGGTGCTGCGCGCTCTGATTAAACTGATCAGTCTGGAAAGATTTTTTGTGCAAGATAAAGTTTTGGACATGATAATATAGTAAATGTGCTTGTTTATGCAATGAAAATGGCACTATTGTACCTTCCATCCTACAGAAAAAACTTCAATGAATGGTCTTACAGCGTAAGTATATATATATAGCAGGAGTCATAGAGTAAGTAATAGTAGTTAGAGTGTCGACTCAAAAAAGTATGTGTATACAAAAAAAAATTATCTGAAAAGATTCAGTTTTTTGCAGAGGTTACATTCTTGTGGTCCAAAAAATTATTTGATAACTTTTTAGAAAGCGAACAAGTTTTGTAAATTATTCCTGTGATTATATACTACCGAGATGAAGACAATTTATAAGTAGTATTAAACAAGTTCGATATCCGAAGGAATGAATATTTGCTAACAAGCATCTCAATTTAGCGGAGCTTAAGCTGATTATCAAGGGAATTTAATGAACCTCATCATAATGCAAGTCTGAATCAGTAACTTAACAATGAATTAACTTAATCAATTAACCAATAACAATGGGAATGAAATTAATGCTGAGTTGCTACTCTACTTAATATACTTACTCTATGGCAGGAGTGAAATGTCCATATCAAGTGAGATCCCAGCTTTATGTGTTATATGCATGCTGCGTGTATTGGTGTGATAGATGTTCACTGCTTATTTGCACTAAACATATCTAGTTGCATATAGAAATGATAGCAATCCCAATGAAACTGACATGATTCATACCTTACATCATGCATCTATAAATTATCTATTTTACGAATAGTAATGTTGAATTTAAAAATAGCCGATACTGCGTGATCTTAAAAATGCGTTTCCAAATTTTCAAGATTAGCAGCATCGAAATCAACAGCATCAGCTATTTTTGAATTCAACCTAACATTATGGTTTTTAGGATAAATTACAAACTTTTATAAATTTACAAATAGCAATAATAATGGTAGAACAACATATTAATTGTTTAGGCAAGATTGTTATTTATTGGGAAATAACCGAGACATCTTTTCATTTTCGTATAGTATTTCACTTCAACTGATGGAGTAGAAGGCACCAAGCAAATTTTGCCTCTTGGATTTAAAGAAACGTCTAATCAGTGGAATATCTAATAATTCCAGATTCATGCCGTAAAGCGTTATGTGTAGAGTAATTCATCAAAATGATTTTACCCTTAAAAGTAAACGAGATTGACAGTGACGTTGCCATGTATATCTTTCCTTTCTGCACATTAGCAGAATGTGCTGGATTTCACCTTCCCGGGTAAGTTGTTTTTGTCAGCATAATAACGAAAATACTGCTAGTGCAATGACAATTTGTTAACAAAATTTACTTCCATAACCTTGTTTTTAAACATCTTTGAGTGTGCTTATCTTGCCCTGACTTTGAATATGTGCTACACTAACCCATGCACTTTTCGCTATGTCTGAGTAGTCGGCGAAAGTTATAGCTGGTGTACATTTTTGTCTCCATGACAAGAATGCAGTGACGTTTTATAATGTATATGTATGTTTCATAACTTCAGACCATTCAAACGATTAAAGAAAAAAGCAGGGACCAAGTTTTTCGTCCAGCCTCTGCGATAGTGCAGGAGACACTACGGGAAGTGGAGCCTACAGAGCAAATGCCGAGTAGAAATCTGCTGATCAGGATTGCAAATCGGAGCAGGGCGAGACTGCGGCCCAGGAATCCTAGGAGTATGGATTTCGTGCTCGACAACGATCATATCCCAAGTGACTTTCTTGTTGAGGACATAATTTCTGATGACTCACGAACCATCATCTTAGGAACTCATCGTCACTTGAGAATGCTGAGCAAGGCCCGGGAGTGGTACGTAGACGCTACATTCTTCGTCGTACGACAACCATTCACTCAGCTGTTCACGATCCATATATACAAAGAATGCAATAGAAAAAGGAAACAGTTCCCAATGTTGTATGCTTTCATGGTTCATCGACGACGAGTGGACTACGTGAGGCTTATCCAGTAAGTTGATTATATTACCATCGACTTTTGCTATTCCTATGTGTATGACTTCGCAGATGACACTATTATAAATGCTAATGAATAGCTATCGAATAGCTATCTCTATACAGGGCGGCGGACAAATTTCAAGTTTCAAATTCCCGGGCGATTCCCAGGATATTTCATAGAATTTCCGCGCTATTTTTTCATATTGACTAAATGTGTTATTCCAATTACATCGCTCAAAAATTATCCGGACACTTATTTAAACCGCTTCTATACTAAAATTTGAGACACTTCCTGATTGAATTTTGTCACCAAATTTTGACGTGTTAGATATTGAAAGATTTTGACTCTACCACACTCAGTTTTTAATATTTTTGAACTCTGTGAGCGGTGGCTCCTAAATGATTTCATATCGATAGAAATCCATTTCTTAAACTTTCCAAAGGTAAGAAAATACTTCATTTTTATCATCAGATAAATGAAACGGTAGAAAAATGTTTTCAGCCGACTTATCAGACTTCAATTTTCTAGCATGTCAAGTTGACGACAATAATGATAAACGATAATGACATCAAAATACACATGTTGATCAAATGGCACGATGACACCAAGTTATCAAGAAATATCGACAAGAGAAACCAGGAAAACTGCCACACTGGACGAGGACCATAAAAGCCAGAAGCATTCCATTTTTTTCATCCTTTTACATCAGGTTGCATAGAAACCATTGGCGTTTGGTAACCGCAAGTCATTAAATGTGTGTGATGTTTCCAGCAAGTCAGGCGTAAAAGAGGAGAATGAAGGTATCTATCTTTCTTGATTCGAAGGATAGCGATGGTGGTACAACGCAGCAATGCTACCTCTGTATTAGGGACATTGCCACCGGATTAAACCATGACAGAAGTTTCTACATCTGGTTTTACATGACTCAATATGACTTTGCATTCCTCCTAATCAAATTATTGAACTTGCTTCTTCTTTGGATCGTTTAATTAATTACACCACTTTCTTGTAATTGGGGTATATGGAAACAAAATTCATAAGTAGAGAACTAAATCTGTACCACTAGAAGAAGCTCCAGATAGTTCCACTAGCGACCCCGATATTTGGAAGCAGTGGTCTATGCACAAGCACCGTTGGTTTGGGTGGCCTTCCTGCCATTATTTAGTGTGAGGTTTTCGAACTCATCACAGTTTAGCCATTGACCTTCATTCGAAACACTATAGAAAACTCTGATGCACCATTTTGTCAGTGGGAGCGATGGTAGAATTTTGTTGGCATGATTTCGGACTGATATTTTTCTTCAACTTGGTGTGCATGATGTAGACGAAGGAGAAGCCAAAAATGCTAAATTATGCGATTCTCACTCAGACAATTTATTGGTCTAAAAAGTTTTGCACTTTTAGAATATCTTGCAATTTATGAAATTGATAGCGTGAATATAGCCGATCATTTATATGACTTTTTTAGCATCCGACTCGCAACTTCAACTACATATCACTAAAGCGGCATAATTTGCCATGTTATGAGTCTTATGAAATTGCATGGAAGCACGGTTAGAAGCACAAAAAACAAAACCAATTTTCTACCCACCCCTGTTGATTGATTGCGATTTCTATTTGTATGTGTGAATTGTGGTCAACCCAATTATACATGTACACACGACTTCGATGTGAATAATCACAAATTGTTTTTATAAGATGCACGTTACTCATATGCAAAATTTCATCATCAACGGTTTCATTATAGGCGACGCGTCAACGACACAATACCAACGCCTCACAGACATCATTGACAGTCACATGGAAAAGAAACAAGTTTATAAAGTCATGAATATTTCATCCCTATTTTGTGCAAACATGTATATTTACTAGGTTGTATCAATTAAGATTCGAAGAAATTTAATAGAAATAGTAGGCTTAGTGATAGTCATTAATAGCAGTTGAAATCAAAAAATTATGCTCTTTGAACATAGTGGTAAAATATCACAAACTGGCATTCCCGGGCTAGTTAAGGGCTAATTGACTATTTTGCTAAAATTTAAAGGCGATTCCCGGGCTACCCGGAATTCCTGGGCTCGGCCGCCACCCTGTTTATAGGCATCTGACTCTTCGCTTAATGAGGACTGAAGCACGGCTCGTATTTTTTCGAGAATTCCCGGATTACTCCGATTTTCAACAACCTCTGGTGGGATCACAGGATTGGTACAAATATACCAGTGCATAGAGAAATCAAAACATAGGAACCCAAGCCACGCCACACTTGGTCTCATCGTTTCAAAAGTCACACCGCATGGATGCTTCACTGCATGCAGTCTCCCTGATGGCACTGACAAGAAGTAATTTTCATGCATGCTGTTCAACTCTTCAATAAATCTTGGGAAGACATATTGATAAGTATTTTTAGGACATGATAATTTCGGTATCTGTCTACGCATATCACATCTTCTATGGTGCAACCAGTGTTGTTGATGTCTTGTCTTTCTAAATTTTCCCTTCTTGTGATGAATTCTGAAGCATTATTATTAACCTAATGGAATGTCTACCGGTAACGAAATAGGTCTTCAACTTGAAAACTGGTTGACTTACCTGTATGCTTTAAAAGATCAGTTGTGTTATATAGTTTGAATTATTAGAGATAGTTTTGATTTATGTATTTTTTTAGCAAGAATATAGTTCAGGTACATGTCAACATTGACATATCAGTGATGATGATGTTTGTAATGTGGATGCTTGTACTCGTACATACTCGTACATAAGAAAACATAAGAAGATTAAATTTGAAGAATCAAATTAATAAGCAATTTACTTATTACCTGATAATTAACTTTCAGCCCTCATCTAAGATGGGAACCTTCCGTTTATTGATGTTCACTTCAATGGATATGTTACGCATCGATGTAGCTTTTCCAGGTTAATATTCATAGTGGGATTCAAAGAAGCATCTTATAACTGAAACACGCAGTAAGAATTTATTGATGCCGTACGGCGAAAAATTGTAAATTTATACGTCAAAATAACTGACAATAATCGGAAATCTAAACAAAATGTATTGACACGCACTTAGCAAAATTGTCAGTGAATGGAAGCCTCCAATCTTTAGGCACTTGCCATTACCGCGCGTGTCGACATTGTAATATTGTCTTCTATGCGCATTCCCCATTTCAGTTATCCTATCCATATGTCAAAGATAGCTATCGTAAGCATAAGTCGTAACACAAATTGGAGACTATATTTCAGCCTCCAGGCAATGGGAAATAGCGGCAAAAGCCCTCTTCCATCTTCACCAGTTACATGCTCAGGTAGTCAGCGTTTGTATCATTACTCCCAAAACACCGGAGTGGAGCTTTACATTCCGATACAAATGCACAGACTGACCGATGCAAGAGGACGGGGTTGAAACCTGTTTAGAAATTCCATGGTGCGTCAGAAAAATTCCATTAAACCTAGAAAAGATAGTCTATCACCATGGAAGGTGATTCTGTATCAAAATTTTGAGAAACAATACATATGCTTTCAATTCTTATCAAAAAATATTTCGTTTTTGCAAAACATAAATCTCTCCAGATTTTCGCACATCTGGTAGAATTTGATGAATATGAATATTAATCATTTTACATAACCGTTTACTAGATAAAACAACGAAGTTTTTTGGCACAACTGAAATCAATCAAAAATTCCCATTTCAACCCATTGCAGAAAACAGAACAGCAAGCCCTCTTTCAGTAAGTCTCGCGCACAAATGTACGTGCTTTATGGGACTGTAATGTCGGATGATTCTGTTGATGACAATATCGGTGTGAACGCTCCCTAGTTTATGGCATAACGAATCTTACCTGATTCAAAATAGATAATTATGAAGAAAACAGGGTTCTTACCTTATCCCAGAAGCAACATTCACAAACCACCAAGCCAACGATCTGAAAACGAACAGAACTAGTGGTCAGCATTGCTTCAGGTATTCAAAAATGTATGGTGCAATGTCAATATAAAAAAATAGTTGCCTCTTCAAGTTTTTGCGAGCATTTTTCGTTATGCAGTCAACCGAAATCTCATCGAAATGTGTTTTGCCAACCGAAAGTAGTGGCAATTGTGACATATGTTAAAAGTTAGGGGAGCACCGATTCGTGATTTTGATAATCGGCCGATTACCGGTTAATCGGTGGAAGGTAGCCGATCAATCGGGCTGATATTCCATGCAAAAGTCGTTGCGATGCTAGTCTAGTCCTACGTACAGTTGAATAATTTTGAATTTTTGTCAATTGCTTTTGATTCTACAGTTTTGATTCCGTAGTAGGCTACTTGTTAATCCTAGAAGTAATACTGGTGACCGAAATATATATCAAGAAGTTTATTTCATATGATTGCATAAGCTTTTCATTCCAAGCAAAATCTTGGATCATGCTCAGCATCATTAAAATGAGACGCGGATGAACCGATCCATTTTCTAACCAATGGTGACATGAAAGGACAGAACCGACCTTTGTTATTATGTCGAAGCGGTCTGAAGTGACTCGTAATTACTTACTAGACAATAGGACTCCATTTTGATAGATGATAAATTCATCCGTTATTTACGGAAAATAGTACATTACAATATGTAGGCTGATACTCCGCGCTGGGATTCGAACCCAGGTATTCCAGCTACACTAGTGAGTGCTCCATCACAAGGCTACAATAGCAGCTGATCAGCTGCAAAGCGAATGGTTGCATGTCGCAGTCAACCAGAGACGGGATCATGACATGACCAAGGACTAATTAGAATTTGAAAAGCATGAAAAGTTGAGATCAGCGGTTCTTCCAGAGTGGAAACCGATCCCTTGCCTGGATTTTTAGAAACACAACCGGTCGCTCGTTCTTAAGGTTATTTTCCTTGTCGTCCTCTAGAACCTGAAATTTCTATTACATGTATTGTGATGGTGCGCAATCGAGCATAATTTGTGCGGTTTACAATCATGTCCATCATGGCGAACGCTAGAATCATTATTTCTTCGAGATAAAATGTAATGTTGTTGTGGCCATCGCGGAGCAAGATGACTTTTTTGGTCATTCTTCGAGATGGCGGAATTTTCCAAGCATTTTATTTTCGAGGTAATTTATTGATAACATTAACAGATCCTTGGCGGGTGCGAATCATAATTATGGCGAAAAGCAGACACGCGTTTGCATGTTTCGAATCATGAATACGCAACATCCACGAATATGAAAATATGGATGTTCACTTGCAGACATACATCAAAAATTGCATTCAGTTCGTGGCTATGTACATTGGCTTTTGAATGTTCATATCCCTTTGTTCTGAGCAAGAAGAATCTTGATTTAAGTGAATCTTGATAATGCAAAATATAATAATTGATTGTTCATTCATAATTTGCGCATATGTTCAAATGGCTACTAATTTCAAATCAGACGGGCCTGGGCCAAAAATCAAATTTGTAACGAAACCAAAGAATTCGAGCCTTCAAAGAATTGGATGACGGCCCGGACCGAAATCCCATTCTGGCCTCTTCTATACCCAGACTCGGCGAAAAAATGCTTAGGATATACGTACTTATAGATGATATGCGAGAATAACTCTTTACCAGGATTCATAATCATTATGAAAATCTAGTCTATGGAAAAATTCAGCTGTTTTTAATCATTGGAATGATAAAAAGAAGTCATTTGAATTTAGATTAATAGTTCAATGCACAATAAGCATGTAGAGTGAAGTTGATCTGAATATTTGAAATCTTGTCGTTCAATCAGTCAACAAATTTGAATGAAGATCAACAAAAATCTTCAAAAGTCCACTAATCGGCAAATAATCGGCCGATTACCGATTATCACTCTGTAGCGTCAATAATCGACCGATTAATCGTGAATTTTATTTTCTTATCAAACAGCACGTCACTTGTTATTTATGAATACTTCTATTTAACTTATGAACTGTTGCTTATTACACCGACCTATGAATTCTGGCAAAGGTCTAACAATTGCTCAAAAGGTACAAAATACAAAAGGAGTATACACTTTGATGTTGAGCTTGAAGTTGTAGTCAAAGCAGAGACCTTCAACTCAATTTCATTCTTCCATTTCGAGCTCCCAAGGAATAACTCATCGTGTAATGTAGCGATGGCAGGTGCAACGACTGACAGTGGTCTCGAAAACGAAGTGTTGCATATTATATTTTATATTAATTATTGACACTTTGATTATTTTGGAAGCATCAATTCTAAAGATTTCATAAATTTTGAATTGACAGACTGCACTTGCGTATGAGTATACTTATGCATGCTCCACAAACATTAAAAAGTTCAAAGCATTATAAACAGGTTCCGAACTTTGCTTCACTTCTTCCGAATTTGAATTTAATTTTTGAGAATTTAATAGCACTCATAGTGCTTGTACAATGTTCAGCAGAACGGATGCCGAAGTGTTGATTGGTATGGCCATGTAAAAATCATTGCATGATCTGTACGTCTCCTTTCCTTCTAAGAGAAAATGTTCACATGCAGTACATAAATCGACGAACCATATATGACAGAAGTATGTATCATAGCTCCCACGTGTTCAATATCATGCTTAAATTTGCGGCGCTTACAATGTTTGACTGTATTGCTTTACATTTTCTTGCAGGTCAGTGAAAAATAACCTCCTCCAAAAATTTGGACGATTGAGGCTTGAAGAAGTCCTCATGGACTTTGAAATTGCCTCCTGGCAGGCTTGGAGGGAGGTGTCTCCACACGTACGTCTTCAAGGATGCTTCTTTCACTGGACTCAGTGCCTTTGGAGGAAGGTTCAGGAACTGGGCCTCCAAACCCAATATCAGGAGGAAAGAAGCATCCGCCGTCTCATAAGGAGGACTCTGGCACTTCCCTTTCTGCCAGAAAACTGCTTAAGACCACAATTCAACAGACTTTCTAGGCGAGCCACCACCCTTCCATTGCAGGAGTTCTTCACCTATGTCGACCGAACTTGGTTCAGTGAGCGGGACTGGTCACCCCAGGATTGGTGCGTCTTCCTGAGGAGGACCGGCACCAACAATGCAGTGGAAGGGTGGCACCATCGGCTCAACAGTTTGTGCGGTCACAGCAGGGTGCCATTCTATCAGCTGGTGAATTTGTTGCACCAGGAAACCCGCGCTGTGGACAGCGACATCCAGCTCCTTCGTGATGGCCGCCTGCAAGTGAACCGGCGACGTACCTACCGTCGCTTGGAATCCCGCATCCAAAACTTATGGCGGGATTTCAACGACGGTAGGATTACAGCGAGACAGCTGCTGCGTCAAGCATCAGCTGTCTATTCGCATTAGAATGTAGTCAGTCTCATATCGTGGAACAAAATTCAACTTCCGCACACGTTATGGTATGAGTTATGGCAGGAGACATACGTAACAAAATCCATGTAGAACCCCTACCTAAAATGACATTACTTAGCAAGGTCAGAAGGAGATAATTGAGTTATGATTTTGAATTCACCACATCTGTCGTAGAAAGATGTGATATGGAAGTGGTGTCACCACTGTATCGTATTAGTCACAGATAAAGACACAGAGACTGTGTCTACACTAGTAGTCACAGATGTGTACTTTAGCTTGTACATCTTCAATGAATGCAACTGTAGTAACCATAGGTACATGTATCGATCTGTAAAGCTGCAAATGTAATCACGATATTAAGAGACAGACTACATTCTAATGCACAGACACGACGCTGATAATATTTGTATATTGTAATTGACTTCAGTTCATTGAGATTGTGTCAACGAAATTTTATTTTGCTCAATTCTTGCCGGTAACTATACCCAATTTGCAGAAAAAATCAACTTCAGGTTTTCTCTTTCGATCATCCAGACAAACGTCCACATACCAAAATTCTTGCGCCCTCATAGTACTTCGGAGATGCGGCAATCATGTCAGCAGTAGTTCGGACGATATCTATGTCGACTTCTATAAAAGATTGCGTTTGATGTTTTATGGAGAAAAAAAATAACGATTACCGAAAACGTCAGCCCTGAAAATCACTTTTAGACACCACCTCGACCGCAGTTAGAGTAACTTGTGCAATAACTAGGATGCAAATTTTAACAATATTTGGTATGATATTAGACAATGGAAAATAAACAAAATTAGTTGATCAAGTTACATAAGCTTGTGTTTTAAAGGGCAAGTTTAGCCTACTGAAATTGAACAATTGGCAACAAATGTACATATCATACTCCCAGATGATTTAATATTGATTATCCCTACAACTGAAATACATTGCATTTCGATTTTCAGAACCTTAAGTAGTACCACCGGTAGGCCTTTCATACATTGTGACAATATATATTATAAATTGTGGCCTATTATACACTCCTACCTGACGACATAAAATCTTACTAAGCTGCATTATGCATGTTATGTCAATGTAAAATTACTGTAAAGATATTCTGCTCTTGCTACCGATACTAGTTAAGTTCGAATCGGATTGCTATGTTTCATTCATCTATAAATGCACAGCAGATGGCTAAGCCTCGAATACAGATAGACCTGTCATCTTTCGGTAAACTTCATGTATGATTTCCCTTTCGGCAAATTGGGTATACGAAAGTTGCTGTCTTTTTAGCCTCCAACATTCCAAAATGTTTAGCATTTCGACCTTTATTACATTTGGACCGCGCAAATTTAGTGTTATTGCATTTAACCTACCCTTCGCTCGTTCCTGCTTGATATAACTTTGTTATTTTTTACTTCCCAAAACCACTGACGAATTAGTCCATAACCACGTATCCTTTACTCTTGTTATGCTGAATGACGCATGATCAACTTTTGATAGTTCCTCTTTAAGACAACTTTTCGAGTCAAATTTTACAAAATTTATAAACTTTTGAATTAGGCCCGACTTACTTGAATTATTGCTTGTTTTACGGATATTCACTCAACGTACGTCGCTCACTCAACACACTAAGCATCATTGAAAACACACAAAGTCACTTTCATCGTAATTAAATAAGAAAGTCATTTACAAAAATGTCTTCTTACAGTCTGCTGTTACACACAATCTTCATGAGTTAAGTAACCCGTCGTGTAAGTAAAAGTCGGGTTTTTATTAGTCACTTACTTGTTTTTATTCTAACTACATTACCTCATCCTGCAATGAAAGTACAGGGAACAGAATAACTTGTTTTAACATGGCTATGAATAGTTACTTCCCGTCAAAAGCAGTTAACATGAGTTAAGTAACCTTACCATGGTCATGCTGTTGATAATCAGCAATAACACCGCAACTCCACATACATGCTGCCATGATGGATTCTATTGTCGCTGTAACTGTGCCATGTGTATTATCCTGTGTATCGAGTAAACTGCACTCGCTCTACTAGTATTACGAGATTGCATTTGTCTAAAAACTTACTGACATTTCATTCGCAATTATTCATACACAGATGGGATTACGTCCTCTTAAGGATTTTGGATTGTGTGTTGAAAAAAGATGCCTTTCACAGAAAAGTAGCAAATTTCTTTAAAAAGCTAAAAACACAATTTTTTAACCATGTCCATAGATGACATAAATTTTAAATATATATTTAAAACATCATATTTTAGATATCACAACCCTAACCGCAAACTGCATTGTCGATTCTTATGCCATATTCATCACATCATCAGTCACTGGATCTTCTCAAGTAATTGTAAAGTTTGAGTATCTCAGTTGATCATGAGGCATTGGTTGATAGTGTTGACATAATTGTTCAAGAATGACATACATGCTTTCTTTCTAGTCCTGATATTTTTTAATTTTTTATTTCATTATACATATTAATCTCACATAACATTGTGATAATGTAAAGCGCTATTAGATTTACGGGAAGTTTAAACCACACCCTTATTTTTTTGTTCCTGACATTGAATGACAATAATAGACAACTGTTTTGACATTTCTTGCGTTTTCTACTTGTGATTATTTTCATTGATTTAAAGGAGTAGGTGGGACGGTCTGGGGGAACTACTTCAAGAAATACACTGTCCTGAATAGCCTCCCGGTCAATGAACACAGGTGGCACGGTCAGGAAAATTTTGCCGGTTGTGAGTTTCAGGCGGACAATGTCCTCCTCAGACGGTGAATCAAAGAGAAACATGCAGGCCTACCCGAGTTTTCGGTGGTTTATGCGTGAGGGGATTTTAAGAATAGGTCGATTTTTCTGTATAGAATTCCTGTAGTGGGCTAAATCTATGGAAAGAAGAATGTGTCAACTGGGGAAGCCAAGCCTTCACATCGAAGATGTTAGGCAACCAAATAGCATCAACTGTCAATCCGCATCAAGCCTACGGACAAATATTTGGTTCTATAAATGGAAATGATATGGTTCTGAAACCTGTTTCCAAAGGTCTCCCGAAAGCTTCGACTTAAACTTTAAACCAAAATGTTTCAGTGACATCCAAAGCATGTGATGTTTATGTTCAAATTTCTTACCGGAAACTCAATAGGTTCCAGCAGTTCGTGGTGGGACTCGCCAATTGGAATTGAGTGACTGCACCTCAGTATTGATAGCAAACAGAACGTGATTCACGTTATGCTTTGACTGATTCAAGTCTACTGCATGCAAATTTGTAGGTATATTGTGCTGTGACATAAGATGCAAGGTCGATGACCAAGCGTCTCGTTTAAGGCATGCGAATTTTCAGGTTTTAGGCTGAAATCTAGTTTTTGAATTTTATGCTGCATAACTAATTACTTACATCGGATAGATCCTTTTACGTTTTTCGTCGGGCGACGGATAAACCGGTAAGTGCTGCACTTAGGTATAATTCGATAACGAAGATGCCCATCTCACAAAACTCCATTTTATGCTACTTCGAGTCACAGATTAAAGCCATCTGTGCTTTGAGCATAATGATTAATGATGACTGTTAATTCCACACTAAAAAATAAATTCTGAAATTCACATGTCACTGCAGACACTTCCTCTTCATGAGCACATGGAGAAAAATTGGCTCCCTTACTGCAAGAGCAGGATTGCATAGATCTTTAATAGCTATATGTACTTCAATTGGCTGAATATCTGTGTGAAAAATGTTGAAGATGACAGTTATTTTCAGCATACATGTAATCCTAATGTTGGAAAATGTTCTAGCATAACTGCTGAAATTTCCTTTGAAATTCATCTCTCCATTGCCACAAATCCATAAAAATGACCCACCCCCGCAACAAATGACTGTCCACGTGTAAATGGTTACATGCTGCTGTGTTGCGCATAATTGCTCGCACAAACTATGCGAAGTGTGCTCTGCAGTACCAACTACTCTTCCGACCGTGTGGTAACAATAAGACAACCACAAGTTATTCATTCCACTGAAAACTTATCCAAAACTAAATTAGTTGTTCAATTTTCTCTGTAATGACATCATGCAATTATATCACAATCTTTGCAATCAGAAGCTGGTGGCTAGTGTTACCACAAAGCAGCAACAATTTGACACCGACAGGCTATTGCTACCACTTAGGAATGTCTGGCACGATGTTATGACGAATTCACTTGTTGAATGGTTGATCCTCTAACCATAATTCACTATATATAGGCTTGGCAACTAAGTTTTGACCGATGGAAAACTGCATATTTCTCTTTATTACTTCATCGTATACGTTAGATACTTCACGACCTCAATACCGGTATCATAGCGAGCATTACAAGACCTGTTTTAGTATGATGCGATATCTTCTTCCATTTTGAAATGGGTTAATTATTGAAATCACAAAGTATTGTCAGATATCTAATAAATGTATCATTTCAAACTGAAGGCACATAGACAGTGTTGTTCGATATCTATGATCATTTCACGAAGATTTGATTGACAATAGTCATGTGACTTCAATTACTTGATATGCTAGGTTTCAATGTTAATTTGATTGCTATTGTGTATAGTAGAGAAAGCAGAGTCGGCTGCATCGATTAGATTTTTAAGTCACTGCATCATTCTACCGTCATCTGCTCCGAGTTGTACAACGATGGATTTTGATAGGAAAGACATTCGCAAACTCATATATTTTTTCTGGGAGTCTGGCTTTATTCCACCCGATATTTGCAAAAATATCAACGAGGCACGTGGTCCAGGAACAGTATCGGTCAGAACTTGCCGGAGATGGGTATCAAAATTCGACGACGGCAAGGTCGATTGTTCAGACGCACAACGGTTAGGACGACCATCTATTGATTTAGACCAGGGGTGCGCAACCTTTTACAGTTTTCGGCCGCCATTTTGAAGGCCGAAAGAATCACGGCCGCACTTAATGTGCGCAAACAACTAAGTCAATAGCCAATCGTTTTTATACTCCACACCTCAAATTATCTTTCCCTGTTGAATGACGCATTGAAAATCGCATAAAGGCCTACTTCTTAAAGAATGAGTTAGCAAGTTAACCCATATACGACCGACGGTCATTTTTGACCTGAAAAGATTTTAAGCTTAAGGTGTTATTATCACTTGAAAAGTTGAAAGCATGCTTTTGTAAGGTCAACCGAAGGAGAAAACACTTTAAGCTACTGTAATAATTCATAAAGGAATCACGAGCCGGTCTATTCTAGGCATTCACTCGTATAGGCCTACGCATTTCTAGAACCCCGCGTGTAAGCCTACGCTAGGTGACATGACACGCGTAATTGCGGAACAACCCAAGCATCCATGGTTAAGGACATTCTATTCTTCTACCCGCGTACATGCGCGCTGCACTAAGAGTCAGATATCACTTGATCTGATGCTGCTAAAACGGAATTTTTATGAGCGCGGGCAGGCGTTTATAGCTTGCGCGTCGTCTACGGTTGTCTGCGTTACCGCTTGAACCACTGATGAACCGCCAAGCATGTTTTGTCTTCCCTGAGCATGAAATTAAGGTCCTATCACATTGCTTAGCCTCTGATACACGCAGACACATGAGACGCAAAGTCTATATAACAGGACTGCCAACTATACTCACTTATATAACAGATATTGCAGCAATATCCCGCATAGCCACGGATGTTTAGGGTATTGTGTAATTATGCGTGGTTTACGCGTGATTAAGCGAGGCATGTCACCTCGTGTACCTACCTTGCGTTATTATTGAAGTTATAAAGTATCATATTATTGCTAATCATGCAGTTCTTTCGCAACCCAAAACGTGAGCCTTAAATTTAATGATAAATGTGAAATAAAAGCACAGCTGAAATTTTTACATATTTTATTTAAGAAAATTCTCAAAATCTAAATAGGTAGAAATACAAAATCTCGTGAAAAAATTACACTATCAGTGTAATACTCAGTGACTAACTTGCTGTTGTCCGTGGTTGACCAAACTTCAAAAATCAGGCATTTGAGAGGATGTCATTAAACGTAAACTAGTCTCGAGACTGTTTTTTGTTAAGCGCGTCCGGTACTTATTCTTTATGAACTTCAATTTATAGATCGCTGCCTCGCAGGCGTATGTGCTTCCAAATGGTACTAAAACATTTTAGGACAACTCTCGCAATCTTGGATATTCCACAGCTGATCTCCATATTTCATGTAACCACCACTTTCAAACTGCTTCACAAGACAATCATTCACCTTCAACTCGATCACTTCCATTTGAAGATCGAAAGGAACCTCTTCTATCTGGATGAGGTGCGGCGAGGAAACGAGCTTTATTGCGAGGGGGCTCGATGCGAGGGAGAGGAATGACCCATCAAATTGAAATGAGGATTATAGTGTATGCGTTGTAGTAGGTATTGCTTTGGTAAAACATGTAACTCATACGATTTGTTGATGAAAAAATATGGTCATTTTTGCATCGGTCAAAACTTTGTTGCCAACCCTATATTACCAAATGACTGAATGCATCCACCTTTTGGCGAATGTCTTCTTATAAATTATTAATTACATACGTTGGATTCTATGCTTTTATCAACGTGTAATCCTACATCCACTGCTGAGAAGCACGTACCGGTGCTCAATACTCGCTAGCTAAATACATTCCTTAAATAAAGAATGCAAAATAGCCTATTTGGCAATAACTGTGTGTTAACAATACAAAATTGCATCACTTCTAAGAAGGAATGATGACAAAAATGAATTTCATATTTGTCACTTTGGTTGGAAATACCTACGAATTATGCATAGAAAATCAACAACTTCCATATCAAAATCGCACAGAAAAAGGGCATTTTCTGTTGGTCACAATAGACACCGTGCACTCTGTGGCGTCGATAGCCACTTCCCAATCCTGATGGCTGGTTACAAACAACAAGCAAGGTCAGAATGAAAAATTGATAAAGCACAAGCATAGCCATAGCGTCCAAGATATTTACTCAATCAACGCAACCAACACCACAAACTAATGTCAATGATCACAAGGGATGCGCAATTCAGTCCACATCCTCCTACATGCCCTGCAACGGACACAGCAGGCTCTCAAAGTTGACCTAATTTCACGGATTTTACGAAATTTGACCATCTCCTCTACTAATTTCAAGCATAGCCATAGCGTCCAAGATATTTACTCAATCAACGCAACCAACACCACAAACTAATGTCAATGATCACAAGGGATGCGCAATTCAGTCCCCATCCTCCTACATGCCCTGCAACGGACACAGCAGGCTCTCAAAGTTGACCTAATTTCACGGATTTTACGAAATTTGACCATCTCCTCTACTAATTTCAAGCATAGCCATAGCGTCCAAGATATTTACTCAATCAACGCAACCAACACCACAAACTAATGTCAATGATCACAAGGGATGCGCAATTCAGTCCCCATCCTCCTGCATGCCCTGCAACGGACACAGCAGGCTCTCAAAGTTGACCTAATTTCACGGATTTTACGAAATTTGACCATCTCCTCTACTAATTTCAAGCATAGCCATAGCGTCCAAGATATTTACTAAATCAACGCAACCAACACCACAAACTAATGTCAATGATCACAAGGGATGCGCAATTCAGTCCCCATCCTCCTACATGCCCTGCAACGGACACAGCAGGCTCTCAAAGTTGACCTAATTTCACGGATTTTACGAAATTTGACCATCTCCTCTACTAATTTCAAGCATAGCCATAGCTTCCAAGATATTTACTCAATCAACGCAACCAACACCACAAACTAATGTCAATGATCAGAAGGGATGCGCAATTCAGTCCCCATCCTCCTGCATGCCCTGCAACGGACACAGCAGGCTCTCAAAGTTGACCTAATTTCACGGATTTTACGAAATTTGACCATCTCCTCTACTAATTTCAAGCATAGCCATAGCGTCCAAGATATTTACTCAATCAACGCAACCAACACCACAAACTAATGTCAATGATCACAAGGGATGCTCAATTCAGTCCCCATCCTCCTACATGCCCTGCAACGGACACAGCAGGCTCTCAAAGTTGACCTAATTTCACGGATTTTACGAAATTTGACCATCTCCTCTACTAATTTCAAGCATAGCCATAGCTTCCAAGATATTTACTCAATCAACGCAACCAACACCACAAACTAATGTCAATGATCACAAGGGATGCTCAATTCAGTCCCCATCCTCCTACATGCCCTGCAACGGACACAGCAGGCTCTCAAAGTTGACCTAATTTCACGGATTTTACGAAATTTGACCATCTCCTCTACTAATTTCAAGCATAGCCATAGCGTCCAAGATATTTACTCAATCAACGCAACCAACACCACAAACTAATGTCAATGATCAGAAGGGATGCGCAATTCAGTCCCCATCCTCCCACATGCCCTGCAACGGACACAGCAGGCTCTCAAAGTTGACCTAATTTCACGGATTTTACGAAATTTGACCATCTCCTCTACTAATTTCAAGCATAGCCATAGCGTCCAAGATATTTACTCAATCAACGCAACCAACACCACAAACTAATGTCAATGATCACAAGGGATGCGCAATTCAGTCCCCATCCTCCTGCATGCCCTGCAACGGACACAGCAGGCTCTCAAAGTTGACCTAATTTCACGGATTTTACGAAATTTGACCATCTCCTCTACTAATTTCAAGCATAGCCATAGCTTCCAAGATATTTACTCAATCAACGCAACCAACACCACAAACTAATGTCAATGATCACAAGGGATGCGCAATTCAGTCCCCATCCTCCTGCATGCCCTGCAACGGACACAGCAGGCTCTCAAAGTTGACCTAATTTCACGGATTTTACGAAATTTGACCATCTCCTCTACTAATTTCAAGCATAGCCATAGCGTCCAAGATATTTACTCAATCAACGCAACCAACACCACAAACTAATGTCAATGATCACAAGGGATGCTCAATTCAGTCCCCATCCTCCTACATGCCCTGCAACGGACACAGCAGGCTCTCAAAGTTGACCTAATTTCACGGATTTTACGAAATTTGACCATCTCCTCTACTAATTTCAAGCATAGCCATAGCTTCCAAGATATTTACTCAATCAACGCAACCAACACCACAAACTAATGTCAATGATCACAAGGGATGCGCAATTCAGTCCCCATCCTCCTGCATGCCCTGCAACGGACACAGCAGGCTCTCAAAGTTGACCTAATTTCACGGATTTTACGAAATTTGACCATCTCCTCTACTAACTTCAAGCATAGCCATAGCGTCCAAGATATTTACTCAATCAACGCAACCAACACCACAAACTAATGTCAATGATCAGAAGGGATGCGCAATTCAGTCCCCATCCTCCTGCATGCCCTGCAACGGACACAGCAGGCTCTCAAAGTTGACCTAATTTCACGGATTTTACGAAATTTGACCATCTCCTCTACTAATTTCAAGCATAGCCATAGCGTCCAAGATATTTACTCAATCAACGCAACCAACACCACAAACTAATGTCAATGATCACAAGGGATGCGCAATTCAGTCCCCATCCTCCCACTTGCCCTGCAACGGACACAGCAGGCTCTCAAAGTTGACCTAATTTCACGGATTTTACGAAATTTGACCATCTCCTCTACTAATTTCAAGCATAGCCATAGCGTCCAAGATATTTACTCAATCAACGCAACCAACACCACAAACTAATGTCAATGATCACAAGGGATGCGCAATTCAGTCCACATCCTCCTACATGCCCTGCAACGGACACAGCAGGCTCTCAAAGTTGACCTAATTTCACGGATTTTACGAAATTTGACCATCTCCTCTACTAATTTCAAGCATAGCCATAGCGTCCAAGATATTTACTCAATCAACGCAACCAACACCACAAACTAATGTCAATGATCAGAAAGGATGCGCAATTCAGTCCCCATCCTCCTACATGCCCTGCAACGGACACAGCAGGCTCTCAAAGTTGACCTAATTTCACGGATTTTACGAAATTTGACCATCTCCTCTACTAATTTCAAGCATAGCCATAGCGTCCAAGATATTTACTCAATCAACGCAACCAACACCACAAACTAATGTCAATAATCACAAGGGATGCGCAATTCAGTCCCCATCCTCCCACTTGCCCTGCAACGGACACAGCAGGCTCTCAAAGTTGACCTAATTTCACGGATTTTACGAAATTTGACCATCTCCTCTACTAATTTCAAGCATAGCCATAGCGTCCAAGATATTTACTCAATCAACGCAACCAACACCACAAACTAATGTCAATGATCAGAAGGGATGCGCAATTCAGTCCCCATCCTCCTACATGCCCTGCAACGGACACAGCAGGCTCTCAAAGTTGACCTAATTTCACGGATTTTACGAAATTTGACCATCTCCTCTACTAATTTCAAGCAAAGCCATAGCGTCCAAGATATTTACTCAATCAACGCAACCAACACCACAAACTAATGTCAATAATCACAAGGGATGCGCAATTCAGTCCCCATCCTCCCACTTGCCCTGCAACGGACACAGCAGGCTCTCAAAGTTGACCTAATTTCACGGATTTTACGAAATTTGACCATCTCCTCTACTAATTTCAAGCATAGCCATAGCATCCAAGATATTTACTCAATCAACGCAACCAACACCACAAACTAATGTCAATGATCAGAAAGGATGCGCAATTCAGTCCCCATCCTCCTACATGCCCTGCAACGGACACAGCAGGCTCTCAAAGTTGACCTAATTTCACGGATTTTACGAAATTTGACCATCTCCTCTACTAATTTCAAGCATAGCCATAGCTTCCAAGATATTTACTCAATCAACGCAACCAACACCACAAACTAATGTCAATGATCACAAGGGATGCGCAATTCAGTCCCCATCCTCCTACATGCCCTGCAACGGACACAGCAGGCTCTCAAAGTTGACCTAATTTCACGGATTTTACGAAATTTGACCATCTCCTCTACTAATTTCAAGCATAGCCATAGCGTCCAAGATATTTACTCAATCAACGCAACCAACACCACAAACTAATGTCAATGATCAGAAGGGATGCGCAATTCAGTCCACATCCTCCTACATGCCCTGCAACGGACACAGCAGGCTCTCAAAGTTGACCTAATTTCACGGATTTTACGAAATTTGACCATCTCCTCTACTAATTTCAAGCATAGCCATAGCGTCCAAGATATTTACTCAACCAACGCAACCAACACCACAAACTAATGTCAATGATCACAAGGGATGCGCGAAAACCTCCGCTTGTAGGGATGTCATCATGAACTGTGTTCCACAAGGTAACCGATCGGATAGTCATTTCCTAGTAAACCATTGTTTACGAAATGATTTCACAGTTGATGGATTTGGTTCATGGATATCCATGTTTACCAGAAGAGCGTTATTATCAACAGCTAACCGTCGCAAGGCACACTTAGACAGAAAGAAGTCTCAGTACTTCATTTATCTCTGAGATGGCAGGAAGAATGTGAGGAGGGAGATAGCTCCTCAAAATGTCTATGCAATATCTTGCTCTTATTACAGTAGTCGCAGTGAAAGTAATTTCAGAAAAATAGTAGTACACCTAAAGATTTGTAAAGAGGAGAATGAAACAAGGTGTCTCATCTTCCTGAAATACTTCAGGCTTGATAAGACTAAAGACTTAGAGGTAAAACCACATGCGAATTCAAAGTGGAAGCGACCATTTCAACTTGCTAGGAAATCAACTTTGAATAAAATTATGGATGAGGTGTCACATCCTAATGCAAATATACTCAAAATTTGTTTTAGGAGAGGAAGTTCCCCGTGATCGCCGACAAATTTATAACCAAAAGTGTAATAACAGGGAGCATATAGTAAAACCTACTGATGAGATAGGTGAGTGTCTGCAGAAGTTAAGTCTACAGTGAAAGAGGTCTTGGAGAAGACAGATTTCTCCAAAGTATAATTTGTCATGACTATCCCATAAACATTTTGTTTAATGACCAACAAATGACCGACGTCAAGCGTTTTACAACCACAGAAGGTGGAACAGCCCTGTGCATAGATACAACGTTTGATGTCGGTGATTTCTATTTGACAACTACGACGTTTAAAGAAATACCTCTCTTGATGAACAAGGACCAAGGGATCCCAACATTCATTGGTCCTTCTATGATACATTATTCGAAAGACACGAACACTTACGCTCATCTTCTTTTTGAATTACGCAAAATGATTCGTGTTGATGAAGATATTTTATTCATTGGAAGTGACGATGACAAATCCCTGAGCGCTGCCATTTCCCTATGTTTTGAGGGAACACGACATTTATTGTGCGCTAGACATGTACAAGAAAATATTGAGCGTTACCTACAAAATAAAGGTCATCCGATGAATTTCAGAACAGCTATCATCAATGACATATTTCATGAGAAGAAAGGTTTTACGTATGCCGATGATAGTGTTACACGATTGCTGCAATTGTATTATTGTATTCTGAGTGAGATACAAATGAAAAGAAATTAAATATTACCCACCCAAAGTCATTTTCTGATTGGTTTCGCCAATATCAAGGAAGTCGCTGTATCGATAGCAGTATGTCTCAATTAAGAGCTATGGGTATCGACAAATTATTTAGAAATAATACACAAGAGGCGAACCATTAAAGATTTCCTTGGCAAGAAATGCCACGTTTTGGAGTTTATAGATAAGTTCAAGGAGGTCATTATGTTACAACAAATCGAAAGAGTTCGAGCTACCAAGAATCTCAATGACTATACATTGCAGGAAGAATACAAGGAAAAAATGACATAAAAGATCCTTCTAGTTTAGAAACTCATCTAAAGTGTGATCCCATCGTAAATGGGAATGATTCCGATGATATATATTCCAAGTATAGGAATGTATATTATCGTGCAACAAGAAATGCATAACAAAAAGGTTCCCTTACTTTGATTAAAGCTTAATTCAAATAACAGCAGTACAGAGAGCATCATTGAATTCTATCGTTCCCGTGGGTATGGGCTGGGAATGGCTGTTGAGGCCATCCCCACAGCTCCCATAGCACTTCTATGGGGATTCTGAAGATTTTTGACATTCACTAGAAGCAATCAGAACTGACATCATATCACACAATCAACTTCGATGTTGAATTACAAAGTATCACGCAGCCTACCCATCTCCCACTTAAAATGCATGAGATATCAATGCTGATCATTCTCACATTGGCAACACACGTTCAATAATTTTGGATGATAATGATTTCCGGTTTTTCAAGGACGTCTGAAGTGGAATAATTCTTCAAGTTTCTTTTACTGCAGAGCCGAATGGAGACTTACAAATATTTGCTCTAATAGTATAAGTAACTCAGATAAAATTATTTGTGATATAATTAAGCTTGCGTGATCAATACTATTAATCATTATCAACCTAGATTTTAAACTAATTACGATATAGAAGACCTGTTGGGTCCAGTCCAAAAAGCAAGACATATGAAATGTTGAATGATTTTCGTCGGATACATATGAACAGTGTGATAAAGATTTCTCACACCAAATCATTCAACTGTAAGCCATCTACTCGCATTGCAGTCATAGTTATAATGAAAGCTCAGATTTTTCACTTTTCCACGACTTGTCAGAACTATCATTTTTATCTGATAGGCATCCTTAACTGCACACTTAAGTGTTCCTCAATAAATGGTTCATTGTGCTGCATTTCATCACCATACACAAATGGGTCAACAACATCCTCCCAATTCTTGTGCAATAATTCGGTGACATGAGTGGTCGAGAAACAGCAAAATCTATGTATTAGTAGATTAGATTAATTCAAAGTTTTTCCTTCACCACGTGTATATAGTCGATTTCTGCTGCGAAACAATTCTTGACTTGAGATGCATAAACACCAAACTCGCTTTAATATTTTACTTCTTTGTCGGCATTGATGGAGATAGAATTGTCAATGATTGCTGCATTAATTCAATTAACGAATATTAAACGGGAATATTCACACATATGAACATGGCATGATCCCCTGAGCAATGAGCGATGGCTATAACACACACTGGTAGACTCCAAACATATAGTGAAGGCCTACATGAGAATTTTTGACAGGTGGCTTTTTGTGACAGAGTGACCATTTTGAAGTACTGGAAGTGTAGCAACATATGAATATTTTTTATTTACGTTCAACCCTGTCTTTGTATGCTGATTGACTTCCTA
The DNA here is from genome assembly GCA_907163375.1 of Prostheceraeus crozeri. Lineage (NCBI taxonomy): Eukaryota > Metazoa > Platyhelminthes > Polycladida > Euryleptidae > Prostheceraeus > Prostheceraeus crozeri. The sequence continues at coordinate 63,943 of CAJQUW010002268.1, forward strand.
TTATTTGAAAATAGCACCATTATAAGCAATCAAACGAATGAAAAATCCTCACATTAGGAACCCCAAATGCCAACTTACTGCCCAGGACTATATTCTCACAGATGGAACACGTGAAACTCGTATATAATCTATCAAAACAGCCAAATAAATGCACTTAAAATTATTTGCAGTAAAAATCGAGTCTACACGGAAAGCAGGTGACTGAAAATATTGTGGGAACATTAAGGTCCTTCAAGCCATAAACTAACAGTTAAAATTTCAATAGATATATTGATAAATATTCATGCTTGCTTTTGTGAAACATTCTGCACTTAATCACGATTTTCTACAGCGAGGAATTTAAGCATAGTTTTTTTGAAATGAATGTGTGTATATTTCTTGAGAAGCCTTCGCACAACATGTATACGCGATGTAATGTAAGCCTATGTTTGATTTTACTTGATGTAGACCGGTTGCCTAGTGAATCAAATAACACCGAATCTCAAAACAGCGAACGGCAAAAAGGCAAATATAAGAAACATCAAAATTTCAAAATAGCGAAATATAAAAATGGCGCACTATGCCTATGCAATGGTCGAGTGTTGTGCAGAACTAAGCACATACTCGTATTGATATTTGATCTCAACATTTAATAAGGCCATGTTTCCTTTAGTCCACATGTAGCTGTTGAATTTTTATGCAAACGTGTTTCCTTTAAGGGAACATTAATGCAAAAATTGTACCCTTAAAATAGTCCTGTAGCGAAATGAAGTAGGATCGACATGGTCAATAACTAGGGTAAGTGAACCAAAAATCCAAAGTGAGTAAAAGAGGAAGTTTGAAAAACACAAGCTGATCAATAACCGATTTGTTATAAAAGCAAAGAAATAAAGACAATGTCGTCATACTAATAAAAAGAAGCATTTCGAGATAGAATCACGTTTTCGGCAAACTACGTTATGGTAGTTTTATGGAAAAAGGGTGTCATGTGTCATGAATCATTAAAGAATTAAAAGCGGAATGAGAAGAACCTATGCAAATTGTACGTGTAAGCTGGCAGCAGACGACAAAAACTTACGAATCAGTCGAGATAGATAAAGAACACCTATCTGCCAATGCAACCAAATGATTCTGGCAAATGTAAATTTGTGAGTCAAATACGTGTGCATAGCGGGCTCTATTCCTTGCTTAAACGAGCATTTAGTTAACTTTTCGGTACAATAATTTCTAGGTGGCAAGTCAGAATCAAGGCTTAATAATGATAGAAAATGCTGCAATTTTAAAGAGCAATAGGCCTATACCGAAGATAGCAAAGAAAGGTCATAAAAGTCATAATACGCAATCGGTGACAGTCAGGAATCCCATTCCGCATCTCTGGAGTCAAATACGGCCGTCGGATCGTTGAATGCTGTGCAGAAGTTGCACTGAAATGGAGATATTGGACATCAATCATTCTGTGTGAACAAGAGCAACATATTAATTAAGGGCTTATCCTGTGGGGGTGTAGGGATTCTGTGAGGATGCCCACAGGTTTTTCTGTGGGCATGCGGTAGGGTGGGGATTCAAATATCAATCCCCACGAAAACCCTGCTAAATTCACATTATCAGAAATATCAGTCAGATGAATTTAATTATGCTGTGACTTAGAACAAGTGCGTTATTGATCCACCGACTTCCTTTCCTCCACGATTGAAATAAATGCAGACTTCACACACAACTAAATAACTGCAATCCCTTGGCCAGCAGACCACATCCTCACAGTAACTTCCAAAAAAGTATTATCACTTGAATCTTTCTCTGTATCTTATCTCCATTTTTAATGACATCCTTCGACCACTACAACCGCTTTGATATACCAAAAGAGAACTGATCGTTCCTCCTACTGGGGCAAAAACTAAATTGCGCATCCCTTGTGATTATTGACATTAGTTTGTGGTGTTGGTTGCGTTGATTGAGTAAATATCTTGGACGCTATGGCTATGCTTGAAATTAGTAGAGGAGATGGTCAAATTTCGTAAAATCCGTGAAATTAGGTCAACTTTGAGAGCCTGCTGTGTCCGTTGCAGGGCAAGTGGGAGGATGGGGACTAACTTGCGCATCCTTTCTGATCATTGACATTAGTTTGTGGTGTTGGTTGCGTTGATTGAGTAAATATCTTGGACGCTATGGCTATGCTTGAAATTAGTAGAGGAGATGGTCAAATTTCGTAAAATCCGTGAAATTAGGTCAACTTTGAGAGCCTGCTGTGTCCGTTGCAGGGCATGCAGGAGGATGTAGACTGAATTGCGCATCCCTTCTGATTATTGACATTAGTTTGTGGTGTTGGTTGCGTTGATTGAGTAAATATCTTGGACGCTATGGCTATGCTTGAAATTAGTAGAGGAGATGGTCAAATTTCGTAAAATCCGTGAAATTAGGTCAACTTTGAGAGCCTGCTGTGTCCGTTGCAGGGCATGCAGGAGGATGGGGACTGAATTGCGCATCCCCTTCTGATCATTGACATTAGTTTGTGGTGTTGGTTGTGTTGATTGAGTAAATATCTTGGACGCTATGGCTATGCTTGAAATTAGTAGAGGAGATGGTCAAATTTCGTAAAATCCGTGAAATTAGGTCAACTTTGAGAGCCTGCTGTGTCCGTTGCAGGGCAAGTGGGAGGATGGGGACTGAATTGCGCATCCTTTGTGATCATTGACATTAGTTTGTGGTGTTGGTTGCGTTGATTGAGTAAATATCTTGGACGCTATGGCTATGCTTGAAATTAGTAGAGGAGATGGTCAAATTTCGTAAAATCCGTGAAATTAGGTCAACTTTGAGAGCCTGCTGTGTCCGTTGCAGGGCATGTAGGAGGATGTGGACTGAATTGCGCATCCCTTGTGATCATTGACATTATTTTGTGGTGTTGGTTGCGTTGATTGAGTAAATATCTTGGACGCTATGGCTATGCTTGAAATTAGTAGAGATGGTCAAATTTCGTAAAATCCGTGAAATTAGGTCAATTTGAGAGCCTGCTGTGTCCGTTGCAGGGCATGTAGGAGGATGTCGACTGAATTGCGCATCCCTTCTGATCATTGACATTAGTTTGTGGTGTTGGTTGCGTTGATTGAGTAAATATCTTGGACGCTATGGCTATGCTTGAAATTAGTAGAGGAGATGGTCAAATTTCGTAAAATCCGTGAAATTAGGTCAACTTTGAGAGCCTGCTGTGTCCGTTGCAGGGCATGCAGGAGGATGGGGACTAAATTGCGCATCCTTTGTGATCATTGACATTAGTTTGTGGTGTTGGTTGCGTTGAATGAGTAAATATCTTGGACGCTATGGCTATGCTTGAAATTAGTAGAGGAGATGGTCAAATTTCGTAAAATCCGTGAAATTAGGTCAACTTTGAGAGCCTGCTGTGTCCGTTGCAGGGCATGTAGGAGGATGGGGACTGAATTGCGCATCCTTTGTGATCATTGACATTAGTTTGTGGTGTTGGTTGCGTTGGTTGAGTAAATATCTTGGACGCTATGGCTATGCTTGAAGTTAGTAGAGGAGATGGTCAAATTTCGTAAAATCCGTGAAATTAGGTCAACTTTGAGAGCCTGCTGTGTCCGTTGCAGGGCATGTAGGAGGATGTGGACTGAATTGCGCATCCCTTCTGATCATTGACATTAGTTTGTGGTGTTGGTTGCGTTGATTGAGTAAATATCTTGCACGCTATGGCTATGGTTGAAATTAGTAGAGGAGATGGTCAAATTTCGTAAAATCCGTGAAATTAGGTCAACTTTGAGAGCCTGCTGTGTCCGTTGCAGGGCATGCCGGAGGATGGGGACTGAATTGCGCATCCCTTGTGATTATTGACATTAGTTTGTGGTGTTGGTTGCGTTGATTGAGTAAATATCTTGGACGCTATGGCTATGCTTGAAATTAGTAGAGGAGATGGTCAAATTTCGTAAAATCCGTGAAATTAGGTCAACTTTGAGAGCCTGCTGTGTCCGTTGCAGGGCATGCAGGAGGATGGGGACTGAATTGCGCATCCTTTGTGATCATTGACATTAGTTTGTGGTGTTGGTTGCGTTGGTTGAGTAAATATCTTGGACGCTATGGCTATGCTTGAAATTAGTAGAGATGGTCAAATTTCGTAAAATCCGTGAAATTAGGTCAATTTGAGAGCCTGCTGTGTCCGTTGCAGGGCATGTAGGAGGATGTGGACTGAATTGCGCATCCCTTCTGATCATTGACATTAGTTTGTGGTGTTGGTTGCGTTGATTGAGTAAATATCTTGCACGCTATGGCTATGCTTGAAATTAGTAGAGGAGATGGTCAAATTTCGTAAAATCCGTGAAATTAGGTCAACTTTGAGAGCCTGCTGTGTCCGTTGCAGGGCATGTAGGAGGATGTGGACTGAATTGCGCATCCCTTGTGATCATTGACATTAGTTTGTGGTGTTGGTTGCGTTGATTGAGTAAATATCTTGGACGCTATGGCTATGCTTGAAATTAGTAGAGGAGATGGTCAAATTTCGTAAAATCCGTGAAATTAGGTCAACTTTGAGAGCCTGCTGTGTCCGTTGCAGGGCAAGTGGGAGGATGGGGACTGAATTGCGCATCCTTTGTGATCATTGACATTAGTTTGTGGTGTTGGTTGCGTTGATTTAGTAAATATCTTGGACGCTATGGCTATGCTTGAAATTAGTAGAGATGGTCAAATTTCGTAAAATCCGTGAAATTAGGTCAACTTTGAGAGCCTGCTGTGTCCGTTGCAGGGCATGTAGGAGGATGTGGACTGAATTGCGCATCCCTTGTGATCATTGACATTAGTTTGTGGTGTTGGTTGCGTTGATTGAGTAAATATCTTGGACGCTATGGCTATGCTTGAAATTAGTAGAGATGGTCAAATTTCGTAAAATCCGTGAAATTAGGTCAATTTGAGAGCCTGCTGTGTCCGTTGCAGGGCATGTAGGAGGATGTCGACTGAATTGCGCATCCCTTCTGATCATTGACATTAGTTTGTGGTGTTGGTTGCGTTGATTGAGTAAATATCTTGGACGCTATGGCTATGCTTGAAATTAGTAGAGGAGATGGTCAAATTTCGTAAAATCCGTGAAATTAGGTCAACTTTGAGAGCCTGCTGTGTCCGTTGCAGGGCATGCAGGAGGATGGGGACTAAATTGCGCATCCTTTGTGATCATTGACATTAGTTTGTGGTGTTGGTTGCGTTGAATGAGTAAATATCTTGGACGCTATGGCTATGCTTGAAATTAGTAGAGGAGATGGTCAAATTTCGTAAAATCCGTGAAATTAGGTCAACTTTGAGAGCCTGCTGTGTCCGTTGCAGGGCATGTAGGAGGATGGGGACTGAATTGCGCATCCTTTGTGATCATTGACATTAGTTTGTGGTGTTGGTTGCGTTGGTTGAGTAAATATCTTGGACGCTATGGCTATGCTTGAAGTTAGTAGAGGAGATGGTCAAATTTCGTAAAATCCGTGAAATTAGGTCAACTTTGAGAGCCTGCTGTGTCCGTTGCAGGGCATGTAGGAGGATGTGGACTGAATTGCGCATCCCTTCTGATCATTGACATTAGTTTGTGGTGTTGGTTGCGTTGATTGAGTAAATATCTTGCACGCTATGGCTATGCTTGAAATTAGTAGAGGAGATGGTCAAATTTCGTAAAATCCGTGAAATTAGGTCAACTTTGAGAGCCTGCTGTGTCCGTTGCAGGGAATGCGGAGGATGGGGACTGAATTGCGCATCCCTTGTGATTATTGACATTAGTTTGTGGTGTTGGTTGCGTTGATTGAGTAAATATCTTGGACGCTATGGCTATGCTTGAAATTAGTAGAGGAGATGGTCAAATTTCGTAAAATCCGTGAAATTAGGTCAACTTTGAGAGCCTGCTGTGTCCGTTGCAGGGCATGCAGGAGGATGGGGACTGAATTGCGCATCCTTTGTGATCATTGACATTAGTTTGTGGTGTTGGTTGCGTTGGTTGAGTAAATATCTTGGACGCTATGGCTATGCTTGAAATTAGTAGAGATGGTCAAATTTCGTAAAATCCGTGAAATTAGGTCAACTTTGAGAGCCTGCTGTGTCCGTTGCAGGGCATGTAGGAGGATGGGGACTGAATTGCGCATCCCTTCTGATCATTGACATTAGTTTGTGGTGTTGGTTGCGTTGATTGAGTAAATATCTTGGACGCTATGGCTATGCTTGAAATTAGTAGAGGAGATGGTCAAATTTCGTAAAATCCGTGAAATTAGGTCAACTTTGAGAGCCTGCTGTGTCCGTTGCAGGGCATGCAGGAGGATGTAGACTGAATTGCGCATCCCTTCTGATTATTGACATTAGTTTGTGGTGTTGGTTGCGTTGATTGAGTAAATATCTTGGACGCTATGGCTATGCTTGAAATTAGTAGAGGAGATGGTCAAATTTCGTAAAATCCGTGAAATTAGGTCAACTTTGAGAGCCTGCTGTGTCCGTTGCAGGGCATGTGGGAGGATGGGGACTGAATTGCGCATCCTTTGTGATCATTGACATTAGTTTGTGGTGTTGGTTGCGTTGATTTAGTAAATATCTTGGACGCTATGGCTATGCTTGAAATTAGTAGAGGAGATGGTCAAATTTCGTAAAATCCGTGAAATTAGGTCAACTTTGAGAGCCTGCTGTGTCCGTTGCAGGGCATGTAGGAGGATGTGGACTGAATTGCGCATCCCTTGTGATCATTGACATTAGTTTGTGGTGTTGGTTGCGTTGATTGAGTAAATATCTTGGACGCTATGGCTATGCTTGAAATTAGTAGAGATGGTCAAATTTCGTAAAATCCGTGAAATTAGGTCAATTTGAGAGCCTGCTGTGTCCGTTGCAGGGCATGTAGGAGGATGTCGACTGAATTGCGCATCCCTTCTGATCATTGACATTAGTTTGTGGTGTTGGTTGCGTTGATTGAGTAAATATCTTGGACGCTATGGCTATGCTTGAAATTAGTAGAGGAGATGGTCAAATTTCGTAAAATCCGTGAAATTAGGTCAACTTTGAGAGCCTGCTGTGTCCGTTGCAGGGCATGCAGGAGGATGGGGACTAAATTGCGCATCCTTTGTGATCATTGACATTAGTTTGTGGTGTTGGTTGCGTTGAATGAGTAAATATCTTGGACGCTATGGCTATGCTTGAAATTAGTAGAGGAGATGGTCAAATTTCGTAAAATCCGTGAAATTAGGTCAACTTTGAGAGCCTGCTGTGTCCGTTGCAGGGCATGCAGGAGGATGGGGACTGAATTGCGCATCCTTTGTGATCATTGACATTAGTTTGTGGTGTTGGTTGCGTTGGTTGAGTAAATATCTTGGACGCTATGGCTATGCTTGAAGTTAGTAGAGGAGATGGTCAAATTTCGTAAAATCCGTGAAATTAGGTCAACTTTGAGAGCCTGCTGTGTCCGTTGCAGGGCATGTAGGAGGATGGGGACTGAATTGCGCATCCTTTCTGATCATTGACATTAGTTTGTGGTGTTGGTTGCGTTGATTGAGTAAATATCTTGGAAGCTATGGCTATGCTTGAAATTAGTAGAGGAGATGGTCAAATTTCGTAAAATCCGTGAAATTAGGTCAACTTTGAGAGCCTGCTGTGTCCGTTGCAGGGCATGTAGGAGGATGTGGACTGAATTGCGCATCCCTTCTGATCATTGACATTAGTTTGTGGTGTTGGTTGCGTTGATTGAGTAAATATCTTGGACGCTATGGCTATGCTTGAAATTAGTAGAGGAGATGGTCAAATTTCGTAAAATCCGTGAAATTAGGTCAACTTTGAGAGCCTGCTGTGTCCGTTGCAGGGCATGCAGGAGGATGGGGACTGAATTGCGCATGCCTTCTGATCATTGACATTAGTTTGTGGTGTTGGTTGCGTTGATTGAGTAAATATCTTGGACGCTATGGCTATGCTTGAAATTAGTAGAGGAGATGGTCAAATTTCGTAAAATCCGTGAAATTAGGTCAACTTTGAGAGCCTGCTGTGTCCGTTGCAGGGCATGTAGGAGGATGGGGACTGAATTGCGCATCCCTTCTGATCATTGACATTAGTTTGTGGTGTTGGTTGCGTTGATTGAGTAAATATCTTGGACGCTATGGCTATGCTTGAAATTAGTAGAGGAGATGGTCAAATTTCGTAAAATCCGTGAAATTAGGTCAACTTTGAGAGCCTGCTGTGTCCGTTGCAGGGCAAGTGGGAGGATGGGGACTGAATTGCGCATCCTTTCTGATCATTGACATTAGTTTGTGGTGTTGGTTGCGTTGAATGAGTAAATATCTTGGACGCTATGGCTATGCTTGAAATTAGTAGAGGAGATGGTCAAATTTCGTAAAATCCGTGAAATTAGGTCAACTTTGAGAGCCTGCTGTGTCCGTTGCAGGGCATGCAGGAGGATGGGGACTGAATTGCGCATCCCTTGTGATCATTGACATTAGTTTGTGGTGTTGGTTGCGTTGATTGAGTAAATATCTTGGACGCTATGGCTATGCTTGAAATTAGTAGAGATGGTCAAATTTCGTAAAATCCGTGAAATTAGGTCAACTTTGAGAGCCTGCTGTGTCCGTTGCAGGGCATGCAGGAGGATGGGGACTGAATTGTGCATCCCTTCTGATCATTGACATTAGTTTGTGGTGTTGGTTGCGTTGATTGAGTAAATATCTTGGACGCTATGGCTATGCTTGAAATTAGTAGAGGAGATGGTCAAATTTCGTAAAATCCGTGAAATTAGGTCAACTTTGAGAGCCTGCTGTGTCCGTTGCAGGGCATGCAGGAGGATGGGGACTGAATTGCGCATCCCTTCTGATCATTGACATTAGTTTGTGGTGTTGGTTGCGTTGAATGAGTAAATATCTTGGACGCTATGGCTATGCTTGAAATTAGTAGAGGAGATGGTCAAATTTCGTAAAATCCGTGAAATTAGGTCAACTTTGAGAGCCTGCTGTGTCCGTTGCAGGGCATGCAGGAGGATGTGGTTTGAATTGCGCATCCTTTGTGATCATTGACATTAGTTTGTGGTGTTGGTTGCGTTGATTGAGTAAATATCTTGGACGCTATGGCTATGCTTGAAATTAGTAGAGGAGATGGTCAAATTTCGTAAAATCCGTGAAATTAGGTCAACTTTGAGAGCCTGCTGTGTCCGTTGCAGGGCATGTAGGAGGATGTGGACTGAATTGCGCATCCCTTCTGATCATTGACATTAGTTTGTGGTGTTGGTTGCGTTGATTGAGTAAATATCTTGCACGCTATGGCTATGCTTGAAATTAGTAGAGGAGATGGTCAAATTTCGTAAAATCCGTGAAATTAGGTCAACTTTGAGAGCCTGCTGTGTCCGTTGCAGGGCATGTAGGAGGATGTGGACTGAATTGCGCATCCCTTCTGATCATTGACATTAGTTTGTGGTGTTGGTTGCGTTGATTGAGTAAATATCTTGGACGCTATGGCTATGCTTGAAATTAGTAGAGGAGATGGTCAAATTTCGTAAAATCCGTGAAATTAGGTCAACTTTGAGAGCCTGCTGTGTCCGTTGCAGGGCATGCAGGAGGATGGGGACTGAATTGCGCATGCCTTCTGATCATTGACATTAGTTTGTGGTGTTGGTTGCGTTGATTGAGTAAATATCTTGGACGCTATGGCTATGCTTGAAATTAGTAGAGGAGATGGTCAAATTTCGTAAAATCCGTGAAATTAGGTCAACTTTGAGAGCCTGCTGTGTCCGTTGCAGGGCATGTAGGAGGATGGGGACTGAATTGCGCATCCCTTCTGATCATTGACATTAGTTTGTGGTGTTGGTTGCGTTGATTGAGTAAATATCTTGCACGCTATGGCTATGCTTGAAATTAGTAGAGGAGATGGTCAAATTTCGTAAAATCCGTGAAATTAGGTCAACTTTGAGAGCCTGCTGTGTCCGTTGCAGGGCAAGTGGGAGGATGGGGACTGAATTGCGCATCCTTTCTGATCATTGACATTAGTTTGTGGTGTTGGTTGCGTTGAATGAGTAAATATCTTGGACGCTATGGCTATGCTTGAAATTAGTAGAGGAGATGGTCAAATTTCGTAAAATCCGTGAAATTAGGTCAACTTTGAGAGCCTGCTGTGTCCGTTGCAGGGCATGCAGGAGGATGGGGACTGAATTGCGCATCCCTTGTGATCATTGACATTAGTTTGTGGTGTTGGTTGCGTTGATTGAGTAAATATCTTGGACGCTATGGCTATGCTTGAAATTAGTAGAGATGGTCAAATTTCGTAAAATCCGTGAAATTAGGTCAACTTTGAGAGCCTGCTGTGTCCGTTGCAGGGCATGCAGGAGGATGGGGACTGAATTGTGCATCCCTTCTGATCATTGACATTAGTTTGTGGTGTTGGTTGCGTTGATTGAGTAAATATCTTGGACGCTATGGCTATGCTTGAAATTAGTAGAGGAGATGGTCAAATTTCGTAAAATCCGTGAAATTAGGTCAACTTTGAGAGCCTGCTGTGTCCGTTGCAGGGCAAGTGGGAGGATGGGGACTGAATTGCGCATCCTTTGTGATCATTGACATTAGTTTGTGGTGTTGTTTGCGTTGATTGAGTAAATATCTTGGACGCTATGGCTATGCTTGTACTTTATCAATTTTTCATTCTGACCTTGCTTGTTGTTTGTAACCAGCCATCCTGATTGCATCTCTATTCTCTTGGAATCACGGGCTTGAAATCGTGAGTGACAGTGCGTATTTCAAATCTATTGAAAATGATAGCTGTTCTACCTTTATCACTAAATGGCAATTGCCGCAACTTACGTTCACCTAATAACTGATAGAAACTAAATTCCATGGATTTTCCATGGAATCGACTGAAATATCCAATTAGTCTGACAATCCCGAAGTCAATATATGTCTAGGTAATAATTTATTGAATTTATGAATTGAGGTAACTGATTCACGACTAAATAAACTAGCATCTATAAACACGCGATAACCTCGCACTGCTACCGATGAGGAGGGGAGATTTCTACGCGGCTAATGCCAAAGTTTTATTTCATCAGATTTTCAATTTCTGTTAGATTGTGAGCTTAAGCAATTATCAGCTGTAGCGATTTCAAATAAAGTCAACCACAGTCAATACGTAAATTGGAATAGTTCCGACGATTTGTGTTTCAGGCCATAAAACAACTTACTGAGTGACAGTCAGTCGCTTTGTTGTGCATGTAGTTCTTTGCGCCATGTTATGCCTTGGCAGTTACATTTGATGCTCAGATACTAAACAATAATATTGATGCGCCTGAAAATGGCAAATGAGAGCGATATTTCAGCATATTCTGAGGCATGTTCGCACATTTACTTAATCAGTTTGGAAATTACCACTAAGTTAAAATCAGCTGTAGCAACTTCAAGTAGAGTCAATTTCAAACAAGTTGCAATTGTATCTAAAATAAAAATGGCTGAAATTAATGTTGAAATATCCAGATGCAAAAGTGCCCGTTCAGCAAAGGCACCTCAGTACTTTTCTTCCTAATAGGCATAACATAGCTTCAGGATAGTTTATTCATAAGTTGAGTACAATTTTCGCACGTATTAACCTATGTGGGCAATAACCTCATCGGTGTGATGCTTTCGACCCCGTTTTTCGGCGATTTTTGAGTTTTTTCCTTTTCCTGCATTTCTCAACTTTTTCCAAATAAGGCAACAGGCATAACCTGAGCAAATCGGTCACGATCTTTCGATTGAGCGCAAAGCCGAGGTCTGATTCTCCATAATAAAGATAACCCCGACCCTCCTACGCGAATATGCTGTAATTCGACCAAGAATTAGGGATTGGTCGTCAGTGCTTGATCATCACTGAGTGAATCCACTTCAGATAGGCAGAATAGACCACTATGAGCCATATTTTAACTAATGAATGCAAATTACAGCCGAAATATCCATCAGGAAAAAAAACCCACATCACGCGGAATTTGAAATCTTTGATAGATGTTGAAATTGATGAAACAGACAGATGGAGCTTGTAACAGCCAGCTAGTAGGCAGGAAATTGAATAGAGCACATCAATTTATCTATATTTGTAGCCAACGCACTATGCAGAAGCGTAGATTAGATAACCCCATTTCTTGGGGTCAAGATGACTTAATTTATGGGGTCGAAATGTCAGGGGGTCGAAGTGACTAGTAACCCTGCAATGCATGATTTCCATTTCAAATGAATAAACACATACTACTACTACTACCTTTTAGCTCCATGGTGCGTTTCGCCTGTTATTTTCTAATTGCTGCAGTAGGCCCTAGGCCCTTATCCCTGTCTTCCTCTTCTGCCACCGATCGCCCTAATTACGGCCAAACCATCTGACAGAGAAGTACATACAGCCTGTCTTGATAAGCGAGTGGAGAATTAGTATTTCGATTTGCAAAAAGAAATAGCCGGCATTCAGTATTTTACAGCACCAACAAACATTTGAATCATTTCATTGTACAGGGTGGCGCACGTAAACCGCCGGATTTTAAACTTTTATTACTCCTCAAATATTCATCCGATCGTCATGAAATTTCGACTCATACTAGTTTGGAGTATAGGATTTATGATTATGCCATTCGTACCAAACCGCGCATTTTGCTCGTTCTGCAACCGAATAATTATCCATTCTTCTATGTTCTATTCTTTTCAGATAGTGATTTAATCGTCGAATGGTATATTTTATATGACATGGAAGTAGCTGAGCAATATTCACTTCAAGACTGCGCACAATTCGTTGTGCAGAATACGATTCATGTTAAGTTAATTAACTTGATCTAGATTTTCGATGTCAACAAAATGAGTACATATCATTCGGTCAATAGAATCAGAATTTTCTGACAATTCTCAGTACAACAGGTACAATCATCATAAATCCTATACTCCAAACTAGTATGAGTCGAAATTTCATGACGATTGGATGAATATTTGAGGAGTAGGCCTAATAAAAGTTTAAAATCCGGCGGTTTACGTGCGCCACCCTGTATATTGCGACATTTTATGAAAAACCATTTTGAGGTCAAGCTTTTGTGAATCTAAAAAGAATTAGCCCTTGATCCGATTGAGTGCATGGGATACACAATTTTATATGAAGCTGACATGCAGACATTATGTATACTGCTATGCTGCTTTAATTGATTGCTGCATCATCGGTTGGCGAAAAATCAGCTCATAAATATCCATGAACTAGCTATATGGTAGTACAACTACTTTTTCAGCACCTGACGCTTTTGGATTTATACGCATTTCTAAGAAGATAAATAGACGCGACTTTCGCATCTGATAGTTTCCTCCCGAAAATGAGTAAAAAAGCTAATTTAGCTACAAAATCGTGAACTCACCAGATAATCTATTGATAATTTAGCAAGCGACGTTCCCACAGCCGACATCCACTTTCATGGACACAGAGAGCAGCAATTCGAAATCATCGACAATGATCTTGCGGAAACCTGACACTCAGAAAATAACGCAAAAAATTGCTGTGCTATATGCAATCGTCACATGTTTTCTATTTTTCAAGATGCAATTGACATGAAAGATGTGTGAGTGACTCTAAAACAGCGTTTCCATGATTTTCTTGCATCTGTGTTAGACTCCTGATTTTCCTACAGAGATTTTCCGAGTAGGATAAACAACATTTTCGCTAGACTAAATCAGTCAACTTTAAAGATGATAAAGGTTTCTCAATAAAATTAGTCATCAGGTCATATAAATTTATATGACCTGATTTCACCGAGAAAAAGTGTAGTTGTTGACATTGTGATCTGATGTTTGCGGGGATAAATGTGCAATAATTAAATGACTGCAAGCGTATTCGAGGAAGCATCTCCTCAATCCTTCGTTCGCTTCCAATAAGAAGAAAAGAAAAATGCGAGTTTCTTCTTGTCGACGTTTAGAGTGCGGACCCTTCTTCACCCTTAAAGTAGGCCACAGAAGTCCAAGAAAGTCAAGTTCAAGATGGAAAAAATTACAACAGAATTGAAATTTGAAAAATGAAAAAAATAATTTTTTCTTTTCCAGAATTTTAGTCGAAGAGGATTCTTGTGATCTCTGTTTACACCAAAGATATTTAACTGTTTAAAAGGGCTAGATGAGAAATAGAGGCACCAGATGTGCGTTCAAATTACGTCGCTTGTTATCGTGGCAAAAAATGCATGCGGCAATTGGACGATATTGTTATTTTGTTGGCTGTGCGATGTGTGATGCGACAAAAAGTTTTAGAAATGGCATATTATATAAAGCATAAGTCACTGATATTGCATGTAAAGTTTCAAGAATTGTCATTCATACCAGTTTCTCTGAATTTTTTTTAAAGATGACACTGGAAATGTACAGCAATTTAGTGCAGTAGCATCAATCCAAGTGGAAGGAAAATATTCACATGAAGACTATTGGGGGATTACTTGATGAACACCCAATTCCTTCAGTAGAATTCGTGACTATCAACAATTTCAGTGAGTAGGCCTATGCGAATATTAGGCGACACTAAGGAATTGGTTATTAATAAGGCTCACACCCATGTCAACAACGCTTTTCGAGCTATTCATCAGGTTGAAACTGCAATATTGATCTATATGTATTGCAAATAATTAACAGAGTGCAATTAGGGCCAACCTTCAAATGAAATCAATCATCGCAAATCTGTCAATGTATATTGTACAACATGCTGTTAATTGTTTTTTATTTGCTTAAGCCAATTTTCTACCAAATTTTCTGACAGTTCATAAATAATTTTCATTTTTCTGACGTACCTTGTAATTTCTTGCCGAAACATTACATTTAGGCCTACACATTTACCAAGCGTGGCAATCCCGTCTGACGTTAGTGATAAGGCCGGACACCGGTGGGCAGAGCAACATAAAGCCATAGCCTAATCATTACGAAGCACCTCTGCATAATCAAAGTAAAGACGCGGTTCATTTTCTGTTCAGAAAAGTCATTGAGGACTATTTTTAAGTCATGTACGTGTTCATCTGGTACAGAAAGCCCTCCCTAATATTTTTACCAGTGTTTTTTTGCTCTTGTTTCTGCAATTACTAAAAAGAGGCAGTGAAAAGCACATTTTATTGCTCGCCTACAAATATTTTCAAATTCCATGCAATCTTATCTGATTTTTACTGACTTCGTTGCACACAAGGTTGAAATACGCCTATTATTTCCTATCTAGCCCTTTATATATTGAACATCTTAATTTGCACAAAATGAAAGAGTTGCTGCAGTAGGGTCTATGCAAAGTGATGACGTGATCATAGATTAAGTATGGACATGATTAAGCAAGAAAAAAGTCCTGTTCCTGCAGCGTTGAACCCCTGAGTCATAGTATATTAGGTAGAGTAGCAACTCAGCATTTATCAAATCACCAATGTGTATACACTGTATACACTGTATACAGTTTCGATTTATTAAATGAATTCGAAGTGATTACAGTTGGGTATCGCTACCAAATGTGAAATATGCACATTTTTTTGAAGTTTTGAAGAAATTACCACGGAATTAACGTACGGATCATAGAGCAGAGAGTAGCATAGCTCATAGCATTTATTAAATCTCCAATGTGTGATCAGTTTTGATTTCCTTACATGAACATGAGTCGAGACCAGGCACCATGCAATTTTTTACACTCTCGCAGAAATGTACACGAATTCGACTGATCGTGGTAGCAATACAGAATTCCACAAATCCTCCATGTCATGACCACTTGGAGAGGTAATACAGTTTGTTAAATTAGCAATTCGATGGGTTTCCATTGCTAAAAGCTTTATTATGATAAGATTATTTTCTTCTGTGTGATCACATCACAAAACAAAGCATCATAATCATGGAAACTGATCACAATGAACTTTAAAATAGTTGTAAATGTGTCCATACCACGCCCTGTCTGAATCAACTTATTATCGAAGAAAATTGCCCAAAGCTGAAACCTATTTTTTTGAGTTGCTATAGCTGACTGATAAAAAGGAAACAAAAACGAAAATAATCGTCGGTGTAGTTTTGAAAAAAACGCATTTTTTAAAAATTTGATTTTTTTGAATTTGAATTTTTTTTCTAAGAAAGAAAGAAAATTGCCCAAGCCTAGAACCTGATTTTTCTGAGTTGGTATGCCATAATGATACAAAGGAAACAAAAATAAAAAAAATCGTCGGTGTAGTTTTTGAGATAGGGCCTACATGTACATGTTACTTTTTGAAATTTGAATTTTTTCGAATTCCGAATTTCAGTTTTGCCTTGGAAAGAAAGGTAAGAGGAACGCCCAAATTATTTTGTGATCCTCTTTTTTCCTGCATAGTTGAAAAGAAGCCAGTCAAGCAGTAGAATAATCGACTTATGGATAATGAAAATGATCTTTCTAACCATTCATATTACATGTAGGCCTATCAGTGCGACTTCGGCTATACAAAATACAGATTGTTTCATAAAAAATGGATCACCCTTAAACATCGCCTTAACTTCAACTTTGTCTAACTCCGCCAAACTTGAACGAATTTCTCTGAAATTTGGAAGATATGTCAGTTGTGCTTACTAATATCATTGTTGGAAATTTCAAGCTTGAATATTGAGTTGTTTTCCTGTTATAGATAAAAAAGTAGTAGATAATTTGATCTTCATTTAGCAATGTTACACAAAATCATACCTCACTCTTCTAAAATTACATTTGTTTCCTTTGTTATGTAATATGTTGTTCTACAAGCCAAAAGCTATCAAGCAAAACAAAAATAAAGAAAATCGGTCAATCAGAGCCAGTATAGCAACATTATTCATCAACAATAATATAACTGCTACATGTGATTAACTGGACGTCATGTTCCATAGCTTCCTGACTTCGTTGCGGTGGTGTTGGCAGCACTCCTGATTGCTTTCAGCTAGAAATCTATCTCTTACCGGTTGAAAACAATACAAAGCACAAATGAACAATAACGAGATCGCATTCACAAAAGGCAAAGTGTCAGCCTTGCTAGAACTACAAGCAAGCGACTAAATGTCCCTTACACAAATGTGCGTTGATGGCATAATGATGATTTTCGACTCTGTCGTAAAGAGGGCTCTGGCCGTCCACGCAAAACATCCAAACGTATAGACCGCCTAATTTTGAGATTTGTTAAAGTTGTTCCAAGTCTCTCGTTAACTGAGATGGCTGCACTATACTCGTCTATTTCTAAGTCCACTATTCGTAGAAGACTTCACATACAGCAAGGAACCATGAATTCTGAACGCTATGTGAATGTTTTACGAATAAACATTGGCCAAATGACAGATCAACTTGGTGATCCATCAACTTGTTTATTTATGGATGATAATGCTACGTGTCACAGGAGTAGTAGAGTCAACTTATGCAAGTCTCAATCAGGGCTTAGGACATTATCTTGGCCAGCTCGTTCTCCTGATTTGAATCCTATAGAAAATGTATGGAGTATTCTAAAACGTAACGTTCGTCGTTCACTGCTACCTACAGATGGCGTATCACAACTTACGTCACTGTTAAAAAGAGAGTGGAGAAAGTTAGATCACTCAAAAATCAACGATATCATCGAATCAATGCCTAGACGAATTGGTAATGTCATTGACAATAAGGGTAGGGCCACAAAATATTAGCTTCTTAAGAACCGTTACTGTATCATAGCTTATCAGATTATATAGGGACATTTAAATATATTAGGGACATGAAATAACATGAAAAATGCTTTCTGTATCATACTTATGTTTTATTTAGTCAAATTTTAGGATGATCCACTTTTTATGAAACGGACTGTAGTATGTTTCTAATCATAAGACACTTTGGTTCCTCTACTGTTCAATAAGTGCCGGAATATACACCTGACTTTCGACCTGCCCATGATAAATGTCGATGTCACCCCGGCCTAGTTATGTAGTACATGTACAGTACATAGTATTCATTTGTCTTCTTTGTCTTTATTTCATTGTAACAAGCAGACTGAAGTGACCATTACAAGCAGATTGAAGTGGCCGGCCTCGAAGCGAGTAAGTACTTGACAATGACTAATTATGCAACGCAACGGCAGATTCATTTGCCTTCATTCGCGATCGATTAGTCAGCGCTATTGTTATTGGCTTCCGCTCTTGAGGGCTGTCGGGAGCGCACATACATGGTACAGCACTGTCTTTATCATAGAAATTGACAACAATAAAACAGTCAGATAAACAGTTTATTTCTATGGTCTTTATAAACACGAGTGGAAACGCCAGTCAATTATCACTGCAAATCATGCCGTCGCATGAAGACTGCCGACGTCGTGTGTGCCTCCTCTGCTTCAAGAAATCCAAAGACATGCGAGAAATATCCGACGATTATTGGCGACTGATAGAAGCATGTCATACAAGGACTTGATCCTTTCGACCATCGTCTCCCGGCTGCGTTATGTAGCACCTGTAGTCGCGTGCTTAGAGAATACAGCAATGGTGCTTTCAGCAGACATATTGCAGTGTTTGATCATTCTTCAATTACACAGGGTCGTGAAATGCGAAGCTCAACCAGCAAGTCCAACTGTTCATGCACAGTTTGTGAAATCGCGGTCTCCATGCCGAGGAATATTGCTGCGAAAGTCGACTGTACAAGCTTGCCATGTGGATCTGGTGATGTAGGTCGTCCCCCAAAGACATCCGTCAGGACTCCCACTGTCATGAAAGTGTGCTTCTTTTGCCTAAGCGCCATATCAAAAGGCAAATCGCACGTTTGCAACAAATCCACTCGGCTCGAAAACGTGCAACAGTATTTGAATAATGGCTCTCCAAATTTCAAGGAAAGGGTCGCATCCGTCGTCATAAATGAAAAGCGTGACTTGACGTGTGATTCCAATCCACCAAATTCACCTATTCTGTTATCTAATGCACGAGGGCGCCCTACGGTTGTGCACAGTCCAGTGTCACCATCTTCAGCATTTTCAACGATGACTCTTTCATCCAGTGACATGTCCGCGATTCAAAACGACTTGGAGTTTTCGAATACGCGAACCCTGAAGCTTGCAGGCCATCTCAGATCAGCATCATGCTCAAGAAAATGCGTTCAGCCAAATCTAAAGATGGAGCTGCAGATTAGAAATCACAAGTTGGATAATCTTTTTTCTGTCGAATCTGTCGACTTTGTTGTACAGCAAGATGGTGACGTCGCGAAAAAGACATTTGTATTTTGCAATGACTTGAATCTGTTATTGTAAACAGCACAGCAATCTCGGGAGAGGACTTATGACAGTGTAAAGATCGGAATAGACGGAGGCGGTGGCTCACTGAAATTTTGTGCAACACGGCACAACTCATCCGGAATTGAAAGTGGAAATCAACAGCGTCATCGATATGTTGATGGTATTCAAACTGGTCGAAGTGATGGCAGTGTCAAAAAACTGTTTCTGATCGCCATAGCTCCCGACGTGCCTGAAAACTACCGGAATCTGCTGTATATTTGGACTCGTCTAAGACTCGACGAAATAAGATTGCCTTTCACCTTAGCCATGGACCTGAAGTTGGCCAATCTTGTTCTTGGATTAATGGCGCACGGATCATATCATCCCTGCACCTGGTGCCAAGTGTCGAAAGACAGCTTGTTGTCCGGTCGTCGGGGAGAATCCAGAACGTTTGGATGCCTACGAAAATCATTTTGGGAATGGAATCGAGCAGGTGCGAAGTTGTCTGATGCCAAGAATTTTGGAAATGTGATCCACCTTCCTTTACCCAAGAATGCTGACAGCTCATTAGTGATCAACACGATACCGCCGCCCGAATTGCACCTATTGATTGGCCCAGTGACCACAATATTCGTCGCATTGAAAAATGAATGGTCTCAGACGGAAGAATGGGCCGACAGAAGCAATGTTGAAAGACAATCATACCATGGTGGAGTATTCAACGGCAATGGCTGCATGCGGCTGTTGAAGAAATTGTACATTCTTGAGGATATGAAATGTCCTTCAAAATTTTTTGAAAATTTCAAAATTTCAGGTCATTGGTGGAAAACTGCTATGGACAAGATCTTGGCCATGATTTCAAAAAGTCAATCGATGACTTTTCTGTGGCCTTCAAGAAGAGTTGAATCCGGATTACCCCGAAAATTCATGCAGTGATTTTTCACGTCTATGAATTCTGTGATTCACGAAAACAAGGACTCGGTATATGGTCCGAGCAAGCGTCGGAGGCTGTACACGCCGATTTCGACAAAATCTGTCAACGTTATAAGGTGGGCGATAACAACATCCGTTACGGAGATCATCTGCTGTCTGCAGTCAGGGACTATTGTAGCAAACATGTGTAATTCCACAGTTCAGTGTGTCTATCGAACGATATCTGTTTTGTTTCAACTAGATACATTTTGCATAAAGATACATTAGTATTTAGTATAATTTGTTAAACATTGAACTTTGTTTTTAAGCTTCAAACAATGGAAATTTGAAATACACACAAATTCGGAATTCGAAAAAATTCAAATTTCAAAAGGTAGCATGTACATGTATCTCAAAAACCACACCGACGATTTTTTTGTTTTTGTTTCCTTTGTATCATTATGGCATACCAACTCAGAAAAATCAGGTTCAATGCTTGGGCAATTTTTTTCCTTCCTTAGAAAAAATTCAAATTTTTAAAAAACGCGTTTCTTTCAAAAACTACACCGACGATTATTTTCGTTTTTGTTTACTTTTTATCAGTCAGCTATAGCAACTCAAAAAAATAGGTTTCAGCTTTGGGCAATTTTCTTCGATAATAAGTTGATTCAGACAGGGCGTGATACGTACTCAGATTCAAGAAATGAGGCAGCTATTGTGAATCAGAAAATCATGTCACTGAAAATTGAATTAAAGCCATGACATCTCAGCCAAGATGCTTATATTAGCAAATATTCATTTCTTTTGATATCCAACTTGTTGCATGCTACTTACATAGAGGAGTCATCTCGGTAGTATATAAATTGGCAAAATTTTGACTTTTTCAAAACTGCTCAAATAATTTTTTGGACCACAGGAACGTAATATCCACAAGAAACTGAATCTTTTGATACAAAAATTTTCAATGTATATACAGATACTTTTTAGAGTCGACACTCTACATATCCCTACTCTATGGTCAGAATTGTTAGCAAATGTGAAATATGCAAACTTTTGAGGTTTTGAAGGAATTACCATGGAAATAACTTATAATGATAGTAATGCAGAAGGAATGATGATATTTAGGAGATTCTCAGTGTCATGACAGCCTTGGAGATTATGTTTGTTAAATTATCAATTCGACAGGTTGCAATTATACTTTCATGCTCAACCTCAAGTGCTTCTTCTTAAGTGTGATCATCACATACAACCTGCCACTGGCAAAGCAAAATCACATCCTACCAGCCGCACATCTTTTGCATGGCAATTTAATCTATTGTTTATTTAATTTCATTGTTGTTCATAATCAAAGACAACGATTTCAGTTATCTTGGAAAGATGTAAGTCCACATCACTATTCGGATTCAAGAAATGAAGCATGAATCTATAGTGAATCATAAAATCATGCCGGTGAAAATTTAATCAAAAGCTTTTAGCCAACATGGCACGAATAATATCGCGACTTTTTCATGAATATTTCTATTATAATGCGGATCATGAAATTCCCTTGATAGTCATCTTGATTTCCGCTTAGAGGATGCTATTAGCAAATATTCATTCCTTTTTACATCCAACTTTTTCCTTTTTCCATACTATATGTATGATGCTCCCCTATAGGGGAGTCATAACGGTGGTATATAAATTTGCAAAATTTTGACTTTTTTAAAGCTGCTCAAATAATTTTTTGTACTGTAGGAGCGTAATCTCCTAAAAAAGACGGGATCTTTTGATATCAAAAATTTCACTGTATGCAGATACTTTTTTGAGCCAACACTCTACCTATATCCCTACTCTATGATCTAGCCCTTTTAGACAGTTAAATATCTGTGGCTCACTCTGTACATACTTGCAATAGCTGTCTTCGACTCAGCAGCCAATTCCCTACTCACCATCCAATTCGCCTCAAGTGAATTATCCCCAGCTGACAGAAGTGAAAGTACTTTAAATCCCCACTAATGTATACTATAATATTTGTGTCATTATATTTCTCTGCATTCCTCTATGTTCATAAGAGTATTTCATTGTCTCTATTTAATGCTTTGTTTGTCTACACTAATTGTGAGCTATTTGTAACATGCATTCACCATTGTCTGCAATAATATATAAGCAGCCGTCTTTCAGTCAGAAAGCACGGTCTGGGATTTACCACAAGAACTTGTTCTGTTCTACGGTCGCAGTGATTTATCTGATCACAGTTGGAAACCCGTTTCAGTGGCGTCGCGCAGAGCGATTAGCAGCTGTGGGTTGTTGGACTTGTGGAATGAGTGCCTAACATAAGTGGCACCGGTGGCCTTGTGCACTTTGTGTACACGTTGGTTTGTGTGAGTGCCAGACATACGTGGTACTACGCGTTGGACCTTGTACCAGACACACCTGGTACATCACCCCTTCTCTGCACATCTTCAGACTTGTTCTACGGCCGCGCAACTCGCCTGAGAGTCGTCCGTTCTTCGACAAGCCCTCGAGGCTCCATTCTTCACACGTATTAGGCTTCCACTGTGCCTCTATTTCATTTCTACTATACTTTCTCTAACTTTCTCATAGGCACCTAGGGACCTAAGTTTCAGCATGGAGAACGCACTGGAGAGGATAGACGTCGCGGATCCCAAGGGAGTCGAGAACTGGCACGAGCGGTTCCACCAGTACGTCCTCACCAACGACAAGATCGGCGCGAAGAACGAAACGGCCTTCTACCTCACCATGATCGGCAAGGACGCCTACGACCTGTTGAAGGACCTAGCCCTCCCGGACGCCCCCGGATCGAAGACTGTCACGGAGCTACAGTCTCTTCTCCTCAATTTCCTGAGGCCGGTGCAGTTCGAGGCGACAGAACGAGCGGTGTTCCACAACATCATCCGACGTCCAGATGAGCAGCTACGACAGTTTCTCCTTCGACTGCAACGTCAGGCTGCGAAGTGCAACTTTGGGACTGAGCTCAATACTCAACTTCGGAACCGTATCGTCGCCGGAGTTAACGACCAGGAGATCCAGAAGCGCCTACTACGAGAGCCATCGTTGACTTACATCCAATCCACCACCCGCACCTTCAAGGAACTTCAACCACAGCCGCCGTCACAACCCTCCTGCGCAGCGACCTGCATACAATGCTAGCACTCCGAAGCCAGCCAAAGGTACTTCAATCAATCCTTGCGACTCCTGCGGTGGTCCTCACCCACGACGCACCTGCCGCTTCCTCAACGCGATGTGCAACAAGTGCCAGCGGACGGGGCACATTGTCAGGGTCTGTCGGAGCTCCAGACAACAGCATCAGACCAACGTCGCACGACTTCAAACTGCAGCCTACCCGGAGGAACCGACTGATGACGTCGGAATCGACTACTGCTCCATGTTCACTTCAACTTCAACGGCTACTGCTGCTACCGGATCCACCACTGCTGCTCTTCAGTCGTTCACGACCAACTCGCCCCTGGATGAGGAGTCCCATCTCTACCACCGAGTCACGTTCACACCGACTGGCAAACGCGCGGACTTCATCATCGACACTGGCAGTCCGGTCTCCTTCATGCCTCGGGATCAGTTTCAACGGCTTTGTCGATCCTCAACTCTACTGTCCACCAACGACGGCATCCAGGGTGTGACCGGTTCAACCATGGTCACAGAAGGGGAGTTCAAAGTACCAACTTGTGCCAGCAACGGAACTTCTGCTACAGTCCGGTTCCTAGTGAACAACCCCGCCCTTCAGTACTTGGACGGTTCGACTACAAACGGCTGAAGATCGTGGAAGAAGTCACGGACCCCGACGTACCCGGTTCTACTACTGTCAGACTCAACGTTGCCAACGTCGTTCGGCCACAACTTCCTGCTGCTATCTCGCGACTTATCCACCAGGCTGCTAACAACAAAGGAGGAATGAAGGTTGACCCAGTCTCCCTCAAAGTTACGTGCGATCCCATCTTCCGGAAAGCCCGACCAGTTCCTTTTGGACTTCGAAACGCTGTCAAACAGAACATCGAAGAACTCGTGAGCAAAGGCATCCTGCTACCTGTCCGTTCCAGTTCCTGGGCTACACCCATCGTTACGCCTTCGAAGAGCGATGGTCGACCTAGAATTTGCGGTGACTTCCGGGTCACGGTCAACCCCCACCTTAAACAAACAGCCAACACCACCAGGCAGGTTGAGGACATGTTCAATGGGTTGACAGGATCAATGGTCTTCTCCAAGGTTGACTTAACTAATGCCTTTCTTCAAGTTCCACTCGACGAGGCTTCCAAAGAACTGACGACGGTGCACACCATTTGGGGACTCTACCAATACCAGTTCCTACCGTTCGGGGTCACCATCTCTCCCGGAATCTTCCAGAGGGTGATAGACGACATTATCAGAGGCTTACCGGGTGTCAGGTCATACCAGGATGACATCATCGTCTACGCCAACAACCAGCAGCAGCATGACGAGAGACTGCACAAACTGCTCCATGTTCTCAATGAACACAACGTGCAAATCAATGGCAAGAAGTCAGTGTTCAGCGTGCCAAGTCTCACCTACCTGGGGTACAGCATTGATGGAGATGGAATCCACCCGAACTTGGATCGGATACGAGCTGTCCAGAATGCACCCAAGCCGTCAACCGCGAAGCAACTCCAGTCCTTCCTGGGGTTCGCCCAGTATTATAGCCGCTTTGTCCAGAACTTCGATGGCAAGGCCAAGCCGCTGTTCGATCTCTTATCAGAAAAGACCTTCACTTGAACCAACGAAGCAGACTCCGCCTACACCAACCTCATAGAGGCCATAGTCAACGGCAACGTCCTCCGCAGTTACCGAACTACCCTGCCTTGTCATCTCTACGTGGACGCTTCAGAGGACGCTCTCGGAGCAGTGCTGGAGCAAGAAGGCCATCCCATTCTTTGCATCTCCCATTGTCTGTCAACCTCTGAGAAGAAATACAGTCCGACTCAACGAGAAGCTCTTGCGATCATCTGGGCAGTCAGAAGGTTGCACAAGTTCATGTATGGAGTCCACTTTTACATCTATACGGACCACAAGGCTCTGCAGTACCTTTTCTCGCCTGGAGCTTCAGTCAACAAGTCAACCTCAGCCATGATGCAAAGATGGGCCCTGGATCTTAGTTCTTACAATTACACCATTCAGCACCGTCCTGGGACAGAACTGCCACACGCCGACTACCTCTCCCGCTTCGCTTCCTCGGACCCTCCTGCTACTACCACGGCTGCCTCTTACTTCACTCGACCACTCCCTCTGGACAGGAATCTGCTGATTTCTGAAACGCGTCTCGCCTACGGATCAGTCCTAGCTGTCTTTGCCGAGAGTGGTCACAGGCAGCCAAGAAGAAGTTCCCAGTTCTGTACTCCAAAAGAAACGACTTGACTACTGACGCTGACGGAGTTCTGCTGCATAACGGCTTACCAGTCATCCCACCAGTCTGCAGAGAAGCCTTCTTAGAACATCTGCATACCGGACATCTCGGACGAGTTAAGATGAAGAGCCTCGCTCGTCTCCTTTGCTGGTGGCCCACTGTCAACCAGGACCTTCTGACGTACGCCAAGCGCTGCAACCGGTGTCAGCAAGTGAAACCCAGAACGCACCCGAACTGAAACCCATGGCCCGTGAACTACAAGCCCATGCAAAGAGTCCACATGGATTTCTGCGGTCCTTTCATTGGAAGATATTACGCCTTGGTTGTGGAAGACGCCTTTTCCAAGTATCCGGAAGTTTTCGTCACGACCACAGCTACCGCTGACTTCACTGTTTGGGCACTCCGCCGTTTCTTCGCGAGGGAAGGAGTTCCTAACATCATTGTGAGTGACAACGGACCCCAGTTCACGGCAGAGACGACACAGGCATGATTGAAGTCAATCGGATGCACTCCGGTCTTCACAGCTCCGCGACACCCACAGTCAAATGGTCTCGCGGAGAATTTCGTCTGAAGTCTCAAAGTAGCGGTTAAAGCCCAAAGTCCAGAAACTCTCAACCAACTGTGGCAAGCCATCGACAGTTTCCTTCTACAGTACAGGAACGCCGTCCATGCGTCTACAGGGAAGACACCCTCTCACTTGCTGCACGGACGTAATCTCCGTACTACTGCAAACGTGGACACAACTGATGTGGTCTTCTACAGGGGAAACGAAAACAGGCCTTGTAGAGGAATACTGCTGAACAAAGTCGGAAACCGCATGTTTCAAGTGATCGACCCAGCCGATGGAACCCTACACAGACGCCATATTGACCAAGTCAATGTAAACGTTCCTCCCGTTTATGCTGCAATGGACTTACCTCGGTCAACTCCTCAACCTCCAGTCTCAACTCCTCCCACTTCCACTCCTACTCCGACACCAGTTCCACCTCCAGTCGTACAGGAAGATGCGCCTCCTGCCTTGCTTCCTTCTGTGTCTCCAACTGCTCAACCGATAGTTTCGTCTCCAGCTTTTAGTCCGACCCAAAGTCCCTATTCACACTCACCGCCTCCTTCTACCTCTTCTTTTCTTGCACCGAATACACAGGGTTCTACACCCCAGCACACACAACCCCGACGGAGCCACCGAACTCGGACCACACCGGCCTGGTTGAAGGATTACTCAACTTAACGGGGAGGAATCTGCAATAGCTGTCTTCGACTCAGCAGCCAATTCCCTACTCACCATCCAATTCGCCTCAAGTGAATTATCCCCAGCTGACAGAAGTGAAAGTACTTTAAATCCCCACTAATGTATACTATAATATTTGTGTCATTATATTTCTCTGCATTCCTCTATGTTCATAAGAGTATTTCATTGTCTCTATTTAATGCTTTGTTTGTCTACACTAATTGTGAGCTATTTGTAACATGCATTCACCATTGTCTGCAATAATATATAAGCAGCCGTCTTTCAGTCAGAAAGCACGGTCTGGGATTTACCACAAGAACTTGTTCTGTTCTACGGTCGCAGTGATTTATCTGATCACAGTTGGAAACCCGTTTCAATACTATATACTTCCTCTATACTCTATGCCATGCTCTATGCCTTAATGCTTTTTCGACCTTGGGCAAGCTCGATCGTTCTACTTTTAATATGTATACTAGTATTGCAACTAATTTCTGAAATCTGTTCCAATCATAGAGTAGATTCCAACCATATTCCTATTCTATGGCTCTAACGGTTTCAATGTTATGACAAACTTTTACCTTACTTTCTTGGATTATATCCAGCTTTTTAAATCTTAGTCTGACATCGGCAAAAAAGCCTCTTTTCTATTCCATTTACTGCAATCAAGAACAGAATTTTAAAAAATTCAAGGGATTAAGATACTTCCTCTAGTGCGAGCTCAACCATTTAATCATAATCATCACATAAGAATCACAATCCTCCCGCTTGCTGTCATCACTAGCATAAATCAGTAACTTTCTTAAGAATTCAAGGACACTAGAAATGGCAGAAATCTTAACGATGTGTGCGATATCAATATACGAAACATTGTTTTGTGGTCAACCATTAGCAATGAATAGCATGTGGCAAATAGACCTTCAGATAAAATCGTGTCGCTCATTTAGCCAGTTGTTTGCAACTTGTTTGTATACTCCAAATTTCATGGAATTATATTTTAATTTGGGTTTCTCCATTATCAGCTGTTCTTACCGGTTAGTTGAGCGATTTAGGTAAACGCTGACCAAGTTGATATAACTACGAAAGTGTGAATTCATCGCATTCAATCTGGTCGCAGCATAAATCTTTGTAAAGGATTTACCAACTTCATCAACGTAAATCAAAACTTTTGAGTGAGTATAATAATGGATTGTACAACTAAACATGGCTTATAACAGCTAACATGTAGCAACACACTGGTGCCAGACTGAATCATGATATTGGGAAGCAAGTTATTACGAATCATCACATGCCATTTAATCACTGCACACCATGTAGATATGAATGATCTCACAGTGCTTGTATATTAAGTGTTTCGTTTGAAAAGCAAACGATTTCAATTTTGAGAATGCATTCAATTTGTCAGGTTAATTCGCTAACAGTTGAATTTATAGCGTTGTGGTTTGAACATGAACCGGAATTCACAGCAGATTGTGCTACACAGTACAAATGTTTCATGCCTGTCTGGTTGCATAAGATGTGTATTCAAGAAATTGCCTAAGGTCTCGTAGGACTTGAGCCCAGAAAGGCTAGCTGAATTTTTTAGTTGCGTTGACGCTGATGCTTCATTTTTTGTGTTCTTTGGATGAAAACTATTGTTTGTCTTGGTGCAAGCCTGTAGGGGGGGGGGCCTTTAGGAGCAGGTCTTGTTGGAGCCGGTGCTTTATAAATCCATTTTGAGGAAAGAACTTTAATTATAGATAAATAATTAATAGCCTGTAGCTACAGGCTGTCTTAGGGATGCAGCGGAACTCAAATTTCTACATCATCTTGGAGCCGGATCTTCTGAAATTTCATTTGTCGGGATACGGATATAATGAAGTTGAATCTATACAGAGTCGTATCTTGCAATTTTGGAATTATCCAGACCTAGAGATGAGAAGAAAATCTTCCAATAGAATATTTGTAGCTGTTGCGGTCACATGCCAAATTTTTACATCCCGGTTATATCGGTTTGTGTATCAGATTGAATATTTACCTTTTCTCTGATTTTACCACAACATAATTTGATTAGTAGGCTTCGTAAATTCTGCAAAAGTACAGACAGGAATCAGGCAACGTGGAATTGAAGAAAAATGAAATGTCAGATTTCTGCGTACCTTACCAAATACAAAATTGTTATGAAGCTTAGGCTTGTAATTAAAGCTTAGGTTTTCCCGTGAGCCTTTTTCCTTTTACGTATCGATCGAGAACGAACATAGGCTACACGTGCATTTTCGTAGAATGATTTAGTCATAGCAAATATTTTCGGGAGACTGTCCTGAGCTCCTCTTTACTTATTTTTGCATACGACAGTCCTATTTAAATGACAAAAAATAGTCAGTCTGTGATTACTGATGTCTATGATTTGCTGGTGCATATGTGCTGAAGTTTAGCATTCTCAGCACCTTTTGAACCCCAGTGATTGAAAAATACACGTAAAATGTTAAATCGCTGCAAATGTTGAGGGTTAAACAAATCAAACGACACATTTTAAAAAGCGTTGATTGTCTGTCAGTACGAAGTGCGCCGTGGTTTCTTTTTGACGCACAATGGACTATCCCAAGAGCTATGGTGGGCCTACATCAGCCCCATTACCTCCCTTTCAAAGGCAGAGCATTGTTGGCTATTTCTAAATGCGTTGTTTTACCTTTTAAGAGTTGAATAGCTGGCTAGTTAAACCATGTAACTTCAATTCACCACCGACTTTGCGACGTCAAACAGAGTCATGACCGCTTTCACCAATCATTGGCAATCCCGAAACTGCGCATAGCCCAGTTCATAACATGGCGAGGTACGCGATTGAAGGCCCTCTCGAGGTCGACAAAAAGCCCGGTGCAGGCTTCATTTCGCTTCGAGGCATCTTTCTTGGAGTTGATGGATCAAAAAATAGTGTCAGTGGTTCCTCTACTTGACATGAATCCAAATAGCATTTGATTAATGACAGTCTCGCGAATATTCTGTTCCAACGTGTGTTCAAAATGAGTGAAAAAATGTGAGGTAATTGGTCATAAATGTTTATTCAGAGGCAAATACGCAACAGATGGCGCAAGGCAATGGTCACAAGGGTACTTGCTGACAGACTGATGCAGAATATTTGTAACACGGTTTGCACATAACATAAATTCATGTGACGATTGCATGCAGGCCGTATGTATAAAATTACAATTGATTATACTTACAGCATGAACACAATTCACTGGGATCAGCGGCATTAAGTCGCTGGAACTTCATATAAGTTGGAGTCTTCACCATGGAACAAAAGAATTTTCAACAGATATCTGCCATCAAATGAAAAAACACTTCAATCAATCAATTAATTCAAATATGAATTTATTTCAAAACAATAGGCATAATGTCAGAAATGACTTCTAGGCCTATTTACATGTGCACAAGGCAATTTAAAGAAGCGAACCTAAAAGTTCTTTGAAATCCGAAATGCTGCTGGAAGAAGTCACTGTTTGAGGAAGATGATTCCATAGGCGACTGGCAGTCACACTGAAGCTGCGACCTCCCAACGTGGGGCGACGAAAATGTGGTTGTATGTAGTGTCCACGAGTTGCTGACCTAAGAAGAAGGCGTAGTAGGAGACAAGTAGAAGACAAATAGGAGGGAGCCATGTCATTGTAGCATTTGTATGCGAGGATACCAAGACGCAGATTGATGCGCTGGCGTGTTGAGAGCCATCCCAGCTCCTTCAACAACGGAGTTATGTGCTCAAACCGTCCCACTCCAAACATAAGTTGTGTAGATGCATGGATTATTCGCTGAAGTCGCCAGATAGTTGATTCTGGTAAGCCGGCATGCAAGGGAAGGCAGTAGTCAAGTCTGCTAAATACGAGGGCATTGATTAAGGAGACAAGAAGTGATCGCGATACAGAGCCTTTCACAGAGCGGATTCAGCGGAGCATTGAGAAGCAGGCGGACGCTGTCTGAGACACATTTGAAGAGAACTTGTGACATATTTACTAATTTGCACGTTAATGATTGCAACATGAGCTAAATTTAGTCTTTTCTTGAACTTCATGAGGGTTGGAGTTTTCATTATTGGATCGCCCCTTGAATTCCTCATCTTGATGGCACAGAAGTAAGACACTCCACTAAGATAGTTCGAATTCACTTCTAAGATTGGTGCAATATGCCAGGTGTTGCATGATTGACCGCAGGTAATGCGAGATGAAACGTGGACTACATGGTGAAGATGGAGATAAATGACAAGTTGAGGTGATAATTCACAGTACGCTTTGTACAAAGTGTTACCTTCAGCATAAAGCAATACACCGCATGGTTAAAATTTGCTTTATTGCTTTTTACCGAGATTAAGAAATGCAAAACTTGACTGAACCTACAGCAAACTATTCAACACAAAAAGTAGTTTGACGGAAGTTTAATGCAGCTAAGCAAAATAAGTATTTTTATCGGCTGAGAGCAAGCACTTTCATTGATATAACAACGTGTTTTCAGATGCGCCTCCACAGCGATTCAACGACACAATCTAAAGAAGTTCAAAATACTTTGTTTTGTCAAAGAGATATATTAGAGCCTGCATCGTTATATATCAAATGAAGTGAATATTTTATGGCTACTTCTCCTGGGGACTTGGGCGCGTGTGGATATCGTCAGACTTTTTTTGGGGGCTCGACCTCTAAAAGATCGCTAGAGACCTCTAAAAGACCTCGAAATATCGCTAGGCTAAACGCTTGACCACTGTGCCACGGAGACCACCGTCTAGCGCATTTAGAATTACTTTGTTCTGCAAAAATCTTATCCAAAAACAAACCATCTATTGCACCATAACCAGACCTGGAATAAATAGGCTGCTTTTGTTTCTGTATTTGAAATATTTCGAAATTCTTCTTTGAAAACTTTGTATTTACATTTCAGAATGAAGTTTTATTGTCTGCATTGTGGGCATTATTTATGAATGCAAGCCTATTGGCATTCACGATATTCCGAATAAAGATTTTGTGATAAGCTTGAGAAATATGTGCCTATTTAGAAGACACAAATTTACTGTGCAGACTGCCTCTCCTATTGGATACTTCTCAAAAGTGGTGAAGCTTAGGCCGTCAATACTGTTAATTATGCGCACAACATAATATAGTCGACTTGCACATGCTATGAATATCGTTAACTACATTTATCCTCAGAGATTTTAGCCCTATCCACAGGAGGGGGAGATTTGTCCTCAGTCGCACTCATGCTGTGGCTCTCTTAAAACTGCGCCGCCCGGCCTGCACTTTCATGACTTATAATCAGTAATTTGCTTCAGCGTATTTTCAAGATTTTCGCCAAAACTCGTTAGTTTGGCCCTTTGGAAAAGTCAAATTTATGACCAATTTTGAAAAGCACCGTTTTTCAACGTCTGAAGTTCTGCATTTCCCGACTTTCTGCAAGCTATTTGTGAGAGCTAATACCGATTTTCAGTGTGAACTTATTCGATTTTTTAATATGAGCACAATGGCAGACTGACGGCGCGTAAAATCTCAAGATGAATCGTTGTCGCATCCATTTTGTGGTAAATCATCGAATGACCTTGGATTGTCCAGGCATTCCTTCGGCTGATGGCTTCAGCATATTTGTGCATCACGTGGCGGCTCGCAGTGCATGTATTTCTTTTAATGTTGTTGAGCTCCCAAAGTGAAGGTTGCATCTGCTTTTCCCATTTCCAAACTCTGCTGCGTTATAAAGCACGTCATCTGATGGGAGAAGTATCAGCTGATGTGCTAGTGCTTTTGATAAAAGTTAGTAATCAAGTTGAATGTCACTATAAGTTCAGGAATGTTATACTTGAAAAGGAAAATTGTAAATATCGAAGCAAATATTCAATTTGAAGTTCTGTGACATAATGTATAGTCATTAGCTCAAGGATGCGCGTCATTTATCTTGACCTTATTTGCTATTTTCTTTGACGATACAGATACTTTTCTTCTTTGCCGTGAAATAAAAAAAATGACATCTCTTGTCTCATACAATGAAGATAAATGAGAGTAACTTGCAAACAACATTTAGTAATTATCAGTCATTCCTCAACAAATAATATATTCTTTGCGTTTCCTATTATAATGCACTCATGTCGACTGAGGTCGTAGCTTTTGACAATGACCGTGTAAACAGTTCTACTCCTGTCTGTAGGACTGAGTATTTGAGGAGCTATTACACAGAACAACACGTGTTTGGAAACTTTCTGTAGGGAGTTGTTAATGTGACGACTTTTACCTTCAATATATTTTCTGTCATGCCTTATATATTTCTTTTATGTCATAGTCTTTTTTAGTAATTTTTACAAGTATTTCAGCTTTTAGCCTTTGGTTGAACAGCTTTGCAGTCTTCTTGTTGTTAGTCATCAGGTTATAAAATAATAAGTTATGTGTTTTTGTGCTTTTAATTACCTTATTTCCATGTTTGTTCATTTAATTTTTCTTACCTATCATCTGCTGAAGGCATCTATGGTGTTTAAACTTGTTCTCTTCCTTCATGCTTCTATGGATAAAAATGGTTAAAGAAATGATTCAGCTACGAAGCTCTACCTTGTCTTATAGAGAGTTAATAGTTGGATGGTTTTATTTTTTTCAATATAATCCTCTTAATCAGGATTTCTGTTTTTTGCGTTATTGCGTTTTTTGGTCTTTTAGAACAGAGTTATACAATTGTCTTGTTGGTTGTCCTCTTATTATTGAGTTTTATACTCGTCTTGTTGGTTGTCTCCTAGCTATAGAATTATATTCCTCTAGTTATACAGTCGTCGTGTTGTTATTCCTTTAGTTACACGCTCATGTAGTTATGTGTTATATATCTTTTCATATCTATTTCAAATTAGATCCCCTCACACTTGTTGTGAATTGCAGGATTCATGTGTCTCGGAGATTTGTTGAGGCAATGGAAGTTCGCTTCCTTTAATGTAATACTGACTTTTCATATTAGTAAATTTATCGTCTCCCTCAATGCTTCAACTCTCTTGACTTAATCTTGTTTCCTGAACATTACACATGCTGAGTTAATGTCACATCCGTTACGTCTAATGATTGAGCGAAGAATCACTCCAAGCCAGAAGCCCGGTCACGAAGTACAATTCATAAGATTTCAAATAATCATCTATGCTGTGTCTTGTCATTCATCTTGATTCTTAATGCAGTCTAGTGTTTTTATTGACAGTTCCTGTCATATGATTGATGTAGATTTTCTTTTCTTTCAGTTTTCTATACAATTTTTGTAGTCATCGGCGCAATGACCGAACAAACAGAAAAGGTTGAACTTGTTCCTACTATTGGGGCATTATTTTAAAAACCGACATTTAATCCTGTCCATGCCAGAAGCGGGTGGATTAGTCGGTCCATTTGGCGCATTTTTTTCGAAGTTCTGAAACTTTTGAATGATGAAAAACTAAATTAAAGTTTCTTTTAGCGTTCAGGCAGTTACAGACAATAATAAAAATATTAATTGAAAAAATAATAGAAACCTTAATAGATTTTTGAAACACGATGTTGTCGTAAAAGTTCTAATTTTGAATTTCGATTAGTGAATGATAGGAATACTCAGTCGATTAGTCGACCAATGAATCAGTCGATTTGTGAATGATGGTGTCAACCAATAGCACAGTCACGAACGTACCCAGTGCCATGAGTTGTGGACAGTCATTGAATTGCTGGCTAGACTCATTTATGACATTTTTTAGTGTTCGTTACTTAACTCTTCCTCAAGGAGTTGCTAAATTGCAAAGTCTGTGTGCTTTCTCACCAATTCTCTCAGACTTCTAATTGTAGTCTCCGCGGCTTACTGGTTAAGTGTTTGGCTTAACGATCTTTTGGTCCAGAGACCGAGCTCCGAGAGTGTCATTGGAAGTCGTTCTAGTGTCGGACTAATTCGGATTAAAAGCATCACAACGCTCCACAAAGGTTTATATGATGTGGCAGATGGCGGGAGGACCATAATTCAATAAGAATGCAAAACATCCTCAATTCTCTCCCGATCAGTTTAATACCAAGTGAAGCAAATTGAAATTAAAAGGAAATATATCGCCAGACGTTTTAGATTCAAGGCCCATGAATGTAGCTATATGTATGCATTCATATTCATAATTTAAAATGTGCAAACGCGTGCTTCTTTTCAAAGCGCATGTATGACTCAACGCCCGTAAAGGAAATTACCCTATTTTCAATATCTCACAGAAATCATTTTTATCCCTTGTTTTGCGCAGAATGCGCTGATCTTTAAGTCCATGGTTAAAATCTCTCCTAGGGAGAAGATTATGCGTTTGTGTCGGGAAGCCATGTTTTAGCGTTCGTTATGATAGACATGATTGGAAATCGAACAAATTAAACTCGATTATGCATCAACGTACAATATAGTATAAAAGAAATGTCAGGTTTAAGAAGATATCAAAGAATAGGCCGTTCCGCATTTCCAAATACCCAGTCCCGGGCCCAGTTCCCTCTCTGGATGTGAAAATTCCGTGAAGAAAAACATTGGGATGTCGATCTTATGTATTTTGTTGAAATAATCCTCAACATTCGCTCTCATCCTATTTTCAGTCAGATGATGTTATTTGTAGCAATAAATGTCTATCAATTTCATATGACATAATAATCTCCGAATTTGGGAATATTGTCGATGAAAATGGATATCATTTTGCCGTCATTGTCTCAACTATGAAAGCGTGTGAACCTCAATATCTTTCAATATTGCCGTACTTGCGAGGTTTCCATCATATTCTTTGATGCCTGTATTTGCTGAACAAACAGGAGAGATGCGGTAATGTCTTTCTATAATTAGACTTAGAACGTGCGTCAGAGAATTGATTTATCCCGAATGGAGGACTCGTTGTTAAATTAAGGCAGTGAATCCCGAGAACTTCGTCATTCTTAAATTGTTTTAACAGGTTTAGATGCGAATTAGGTCTTTGTTGTCATCGGGGAGATACTTTCCATGACCATTATTTCTCTGATCATATATTTTGACTTCCTCTGAAAGATCTTCAGAAAATATGTCTAAATTAATGTTCCTCTACATCTTGTGGCGCAGCGACCACAATTTTCAGTTGAAAAACGGATTTAAGTTAATTTGGAGTGGCTCTCGTTTGGTCTCATGATTCAGTCAAATATCGCCTTTTTAATTGTGGGAAGGGAAAGGGGGCTGCAATCAGATTTGATTTTTTGCAATGTCTTATACATATTCTTTACTCTCGCATGAAAATGTAGCGCCCTATATTTGTATTGAACTGCTTGTATTGTTTATTATTATACATTGAAGCTAGTGTATGAGAAACATTAGAAGCCAAAAGAGGCGCTAACGAAATCTTTGGCTATCTTTTTTGTCTATAGTTGAACAGCCTCTTAAGAAACTTGACGTTCCGACAATTTTGTATCCTGCATTCTTCAATGATATTAGCAATCATCCAATCCATGACATCTTTAAACCATTGGTGGGAGCAGCTAATCGATTCCCCACGATTAATCGTGCGACGGGATCAATCGCGCGATTCTTGAATGACAAGGAATCGTTATAATCAGAATCGCGCAATCGCGCGAAAATCTAATCGCGCCCGTCACTGCTTCAAACATGATGGAGTTTGGCGTGCCAGACAAACTGAAATTCTTCAGATTGCGAATTCATTTGTGAAGAAAGTCTATGTCAGAATGAATTCTAGAACCAGATCGGCAATCATTTAGTTCCGAATTAGTGAGAGATCCTTTCTCCGGCGAAGGATTTTGTCGGTTCTGTAGTTTGGCGGGGTCAATTTTAGAGAATGTCCTCATATGTGGGGGGCTTATTCGAAGGCGGAGTCTAATCGTAGAAATGCGGTACGTTGGTTCGCTAGTAAAAGTCGCTATTTGCAGTAACGCTCTGTTGATAGATTTTCTTGAAAGACATTGTATATCAAACTAAAATCTCTCTTTTTGAAGGTGAAGTTCATTCATTTTGCCGACAAGGGATATAGTTGCTCTTATGGGAAGGTTCATCTCCATAGTCCATTCGCTCGCACCTGTGTCATGTTATGTTATTCCCTTTCGTAATCTGCTTCATCAATGTACACATTTAATTGATTCAATCGCTATTAAAATCCATACTGATGAATGAGAAGATCAAATATTCATTCAAGCAACCCGTCTTCGAATAGAACCCGGACTTAAATCACAAAAAATCGTGTAACCCGCGGTTGACATTTGATGAAATACAATGATTATGCGGCAGGCTAATCAATGACTTAGTGGGTACACCGGAACACAATCTTCATATTAACTGAAATTTCTTGTAAGTCAAAAGAATCGATGGTTGTCGACCCACTGCATTATTAAAAAGCTTTATAAAGATTGTGAAGTATTCACACTTTAATAGGACCGCTTCTGAAGCATTATCTTAGAAGCCATGGTTTGATCAATCACTAAGAGCCGTTCAGATTACGTTCGGCACTTGAGAAAGTGCTTGGTCCTGACACACAACTCAGGTGGATTGACAGTCACTGTAAATTTAGCACAAAAGAAATCTCTTTCTTTATTGATCAGCAGTTTCGTGCAAGTAAAACAACTCCGAACGACGGATCGATTGACGATGCTAATGATATGATTGCGAGCACATGATATTTGCGAGAACGTTGTAATTAAATCAAATAGATGATAGTATAAAATGTGTGCTCCACCGGTTTCGGATAGGAGTGGAACAGCCGCTCTTATCCTTCATCAGGAATAGAGATATTCTGATATATAGGAACATAGCTATTCCTGATGAAGGATATGAGCGGATGTTCCACTCCTATCCGAAACCGGTAGAATACACATCTTATAATATCATCTATTTGATTTTATTGATCAGCAGTAATTCCTTATTATATTCTGTGCAAGTTCACTCATAATTATTGCTTCGCATATGCATTATGATAGTTATTGTGAACAGCAGTTTTCATTATCTGCTGTTGGTGTAGGGTGTTAGGGCTTTTTGGTTGCACGGAAGGGGAGACTTATTTTGGCGTATGGAGCCCTCTATTGTTGGTGAAGGACGTCCTTGCAGAAAGTAGTGACGGTGCCTTTGTGACTGGCGAAGGGGAAAGGGGCATCGAGACTGGCGTCCGGACTTTCAGACTGTTGGAGGTACCTAGAAACTGGTGAAGGGAGCAAGGGGCATCGAAACTGATGAAGGGCTGAGCGGATTAGAGACTGACAAAACATGTTCTTGAGCTAGGACCTTTACAATGAGGTTATGATTTTGTATCAGAAGAGGTTTGACGTCAATGCAACATTATTTTAAAACGTTGGAAGATAACCTTTTAGCCACATCATAAGTTTTGAAGTTATAGTGTTTCAAGTTCATCTCTCATCGCTATAATAATGTCACTGAGTTCAAGATAGGCTCATCGCAATATATCGAGCAGCGGATTGATCAAAGGGACTTCTCTGCTACCACTAAGGGAGGAAAGTTATTTTTCTATTGTCACTTTGATTCGATGCGTAAAACCCAGGGTGACTTTTGAAAACAAACTGGCAGGGCAAGTAAATGCACTTGTACGAGTACATGCCTTGGAAGTCATTTTGTCATGAATGTTAACAAGGATTCATTTGTGCAGAGAGTGAACTTCAATGCTATTCATTCAAACATTTAGATCCGCCGTCAATAATGTTGACATTCAATATTAATAAATATTGAAGTTCCGTCCGTCACTTTGAAGGTTGAAATGAAAACAATCAATTATGTAAATTGTGTAAACAGAACTTGTCTTAATGATATAACCGCCTTAGCCCATCAGTAAACACGTGATTTGTCAGACAAGCTTCAGATAGGTAGTCAAGGTACGAGAATTTCGATGATCACGGTCTTAGCACGTGCACTTCGATTATCTGGAGTGTAAGGGGCAACATTCGTCTTGAACATGTGCAAGTCGAAAATGATCGAGAGTGTGGGTCATATGCGAATACTTGATTTTCGAATTTGGAATGACCAGATTAGAATTCAGTGCCTTTAGTGCGTGTTAGATTAGGATCGGCAATCTAAACCAGCCTGGATGCCAATGAAGTGAATTTTTATTGTTTTATTGTGGCTATTATAAACATGCCATGAAGCATTTTATTGGGGTTGAAAATCTTCCGCTGTTTAAATCCACCTTCATATTAAATATTGTATAAAAATATTTTACACTGAATATGAAATAATCCAGAGGATGTAGGGGGGGGCATCAATCAAGTTTTGACATTGAAGCTTGGTTATATCAAAATTCTTTAGTAGTTAGTTCAACTAATTTGCTATAGGAATTTAGTTGAAGCAAACGTGCAGCAATGAATGCTATGCCTTCTACTTTTAATATCCCATTATAATTTATGTGGACAGTGTGGCACCCCATCCTAAATACCGAAAGGCTCCTCTGAGAATGAAAATGATCCTCAAAGAAAGAGAAAAAGTCTTCTCCAAGAGAAGGACCCCTATTACATAGAGAAGGCCCTTCGAAGCTATATAGAAAGACCCTCTGAGGTAGGAAAGGGCCCCTCTGAAATGGAGAAGGACTCTTTCGAGATAGAGGAGAGCTCTTCGGAATGGGAGAGGGGCTCCTTTGAGAAAGGAAAGAGTCCATTTGAGAGATGTGCTATCCAGTACATGGGCCCTTTAATGCCATTGCCTCGCTACATGTTCTCACCCCAGTATATTGAATTGCAATTTATTAATTGAAAATTCTCCATGAAATTCTGTTAATCATAAAGATTGCAGAGTGCCAGTTCGCCTGGGCATTGAGTAGAAAGATGTCCTCAGACTTGAAAAATTTAAGCACAACAATTCGTGCAGTCCTTCAGCTTGTTCAGCCATTCTATATATTTTAAGCTAGTTTGGGCCATTCCGAGCCGTACTGACGAGCCCTTGTAGGGCGAAACGCAGCGTCTACGACTGCCAAGGAATTGTTGTGCTTAAATTGCTCAAGTCTGAGCACATCTTTCTATTGAAATTCTGTTATCAGAGAAGACATAAAACGGTTCATAACTTCTTATCATTCTTTACTAACCTATTAGTGACGAGTGTATCATTCAAAAGTTGATTTTTTTAAAAAAATTAAATGTTATTTGCGAGCGTTCTAGGCATTGTATGAAGTTGGGAATGGTACCGTTAGAACCGCGTTATTTGGGAGCCTTGAGGATGACGCTGCACGTTGTCCCAAAAGACACGGGTCGATATGGCAGAAAAAGTTACCACTCGGTCTTAATGGGTTAATATCGATTATGTTCAATAGAGAAGATGTAGGGAATCCTACATCCACCGGAAATCTTAAGTAGCATGGATCCTAAGTGAGTAGGTATACTCTCACTTCGTTATTTCAGTAAAAAACAACTATCATCTATCCCTAATATTTTTCAATTTTTCAAAATTCATGTAAACTTTGTTATGGAACATTTAGTTTTGTATTTTTAGAAATTTAATTAGTCGCTCTTTTTTTTATACTACATTGACGCTCTTTCTTACGTTTAAGAATTCATATTGGATGATGCTGGTGTTCATCGTCGGTGTTCAATTGTGTCCAATTGAATTTCAGATATCTTCAAAGTTGAGTTTCTAATAGATGTCTGAAATTCAATTGGAGAAATCTGAGACCCATCAGCAAATGTCTGAAATTCATTTGGAAAGACCTGAAATAGACCCGGAAAATGTGTAGTGTTGGTTAGTTTAATCCTTGTGCGTTTTTCGAGACCGGAAATCTCTGCCTAGCTCTGCCGAAAAATCGGGTGTACCGGAACCGGTTCCACGAAAATTAATAGCGAAAAATGGGGGAACTTGGACATGATTTTAATGCTGTTTAAAAAAATACCGGACCGAAGTACTTGTGACGCATCATGAATCTCACTCTCAATGTTTCAAAGTGATTTAGAAGGACCGTCAAAGAAAAAATGATTGAGAGGAAAGTATTGCATCATTTTTTAAACAATTTCTGATTTTTCAAAATGGGGAACCTACACAATGCACATTTTGATCTAAGATCATCTTCCTAGTAATTAATCATCTACATGACTACAGGCCTGTGATTACTCCTCAAATTCCTCAGATTCCTCAAATTTGTTTATTGCTCCTCAAATCCTCAAATAAAATTCCTCAAATATGGCCTATCTATCAGAAATTCCTCAAATGCGACACACTACAGACTAAATGTCGGATAATGTATTGTTTTTGGCGAATGGTGATGATATGTAAACTTCCAAACAAGAAGCTAAGATAGAATCTTGTAGCATGCACCCTACATCCATGCTGCTAATCATGAATCACTCATGATTTATAACTTAATGATTTTTCTCTCACACACCTGGTAGATTTTAGATAGCGTAATCCCGCTGTGCTAGGTAGATCTGATATTTTGATTGGAAACAGACCTGTCCTTTTATCATCTGAATGGGCAGACTGTTAAATAGAATCTTTTCAATATATAAGTGATAAACATAATTTTGAAAAGAGCGACTTACTCACCAATTCATTCCACATGAGGAGAGGAGAACCGTTGCTTGTCCTTCAAGTAAGTATTTTTAAATTTCTAGACGTTTTAGGATATAATGATTTTTTTTAGCCATGTCATACGTATTTAGCACATCAAAAATTAACTAGTCGTTAGCTTGTTTTTTTAATTTTGTTACCTTGACGCACTTTGTTACGTTGAATATCGTTTTCATTTCTGCAAGCTACAGGGCTACAGATGTTCCGGTTCGTCCGGACTTATTTTGCTAAGCAGAGAAGTTGTCCGAAGTTATTGTCTGTCGAACTCACTCTTTAAATGCTTTCACGTATTTAATGAGTGAAACACTGCGATCAACCTACAGAAATTGTATATTTGAACACTGCAATTTTTTACTTCTAGCTTCATAATACTCGTATTGCTTAGAATTCCAACAATAAAATCCACATTCAATTATTTTCATTAATTATCTTGACCTTTTTCACAACCTTCTTTATATGTTTCTGCGACTACATGGCTGCTTAATGCATGCCTGTACTTCTTAAAGACTTTAAGGATATCGAGCTTCCATATCCATCATATGATAATATATAGGTAGCCCAGCCCACTTGGATTTCAGCGCTCTTATCAACTGAAGCGTTTGTTTCACTCACTCTCTTCCATTTTATTTCCGCTGAACATGAACACATCCGACGGGGTAAAGCGGATGGTCCCTAAATTTAGTGTCTATCTGCCTCCTGGTCACTAGCGTGCGGGGTTGGAAGCGTATGAAGCTCTGCTATCTCATGAGTCTTTTTGCAGCTACATTTTCCAGGGTCTGCCGACCGACATTTATCCTGGATGAATTATTCACTTATAGATTGTTTTCATAATTTGCTGAACTCAGGTTAGTGTGAAACTAGAGCACACATTGCTTATCGTTGTATGTGAACTTAGATTAATTAAGACATTGAACCACATAGTACTGTGTTGGTAGATTTTCAACCTGGGTCTACTGCAAGATGTGGACGTCAATATCTCTGCGCAACTTCATGCGAATAGAGGTGATAATCTTCCACTCTTTGCCTGTATGAGACCAACAACTCAACTGGCAAGCCTGTTCCCGACACTTGCTTTGTGTTGTATGAGAGAATTCATGTTCATTTGAATGTAGATCGGAGCGATATGATCAAACGCTATCAAGTAAACAATACCCACCAAAACTTATGTAGCATAAAGTAATATCAATAAATTAGTGTGTAATGTGGCGTATCCTTCATAATAAATTGCTGACTTTTTTAAGTCACAAACATTCCGTCAACGATTTTAAGCTTTCTATAATTATGGGCTACTCTCCTCCCAAATTTGTCTAAAGTCCGTAAAAATTAATCGTTGCAAAGCCCCAGATGCATGTAGTTGAGGATATATCCTACATTCAAAAAATTACAGTATACAAATCTGACAAGCATCATTGAATTGGAGACGATAACGTGAAGCAGAGCGATATGAGCAGCTTGATCTGACATCCTCTGTTCGACACATTCTAAGCAGATAATACTTGAGGCAACAAATTAATTTCGTAGCAACGCTGGAAGTGATTATGACCAAGTCAGTATTCCTTTGCAATATACACAACTTCAAAAAGTGTGGTGTGGTCAACCCTTGGGTTACCTTCTTCGTTGTGACTTTCATGATTTGAAGTTCGGCCCAAAATCCATGCTAAAATTTGTTTCATGCTAAAATTTGTAGTTTCTTGCATTTATCATATTAGGCTCCGTTTCCATTCCTCAAATTTTTCACAAAAAATCCTCAATTTTTTTCATAGGCTAATCACAGGCCTGACATGACTACAGTTATGTTTTAATCTATGATATTTCAGATAATATCTATGATGAAAAAAGCTCCTGTATATAGAAACATATTCAATTATTTGTCTTTATTATTTATTGCCATGATACCTACCATTTCAAATTATTTCAAAAGTAAAACTGTTCCAAAAGCATCTTTTATTATCAAAGCAACTTAATAATTATTATTGTATTTTAACATGCTTGTGAGGCCTCTCGACAAGCAACG
Organism: Prostheceraeus crozeri; assembly: GCA_907163375.1. Classification (NCBI taxonomy): domain Eukaryota; kingdom Metazoa; phylum Platyhelminthes; order Polycladida; family Euryleptidae; genus Prostheceraeus; species Prostheceraeus crozeri. Next base: position 107,030 of record CAJQUW010002268.1, read on the forward strand.
CACAGAAAATGCAGTTCTTTGTCAATGCAATATCCACAAATGCGCAGCAGTCCAGCCAGTCTTATCTGTAGCCGATCCAGGGTTATTAGCACTCACCGAAATTTTCCTGCTCTTTTTCATGTTCATCATCTTCCTCAGAACTTCATGAGCTAGTCAAGAGAAAGGTTGCACCGACTTCGGCAGATCTTATATTCCTGCTCGTTGAAGGCCGTCGACAACATTTGGAGACAGAGCATCTCCAGGAGAAACCTTCTGTCCACGACCTCTTGTTTTAGAATGCGCACACTGTAATCCAACTTCCATGTTACAGAAAGGTAACCAGCAGCTGCTCCTGGTGGCTTTCTCAGCCGCTCCTTTTTCTACACTGCGGGATATAGACCAGTGGCACGGAAACCCAATTTCTGCGGAACATTGCAATCCAGAACAGTACCTACTCAGCGTGCTCCTTTCGATGCCTAACTCTTTCGCAGCAGTAGGCATTCTTCATATCTTGTTCGTTATAATTACCGTACTGACGTTTGTTACTACCTCTCTGATGCAGCCGCGGCATTGTGTCTTTGCGATATCAATGCGAAAGTGCACAATTTGATCTGCCTTGCTAGCTACGTAACATGTTAACACCGAGGACATGCGTTCACCAAGTGAATGCGACAACTGGGCAAGTTCTCCCATTTTACAGTACCGATTCTGGTACCGCACCGAATTGTCTTATCCGAGAATAAGGCTTCAAAACAAGTTCAAGATATGACGTTTTCTTGTGTGAGCGCTCAATTAGAAGGTGTCAATAGTCCAGCTTCAACCGTATATCTCTCTAGACTGTAGCAGGCTGATAAGTTCTTGTCACCTAGTTGGTAAATGCAATATTTTACTGCAAGATCGTGTGAAACTTCTACTTCATGCAATTCTGAGCCTGGTGTGATGAGAGACGAGCCGCATCAAATTATCCGCTTTCTACTGTAGTTTAATCGTCCATCTAGCATTTTCCTCAGAAATCACTACTGACTATAAAACGAATCTCGTTTGAATGGGAATGGCGTTTCTCAATAGCTAGCAATTCCTGTCGAAAGAAAGGATCAAGACCTGATCGATCGCTGAATGTGACCGTGTCCTCAAATCGAAGCTTCAACTGAGTGATGACTATTTGCACCCATGAAATGATTTGTGACGTCCGTGATAATTAGCATGACTTTTGATAATTAAGTAATTTTTATTAGGAAAACTTCATATTTATTCGATGTAAAGTTTAGTTTATAATAAATAATGCCATTCGTACGACGGTTACGCTCTCAATACTTACGCAGTTATCATGGGCATGTCAGTCAGGGTGCAGCTAGTAATTTACCACGAAAACTGATACATCACTTACTTCCTTCAAAGTATTCCGGAACCGGTTCTTGGAAATTGGTAACAGATTCGGTTCTTCGAAAGTCAGGAATACATAAATATCGCATGTCATCAAATATGCTTCAAATTATAAAGCAAGCTACCAGACTTTGTTTCAATACATAAATTTCAAGAAGAGAATAATTGCGTAGCAGCCTTTGTTATTGCCATAATTGTACAAAATAATCCTTTCCCGAACGAAAACTTTTCGATTTTTGATCTGTTGTTTTCCCTTTCAAAAGCGTAATTGGCATAATTGTCTGATTGAAAGTGTCATCTACTCACGTAGCAGTCACAGCTTCAATTCTCTTCAATCTATTCATATCCATGAGCTCTGCAGGTTTCACTGAATGTCATGTATTTACATTTGAGATGGTCATCAGGTGCTGTGTCATTACAAGCTCTTCCCATGAGCTGTAGTATTTAAGGAAAGCACTTATCCAGTTGCATGCAGCAGCGGAAATGCAGGAGGTTTCCCCCAAGCAGATGAAATAAACAGTGAAGTTGATCTGTGTGTGGTGAAGATGTGAAATTACAACTTACATTGCAAGTCACACACAATGCAGGTAGTCAGTCTAGGTTTGAGATTACACGTGACTTTGGTCATCAATGAAGACTTTGGTGTTGGAATTTTGATCCGTTGCTATAACGTTGATAGCATTTTGCCATTCGTGACTGCTGAAATGAGTTTGTAGTGGCTCATTAATAGTGATAGGTAAGTTTTAAAACCGTTTTACAAAGTACAATTGTGCATTAAGAGTTGTAGTAGGCTATATTTTATTTTCTGTTGCTCACATTAAGTCTTAAGTGTTTCTCCATTTTGATTTCATTCAATAACGTTTGTTTTTGTGAAAGATTATCGCGAAACATGTTTTATTCTATTAAGTCTAATGGGCAAGTTCGAACCTGCGACGTTGGAGCTAGAGGACACGCAGACACATACTCTAGCCGCAAGCCACCACACCATCGTTTGAAAGCGGGAATTAGACAGTAGGGCTTTGTTTAATGCATTGATAAGGAACCACTACTTTGATGCAGAAATCCATATTAAAAACCGTGTTTAAATTGGTCAAGTTCAATAACTGACAACGAAAGCTCACTGGCGTTATCTGAATCCATGGGGCCCGTTGCAGAAATTAATTGGAGCACATAATACCGGCATCAATAATTGTTATGACTTCAGTGACACCTGTCATTATTACCCAAAGTCTTCACGATAGTTTCTTTTTCATGAATTACAATCCTTATTAAAGTTAGCTATGGAAGCATTGTAATCTTATGAATAGTCAGGGCGGCATGGATGCTAATTTGATGCATAGCTATGCTTGCCAGTTGGAGTGCTTCCTTTCCTTCTACACCTGTTATCCTAGCAAATGTCTTAAGCTACTTTTTGGGTTTTATCCATCAACCACGAGCATCCATTAGATATCGCTGATATTAAAGCATCCAAAGAAAAATCGCTGATAAGTTATTATCAGTGAACTTGCATGACGCAGTAAGGTCTACATTGTATATAGCGTGCACTACAGCCACAATTGCTCATTATTATCGTGTAAGGTCAGATGTGAATGAAAAATTAATCTTTAATTAATGTCACTACTCCCATGCAGGCGTGCTGTCATATTCAGACTTTAGATTGAGTGTCATGATACGTTCAGTCGGAATGTCCTTTCCACCGAATTCCAATGACAATATTTTAGGCCATGTTGAGTCGATGAGGAGGCGCTGCTCCAATCAGCTCAAACGAATAAAGCCGAGCTGATCCGTGGGCAGACTGTCTCAAGCTTGACTCGGTTCGACCATGCCCAAGCTGTGGATGGGCTCGACTTCTGTACATCTCTAGTACATGGATGACACAAAACCAACGATACTTACGGTAACTCACAATACGGCCAACATGTTACCCACTGATCAACTCGGCGATAGTTCGCACAAGCCATGAACTCCAAATCGAGCTGTACCATGGTATGGACCATGGGGAGGTTCTCCCGCAGATCCTGTCTAGTCTACATGGCTGACACTTAGCGAAATTGGCATCAGTGCATTCAAGTAACGCCATGTTTTCAATTCACTCAGTTTCTCATTCATTACACGATTAGGTCTAACTTTTCTCAATTAATTTTGTGTTAAGCTGTTCAGTTCGCTAAAAAAAGGTCAGGTCACTGAATTCATTTCACTTTGCAAGACGTCACATTTACGCAATGCACTTTTAGAATTTTACCATTAAAGTGCCTGTGCTCATCAACCGTCCGTTATAAGTATCTATTCAAAAGTCAATCCTTTACAGTGTCAATCATTATCATTTCATAATACTGTACATCATCATTCTGTCAATTTCAAGACAATGTGTTTCGTCTTCAATTAGCAGCCCGCTCTCTCGTGTTTATATTTCTAGAAATGCTGCTTATAATTAATTAGGCGCAGCATAGATAAGTGCTCTTAAACCTTTTTTTTACCCCTCATGTGCCCACAGAGAGAAAAATTCTGTCAACGATGCGACCCAAAATGTTGATTACAAGTTGTCATATTAATTCGCTATTTATTAGACCGAAACCAATCATGAAAATGTTTTTGCTGAAATAGCCTCAACGCATGTTGTTTTTTCGCTGCTGCCTCGGCATCCCTCACGTCCATACCAGAAGTAATCCTCCCTCAACTTCGTGCCTCATACTCGCACGCGCGTGCTTTCTCCCAAACGGTCACTCGCACACCTCCGCACGCATCCATGCCTAGTCCTCTTCTCCCTCAACTTCCCCATCCTGTATCGCAACCACAGCAGCTGAGATTACAACGGCGACCAAGGAATAAGCAAGTGCCTTCACCCTCTGTCTTACTGTTCAATGCCCGCTCGTTATCTAACAAATGTGATGATCTTAAGTTACGTGCTGTTAACCTTGAACCTGATGTCATGTGTATCACTGAGACTTGGCTTGGCGCAGCTATAACTGATGAGGCTGTGTCTCTTGATGGCTATGATTTAATTCGGCAAGATCGAGATGTCAATGGAGGAGGAGTTATCATAAGTCCTATCTGCGTGTTTCCATCATTAACAATCCTCGCCCTAGCATCAAGTCAAACATCTTATCGTGTCACTTTCCAGACTTCGATGCTACGATTACAGTTCTTTACCATCCTTACTGGGGTGCAGCCTTTGCCCACACTACCGTACTTGAACACTTACAATCAATTTTTGTTGATCCTACGGTAAATCATTCTATTCTTGTGGGTGATATCAATGACCTACGTCATCACATTTCTGATTTTTTTTATTCCACGATCTAAAACAAATTGTAGCTGCGCAGACCAGGGGCTCGAATATTTTAGATATTATAGCTACTAATCATTCGGAGCGATTTGAGAACCCCTCTTGTGTTGCTCTCCTGGGTAGATCTGATCATAAAGGCGTTTTCGTGAAACCTTGTGTCCCTAATCCTGTTATCACAAAGATAGTAAAAGTCCGTTCCTTCACCGCATCTTCCTACGCTAGTTGTTGTGAGTTTTTGATGTGTATTAACTGGGATAATTTTTTCCTTGCTTCAGACGATTTGGACATTCATGTTGACAAGTTTCAGAATTTTTTATTGTTCCTGTTACAAACGTATTTCCCAAAAAAAATGTTTGCATGCGCAGTTGTGACCCTCCCTGACTTTCCCCCGCTCTAAAGGCGTTGTCCGATTCCAGAGATCGTGCTCTTTCACGTGGCAGCTACCCTAAGTTTGTCAATCTTCGTGAAAGATTCTTATCAGAGGTTTCTAAAGCTAAGAGTAGGTACTATCATAGTTTGAAAGCTGGTTCCCAGTCTGAGAAGTGGAAGGTCATCAATTCCCAAATCAAGAAACCAACTGTTGAAAGTACCATTGACTTTCCAAAAGCTCTTGATCTTAATAACCAATTCAAGTCCACGTTTTCATCCCCAGATATTGATCACTTCGTCGATTCTCGGATAGATTCCCACGTCTCATCGACCTGTGTAGTCACTGAGTCTGAAGTGGTAGCCTTGATTAGAAAATGCAAATCTAACTCTTCCGGTCCTGACGACTTACCTGGGTTTTTTATTAGAAGTTTTGCTGAGTTTTTGTCTTACCCCCTTTGCCTTTTCTATAATATGTGCCTAAAAACTGCTTCTTTCCCGCTTGCATGGAAACGTGCCAATATTCTCCCCCTACCTAAAAAGGACAGTTTCGAATTCAGACCGATCTCTCTACTACCTTTCCTCAGTAAAATACTTGAACGCCTTGTAAGAGATAAACTTCTCCTCCCTTCACTCCAAAAGAAGATTGATCCCAAACAATTCGGTTATGTCTCGAGATTTGGTGGTTGTTCCAATGCTTTGCTGAGTGTCAGACTTTCTCTGCTTGAGCATTTCACCGAAAATGTCAACAACTCCGTCGCCTTGCTTACAGTGGATATGCAAAAGGCGTTCGACACTGTCAGTCACCATCAGCTTCTACTAACTTTAGTTAATAGATTTGGTTGCTCCCCCCACGTTGTCAGCATGATCAAAAGCTTCCTACAAAATCGTCAACAGAGAGTCCGCATCCCATCTTGTGACACCCCCTTCAACGATATCAGTAGTGGCGTTCCTCAAAGATCAATTTTAGGACCCCTTCTGTTTATATTTTTCCTGGATGACATCCCTAACTTTAATGAAACAAAATGTGTGATGTATGCTGATGACATCAGTCTCATTCATAAATTTGATGACATCAAAAACTGTAAACTCCAGCCTATTGTTGATTCGCTGTCTGACTGGGTCTGCAAGAAAAGGCTTGCTATCAATGTTTGCAAAACTGAAGTTATGTTTTATCACGGAAATCTTGTAATGCGTCCTATCCAGACATTTTTATCAATGGTGTGCCAATCGAAGTAGTGATATCTGTGAAAATTCTTGGAGTGATTTTTTCGAATAACTTGCGTTGGAGCGAGCAATTTTCGTCTCTGTATGCAAAATGCTGTCGGGCCATGTCGTATGTTAAGAAATTAAAATCCAATGGTAATTGTAATGACGTTATTATGCAATGCAAGCATTCTTCGGCATCGTTTTTTGTCATATTGTATACTGTTGGCCTATTATGTGCGATCTAAATAGGAAGGACTTCAAGAAACTTGAGATACTGTACAAAACGGCTTGTCGGTGGGCCAATTTGACCCACCATAATTCACTTCGTGATCTCCTTGACAGATGCTGTGTGAAGATCATTAAAAGTATTTGTATACATAAAGACTGTCATCCGTTGTCCCAATTTTTTGTTTTGCGTGACTCTAAGCATGATATCAGACATTCCCGTGCCCTTCTTCCTTTACGTCGGAACTCATCCTTGTACTACAACTCATTTGTTCGATTTTCGTCACGTTCGTAACTTTGACACGTTGATTTTGTCAGTACCAAACAATTCTTGTATTAGTCATACCGCTTTTGTATGTTGAATGAAGCATTCTATTATTATTATTATTACATTATTGAAAATGTCCAAACTAAAATTTGACCAGAGCACGGAATGTTTGTGAAGGCAAAGATAGGATTCCATTTAACGAGCAGTTTATCAATGCGACTGTGAACATTGACACGAATGTTTCATCAGAGAGCCTCTCATACATTTCTACACACGCAGAAATGAATATAAAAAAAACAGAGTACCATAGGAAATATCACGACGCAAACTTATACCAGAGGAACAAAACTTCAAAATTCAGGGTGTGCCAGCTAATGCACCGGATTTTAGGCCTCTCTAAAATATATAGTTTTCAATCGATTTTCACCAAATTTTGGCGTAATGTAGCAGTTCGCATGAAGTTTACACTGAACACTACTGATGTGAAAGTTGCGACTTGCGAGTTAATTTGTGAGTTATTTCATAAAGTTTGTGCACGATTTTTACATCTAGGTACTTTATCAAATAACAGAGCCAATCCTTTGAAGCAGATTGAAAAGATAATCAACATTAAGATGTTTCATCATACTCGTGTAACAGTGGCCACTATTCACACACTTGCTGGCTAAATAGAAACTGCATGACTGCTTGAGGTTCTCATACATGTATAGCTGCTCAGTGACAGAAGTCTGAGTGCGTAGCCTGGAGGGCGGCGTAAACCGTCACAATTGTCACTATTGAGCTCCACAAATTCACGCCAGTCCACGCACTCGTCCCATACTCGGGGCCCGATCTGGGCGGTAAGTGTCCATGCACGACGGTGTGCCACCGCACTTGGGCCTTTCGGTGCGCAAGTAGTTGAACGATGAAATGCCGCAAGGATGGATGGGGTACTGGCCTCTGATCTCATTACACCTTACCCACTTCGACTTCTTGAGGGAATTGTAAAGTCGAGGGTCTATAATTCTTGTCAATGTTCCGTCCCTGAATCGAAAGATCATTGAGACTTTGAGTGACGAAATACGTGACAACAGACTGTTTTCGCTTATCGCGGACGTCGACACCAAATCACCGAGAATGGTGGTCGCCTTGTTGAAGTGCACTGAAGACTTCTGTAGCCTTGGTTGTTTTGGCAGAATGCAATAGTTTCGAATAAAAGAAAAAAATATTTAGAATAATGAATAATTAGTTAAATTTAATTAAAGATTAATTTTAAAGAATATCATTAAATCATTTTTTTAAAAAAAATATTGATTGTTTGATAAATTAAATAGCTTAATGAACTTGTTGGATTTCGTACCGAAATATTGACCCAAATTAGTGTTTATGAAGCGAACATCATCGTTATTATTCAGAATTTTACATGTACTTTTTTCTCTATATCGAAGTTCATTGTATCCATTGTACAAAATGTGAACTATAGATTGAAATCTTAACCACTGTTTTTATTTGAAATGTTGTCATTTTGCTTGTTTGTGTCACTATTTCATCGTCATCTGTTCATGTAAATTATTTTCGCATTAAAGTGCACATTTCTTGCTCCTTGCTCTTGTCGCTGATGATAGAACGTGTGTAACCATGGTATGAAAGTATATGATGATGATGATGAAAGTCAATGATTTGATGATGAAGCGATGATCTTATCCTTCAATATTTCGTCGATATTATCTTGTCACCTGAATATCTAAAGTGACAACCATTAAGTCAATAAAAGACACCAACACCCTTATTCCACGACCGCAATCGCCCGACCTAGGAATCGAATCGAAGTCAACGGTGGGGACGAGCGCGCACCTTCTTCACTAGGCCCAGCCGATGATGCAAAAAGGAATACTAGTGAAGACAGAAGTGATCTCTAAGTCCTCTCATTACCGCTTAAGTACACAAACACCATGTAAGGTGAACGAAAGTTCAGAACAATACAATTAGCGAATGCATGTATTTGTTCTCTCACAGTGACTACAGATTGATTACCTTGCATGTGTGGGTGCATTAACAGTTATGAGATTAAATGTTGAAGAAACTTGGAAAAGAAATATTGAACTTATTTGGATATGTAACTTACACATTCGTACTCCTTACATTGCAAGGATTCTGAAGGTACAAAACATGAAGCCTTTTGGTGAAAAAGTGAGAACATGATATTTTTAGCCAAATTAGTCATGATTTTGTGATAATTTCACCCATCACCTTTTTTCCTAGCTCATCGATTTTGATAACCAGTATATCAATGGAATGCTCATAAAATGCTCTTTCTCCCCGTGCCTGATTCATTGTCATACTCACATGTTTTCTAATTGAATTGAGTGAATTGAGCGGTTTTCATAATGTGAGCACTGCTCAGCAAATACAATAACTGATACAAGTCTATCATAGCTCATTTTGAAGCTGAGAATATAAGCTCCCGAATAATGTATAGCACATTGCTGTGCGACGCGATTGGAAGGCATGAGAATCGAAAGAATTTCGTCACAATTTGAGCAGTCCGCTTTTCATGATCAGCTCTAACAGGAGCTTCAATTTTCAGATTGAACAATGTTTGCCAAATGAAAAGTACGTATCTTTGACTTAATTTTCTCAGTGATATATTCGTCAAGTGGAGATATTATTTAAACTGCTCAACTCCTGACTTTCTAAACTTGCTGAATGTGTGCGTCTCATGTGGTGTCAGTATTCTGATCCGTTAGAATTCAGACTTGAATCTGCATTGCGTTCAAAGGAAAATAAATCTTTATGCCCCTCGTGTCTAGTTCTGGCCTTGACGATCAACATAGACAAATGTCATCTCTAGATCGAAACACACAGACAAGGCAATTTATCTCTGCATTGTTGACAAAATGCCAGCAGTTTTTTTGTTTTGTAGCATGACAGCATGGCATATCATTCGACTACGTCACACAGCAGATTGACAAACAAAAGTCTGTCGCAGCATGAAATCCATGGAGAGATGGCTTCTGCCTTCACTGGCATCTAGCTATCTCTTTGGAATTTGTCAGTGTAATGGCGTTTCTGTGGTGTCGCCCCAGGTAGCTAAATAGACAAATATTCTTGCAATTATGTTAGTAATGAATTCGTCGTTATAGATATTATCGAACGACGTTTCGTGGACAGGTTTTAACGATGAAACTTAGTCTATTTTAAGTTAAAAAAGTGACTTACATCGGAGGAGAGGTGTTGGACATATAGCTTCATTGTTTGCCTTGGAGCTATTCAACAGCCACTAAGCCTTAAATTCTAGATTGAATAAGTGCTTGTGTCTGAACATGCTATATCGCGAGCAGGTAAAATTCGATCTTGAGAATCATTTTGAGTTTCATTTTTGTGATCATCAAAGTATAACCGTCTATTTTTTTTGATTTGATTCTTTCTGAATTCCATGTGCTAGGAGAAGTAATACAATTTATATTAATTATTGACGTCATTTGTTGTATTGTGAAACTGTTGTTCTGTGTTTTTTCTTTATTTGTGATGCTTTGAACATTGTGACCTTTATGCTCCTTTCATTTAAAATTGTTTATTGGCACGTCAAGAGGTGATCAGTCTGATGCACGTGGTTGCATGATAATCGGTAGACTTATCGGTAGACTGCCAGGACTGATAGAGAATATGTTGAATGCTGTAATTGCATTGAAGTCGCAACCTGTTTCACATGAGAGCATTCGACTAGCCTACGTAGGCCCGGAGACCGAAGCCAATGCGAATACTATTTACGAGGTCACCACGATCCCTGTAGTTGTGGGACATAGCATCTGTTCTACCACGAAACGTCATCTTCTAAGTCATCACTCGCAGGTGTGTGCTGCACCCCAGTTTGGCCTGCTCTCCTACTTTTCAGTGATAGCTCTTAGTCCTATAAAAGGCAGTGCGGTTGTCCAGGAAGATATTCCACATGACCCCTGCTCCCCAGCCCATGAGTCGGAAACTTATGACAATCCTGCATGGCAGGTATACGGAGTGGGAACTATGTCACAGCCGTGCTTTGGCTTAGAGCTCGATTTATATGAAAATGAGGAATATTTGAATTTTTCCTTTGTCTGTAAAGATGAAACAATGGCTCATTATTCTCGCAAACATATGATGTGTGTAAAATTGACTCACATGACATTTAGCGATGGTCATGGTTGCTAAATGTCATAGAGACTCAATACAGATGTAGAATTGTTAATAAAGTTCCAATTAATGTTATCATACATTGTTTCAGAGCTCGTTCGGTTTTCACAGGTGTTTCAGTGGATCAGTCCGGGGCAGTGATGAATTGACTCGTAGCAAAACCTTAGTAAAACCCCTGGAAGAATGGTTGAAACATCGGCCGCTGTGACGATTATAATCACGTTGATGAGTTCCTGTAAAGTTGATAGATTGTATTGTACTCGATAGCTCAACATAGCAGATGGAGTGTCCAAAATTGGCCACTTACGTGAGCTAGATAACACAAGTGGGTGTGGTATCGTCATGAACCGGCCACAGAATGATTCAATTGGCAGTCAGAAAACACAGCCAGAGAAATCGAATTTATAGAATTCACTTACATTCTCTTTAGTGTCGAAAATGTCCTTATCATCCTCCTTTGCTCCTTATATATACTCCTTTACTTGCCGGAGGTACTTAAAGCATATGACGGATAGAATTTTTGCTCACATTGTCTTTCCTTGATCACTTCAACATCTCACAACTCGGAAACCCTAATCGCAGCTAGATCACTCTTCTTCGGAGTCCAGAGCTCAGTAGAGTGCAGGAATTAATTATTTTTCTGAGGATGACATTGGTAGCGTGAGATAATATCAGATGGTCCTGATACCAAAAATGCAAGTTTGGAGGTTCAATAAAAAGCAATTATAAAGGTAAAAAGTCAAAAGTTTTCTAAAAAATTAGCCAAGTAACGGCGTTTAAAGCATGCAACAGAGTTAGATTGTCAAATATCTTCAGAATACAATTTATAGATGTCTGGACCACGAACCAAAACTGTCATCCTTCTTAGTTTTGCTTTCACTTTGGGAATCTGTAGCTCGCCAAACGTGACAGACCAAGTAACCTTATCCTTTCTCTTTCCACTAAAAAGTTGCTGCAGATACACAGGTGCATGGGAATTGACTGCTTTGTACACTATCATTAGCTGCTTAAATTTCAGTCGATCATCGATAGGCATGATTCGCAAGTCCATGTATGTTGGTCCAGAACTTTCTCGCCGAGGACGGTCAAGCACAACACGCAGAGCCTGTAATGCGCAAGAGGAGCCCCACATGGAAAGACAAAAATCATAGCAAGACTGTGTGTAAGCCATAAAAAACAATCATTATTCTTACATGGATTGGAAGATATTACTTTATTCTATGGAGCAATGACTCCTCGCAATTAAAGCTGCTTCGAGGTAGGGTTCTCTAAAGGTTGTGATTCAAAGAATTGCACAAAGCTTAATTTTATCGAGAATGGGTTCAGCTATTATTTGCTCAAAATATCTTCACATTTCCAATTTCTCAACTCCCGTTCTTCACAAAGACTGCATTACTGGCTATATCTTGAGGATTATGATTTTGCAAATTATTTTGACAGCATTAAGACCTTTATACAGTTTTGTCCTTCTTTGTGTTTCTTTATTTGGTGTTTTTGCACGTAGATGCAATGTTATTGTAAACAAGTTTTAAAGCCTACTTGTTCAAATTGCCTACTTGCGTTCAAAACCTACTTGCTTAGGGATTAGGCACATATTTGAATAGTCGTCGAAATAAGCCTTATCCAAGCATGTGATTCTTCCTGTTTTTGATGGAATTTCGGTAAGGCTCTTGAGGCAGGGATTGTCAAAAATTAATTGATTAAAAAATTCAAAAATTGATTAAAATTTAATTGATCCTACTTGGAGCCAAATAATTGATTGCTTGATAAACCAATTTCAATTAAGTAATTGGTTATAATATACAATTTCAATTAATGATTATTTTTCCAATTCCAATTGATTAATTGCTGCATTTCCCAATTCCAGTCAATTAATTGCATCTGTTAGAAGCCTATATTGCTTTTCCAATTTCGCCTCTAGTCTTTTACATCTCATAATTCACAATTAAAGTAAGCGTTTCAGCCTATGGCAGGCAGCAACAACGTTGCGATTTATGAATAGTCACAAATTCATTTTTGCTTCAACCAGAGCAGACCACGCATCTCTAAAATGGAGGCAAAATTTCTCCACTCAATTGTCACTGATGAAAACAACTTTTTGCAGAGAATCACGAACACCTGCATAAACTATATGCCAAAAGCATATCATACAGGGTCTGTGCGAAAGAATCTAAGGAAATTATCTCTTGTCTGATTGGTCTGACTAATCGCAGTAAGCCAGATAATGCATCCATTATCTTCGTCAAATAAACTACGGTGGATTCGAATTTCAATTAATTAATTGGTTCACAACTCCAATTCCAATTAATTGATTGATATAATTTCCAATTTCAATTAATTTCTTTGTCCAATTAAATTGCAATCAATAATTGGCAATCCCTGCCCTAAGGGGTCGCAATGATAATTCTAGCAGCTATGAGGCTCCCTGTGAGATGATAATTTCCCCACCTGTAGGTGAATCCCTTGCCTGCTTATCGGAATCCGCAGATATCACGTGTTTTACATCGAAATTGACTAACTGTTGACAGTGTGTTACGACAAAGTTACAGGCAGAGTCTACTATTTACCGCTGACTTGTCGCTCCTCTGGATATTTGATGTCTTGTTGTCCACGTTGTAAATTTAGATTTTCCTTTTGGAATTAGACATTTTTGTATAACATGAAATTTCTTGAAATTCGTGCCAGAGGTGTAACTAATGTAATTCAGAAATGTAATTTCCTATCTCACTTACAAGCAAGAAACATTTGAAACCTATAATTTTAAAGGAAGAAAGTCATCGAGAAATGCGCGCCTTTTACATCAATGTCAACAGATGTTGGAATGGACGCTTTAGACATAAAGTTCAAAAATCAAATGGTATTCATAGAATTTGATGAAGATAGAAAGTAATTATACATCAAAAAGAATTCTACAGGAGCTGAAAAAGAAGTTACTCAATAAAATGGCTGTATTTTGTTGCAGATCATTAAAAACAAACTAATAACAATCAGTTGCAACATTCTGCTTAAGAAGAACATTTTTCTGTTAAAAAGTTCTGTTACAGCTTTCACAGCATTGCCAAGACTAGAACATTGAGACCGTTATTTTGAAAGCGGCAGCACCAACACTGCCTTTTGTTATAATTGGTTTATAGAAGAGGACGAAAAGGAATTTGCGATATTGTTCACTATCTTCTAATACATCCTAATACTGGGATAGTGTTTTTTAATCAACTGGGCTTCGCAGAGGCGAGTGTTGTTGTCGCTTTCATAAGCCAAGTTCAATGTGCTTCTTTTGGCAATGTTCATTTCGAGCTTGATGTTCTTGTTTTGATACTGTTGTAAATGTTTTAAAGCGGATTATGCTGTTTGTGTTACGCGTTATTTTATTCTGATAATTCTTCATTCTCTCGCCTAGCAGGCTGGCGTGCGACTCCTGTCGGCACCATGCTTCTTACTTTGCAGTTTGACTTGCCTTGTTGTGTTACTGCTAAATTGCCTCCAATATCCTTCTGCTTCCAATATTCAGCATATTAACTGTTCATACCTTGCTCAATACACTTTCTTCAACGCCAAAGCATTAATTATATGTGATCATTCCACGCTCTTCAACGATACAGGATTCATTATGGTGTGTTATCTGAGGCAGCTTTCTTTGTTCCTTCTGAACTTGCGACCGCGCTATAAAAATCGCCTGCATCTCGTGACCGGTTAATGAACTCGCTTTTAACGATACATGGACGATGGATAGCAAGCCCCATTAATGTGCTGTTCCGCATCAACGTTGCAAATCTTGTGCCTCTTATGTTATGGAATTGCGTTCACCGAATGTATGCAAATTCTTGTGAACCAAAGAATAAAGTTTATTATTATAATTATTATTGATATATAAAATTCTTTCAGGAGTGCCGAAATAAAATTGTTTCAATTTCTGACATATTAGTATTACTTTTTCCTGAAGCTTTGTTTTGGATTGGGTATGAAGTAAGTTGATATTTGTTATCGAATTCAGTTTGATTCTTCAAGGGATTTCTCAGCGTTCCATTTTTGAACTAATCCAGTTAGTTACTCTTCCTAGTTTTCACTTTGGTGTATTTAGCTTGTGCGGTACTTCATGTCATGTATAGGAGCCAGCCGAAAGGTCCATTTACACTGGACACGGCGCGTCCTCACGCGTCCAGAATTCTGTTCAGAACCGGGCGCGGCGCCGCGTTGCAACCGGTGTGAATGGACCTCAAAGTAATTTACAGGACGGTTTCACGTTTTAATCCGACTTAATGCACGATTCAGACCGGCTTGATGAAGGTTATATGTAGGGTTCTGGTTTTTACAATTCAAGCTTGCGAGCCGATGTTAGGGCAGTCATAATCTGAAAAGGCCGGCGGTGGGTGATCAGCCCTGCTTCATATGAATGTCCAATCTATTTCGCGTTTCAAACACTCTCCTTGTTTCACAGCGACTTTCATGTCGTAGCTCTGAATCCTTCACGTGGGATGACCAAGTTGATAAGTTGACCATCACTCGTGCAACAGCATAAGCCTTCCAGCGCACTTAATTCAGTACAACTTTGGTTCAGTTGAACTTTGGTCTATTGATATGCTGATGAAAATCATCGTGACAGACAGCGGCGAAACAGGTGAGTGAAAAGCAGGATACGATGCGACTGTCAGAGAAAACATGGAAGATAAGGAGGATATTACACGCTTTATTTATTCACAGAAAGGTGACCGCATTAAAATAGACATTTTTAAGGTCTCTCATCATTTTTATGCACACGAGAGCTACTCTGTCACTGTGCTGATGTCTCCACTGCTTCACATGAATGATGATGAAGCTTTAACGTCACTACTCCTCATACTGGAGCTTGGACAGTGCTGACACAGTCAGACTTTTCTGGAGCGTTACAGTACTTTTAGTCCGGAAGCCCTTCCTGCCGACTTCCAATGACACTTTCGGGGCTCGACCTCTGAACCGAAAGATCGCTAGGCCAAGCACTTAACCACTGTGCCAAGGAGACTTCACATGAATAGTTATGCTAACTCATTTGGTAGAACAAAAGTGGCTAATGATTTCAGGCTCTGAGGGCTGTGGGTTCAAGGCTCTGCACCTTGACGATCACACGTTCAGCCAGTCGCCGCTCCAGGGTACTTATTAATAAAATACACACAAGCATCCTACAAGCTGCAATAAACACATCACGCTTCACAGATTTTTCTAGAAGATGTCCGACCACAACATATGCAGTTAGGGTCTGGCTGTATCTCAGTCTGATTCCAAGTATGCAGTGTTCATCGAATTTACTGACAGTCTGGCAAGATCACCCATGTATAGACTTGAAAGGTTCCCAGTAGCCCACAGTCCCGGCCTTGGTTGGGCTTGATATTTTTTAACATCTACGGACCCGAGCCAGGAGCTTGATTTCCTTTTACTTGCAAAAATGTGAAAGTTACTTAATCAGGGTGACTTTTATGAAAAGCCTGATGGCAATCAAGTTCGAAAGACTCATTTTGTGAAATTACAAGGGTATAGTTTAATCGAGTCTAACAGTCAGGAAGGGATTAGATTTTTCGGATATTTTCGGAGTCGGGAGATGTTGCATAGAATTTATCGGATCTTGGGATTCGTAAAAAAATGTAAAAATTAGACATTGGTGTGGGGTAGGAGTATTCCGAAAATAAAGAATGTAGGATGTGTAAGTAAAAAATGTGAGTTCAATGAAAATTTATTTTTCTGTGCATACGAAATATGACAGTTCCGCTTCCTAACCTTTGAGGTGAATTTGATCGTTTTGTCAATGCTTCAAATGTACATTTTCAAATTATCAAAGTATACAATAATAAAATACATGACATCTTTTACACCAAGTTGAAATGCTGATAAAATATATAGAACTATGTATCTGTGAATGTGGGTAAACTTTTCATGAATTGATAAGGTCTGTTATCGATAGTTATTATTGAAATGTGATGCTTCGTGCGCTTTAAATACAACAACGACATTTTTCGTGGGGTTTTCCCGAAATTACTCACTTATAGCATGGTGTAAAACACGATTTTGGAGACCATCAAAATTGCAGGCTTAACCAGCTATCAATGAGTATGTTCGTATGCTTGCTTCGTTGACTGTACATTAGTGTCTTATTTGAAGGTAATCGCATATATGCATGTTAGGTGGACGTTTTCTCCATTACTGACACGTTTTCAACGACTTCACGGTACTTGAAATATTTCGTTCAGAAATTTCGTCATGGCGTGATCTCACCCCCATGTAGTCGGTTGCTGGTCACCACGTCCTGGTTCCGCTTATGATTCGGAAATCTGTGGGGCCTCGGCTTCATCTTAGTTCATTTCTTTATTTTTTAAGAGTAGTTTTGTCAAATCGCAATTAAATAGATTTCCCATTGAAGTAATTCAAAACGTCTTAGCGGAGTTAGCAACCAAAATTGAACTTATTTGACATGGACCTTCTTTGATACGCATGACAGCTTGTCTGCATCAAAAGCTTTTCATGTGCATTGGTTTTGTGGCTTTGTGGTCACGGTTGCGAGACGACAAGTAGATTCTCACGTGACTTAATTAAGATCTAACTTCGGACTTTACCTGGTTATCATAACTGGCCAGTGCTTTATTTTCAATTTGTCTTAATTGTGGAACATTTTCTGTCATCTTTTAAGTAATGAACTGTTCATGATAGAATAGAGGTAATATACCTAGGCTAGTTAAAATCTTTTTAGAAAGTACAATAGATAAGTGTGTTGGCATCAGTCTGAACTTTGACAGCGGTAGTAGTTCAGGACTCATGTCTTTGTTTTCAGATTAGTTAGAGTCAGCAGACATTTTTTTGGATTCGTACACAAAGGTTTTTTTCATTATTGAATCAATACATTAGACTTTGATTGAAAGGAAAATGACTTCTTAAGTTGTGTCAATGCCTCCTCCTTCAAAGGGGGCCTGAGAGTCGGTTTATTCATAAAATTCGCACACATGCAAATTTTCAAGTTTATTTGATGAGAAGTTGCATAGAATTATTCAATTGAATCAAATAATTAGGTTTTGAATACCGTAGACGGTTACACGGCCTTTCCCAGTCATAGTTCACTACACGTTCTAAAACAGCGAAAATATCCAAATGGATGCAAAACCTGGAATTTCAAGAAATTGCTTGAGCATTAGAAATTGGAAATCTAGCACCTAATATAGAAATATGTGACCGGTTGCGACGAACACGAGTGATAGTTTTGCACAACAGGCTTATGTTGCAAGCAAATGCAATCTACTGTGCAATCGATTGTTAAGTGATGTGCTTGTGTTTCTTATTAACTACTGCGACGAAGAAGAACATCTTTGTTATAATCCTAGTAGGAATTATTCCCCATGACGCCTTTATTTAATCCGCTAGTCGCTGCGCTCGTGCGTTCAAAGTTCTAATTTATAAACAAAAATCCATACTTTGTTGTTCACAATGCACTTGCAGCCATCAATTGTATCACACCGCATAATTTATTTTACAAGCATCTGCAAATTCGTCATTTATCTGGATAATATATTCTGAAGATTCTTTGAAATAAAAGAACTACTTTTGCTTGCAAAACTGCAGCTTTCAAAACATGTCTTTTCACCGTTTTAAAGCCAATGTTATTGAATCTTTTTAAATGCATTTTGCTGTTTCAAATGTGACAGTGACAACGGGATATCCAAAATATATTATTTAAAGTGACACTCACAGCTATTTCTTTCATAACCTGCTACAATTAAATTTGACAGAGGATCAAAAAAAGCTTTCCCTGCTTTTTTAGACAATTTTTCAGCTTGAATTTAAATAATAAAATTCCAACGTTTCGTCCACCGGGGACTTAGTCATGGGCAACTAAGTTGGCTACAGCCTCTAAGACGATCGGTTTATCTACAGCTAATGATAGCCAATCAGTTCGTGATTCCGATTCATGGTCCGACACTGAATCATATACCTCTGTCTATGAAACTAAACACATTCAGATTTGGCAAGCCTCCTAATATCGGCAAACACAAGCATTTTGGGCAATTTAATCCACAGTGAACTACATCGCATACATTGTCAATCAGAAGCATGATAATAACGCAGGAACATAATAGAAAATAACCTGAAGACATTCCATGTCAAAAATTGTGGCTCATTTCATTTCTGCTGAAAATGAATCAATCTGCGTCGCATTGGATTAGCGTGTGTTTTTCTACTGATTGTGTCTGACAAGAAGAGGAACTAACTAGAACTCGGCAGACCCGCAGATTCGTAATAGGCATAGGGTGTACAACATTCTGTGAAAGTCTTGTTTTCGGCCTCGTTCCCTGCAGGAACTTGTTCTGGCTGTCGGACTATAATGTGTTACTTACAAGCGAGGCTCCCCAACATGTTGGAAGATATCCCAAATGTCTCTCTGGCTACTCTTTATCAATCCGTCACTCTGGTGCTATGATATTCTGTGATACCTTGTAGTGATATTGTTGATCATACAACAGCTTTATCTCTGTCCTCATACTCAGTTTCATGTGTATGAGTTGTCCACCTAATCCATCATAATCTGCGCTTGCTCACGTTCCATGCTGCATGCTGGAAATGGTGATAATATGCCAGCGTGTCACAATACTTTAATTTGACACCCTTTAATGTCCGATAAAAATCACGTTTTGAATTACTGCTGCCTCCTGGTAATTGTAATGGACTCAGAAATCAATGAGAGTGTTTATTTCTCATCAATCGTATTGGATTTCATATTATCGTGTTAATGCGGGGCGGACTTTTATAAGGACATGGTGTCAATCGTATTGATGGGGTACTTCACATTTTGTTTGATAAGTTATTTAAAAACGTGATCGATTTAAGGACTTTCGTGGATTTGAGTTATCAAGGAGGAATATTCTGATAAATGAACTATCAAATTGATAGACCCACATCGAAGACCACTAACTATTTTTCCAGGTCTTGCCCTGCGAACGAATTTAGAGAACATTCATTAGATAGATCAGAGCTATATCATATGTAGCCTGTAAATCGATAAGCTAATCAAATTTGCACCGCGAGACGAGTTTGCAATTTTGAACCAGCGACGTTAGAACGAGAGGGCATGCATGCTTGTTCTTCTTCTTAATCGTGATTCTATTAGGATTTCGAGCAACTTTCAACACTACAGTAGCTACAGATATGCAAAATTGTAAACTGACCTACTTTTCTACAAGTTGTCATAAATCATAAGCGAATCTCCATTGTACGATTTTAAGCTGCAGACTGTTCTGAAGTGATGCATATTTTAGGCATTGTGGTCCAATACGAATAACAATATGAACAATAGATGTATTTATTTGTCAAAACGTGACAATAGGGGAATACGGATGAACGCTCTGCACCGGTACACTAATTGCGGATAAAATGACAAAATAGCGGCATTTAATTTACTTCAATTACATCTATTATTTTAATTAACCGAAACATTTCTGCAGGAACAGCCCAACATCACCAGAAAGTAGTTGCTTTACAAGAAAAAAGGAAATATCTATTCACAACAAGATGTACATGTACATTAGCTATCAGTAAACACGCTAATGACATGATCGATTCCCGGCTCTAAGAATTTGATATTTCAGGTATTCAAGCGGTCTACGCTACTGAAATCAAAAGCACATCATCGCTGATAAAAGCGAGGCAGAATATTTTTGTTTTTATAAATACATTCAAGTGGGCAAGCAATTCAGTTGCGATGGAAATGAATGCCTCTATGGGAGCATTCACTTGCAGTCTTCCCTTAGATGAAATTTGAATTCTGAATTCAGTCTAGTCAAGCGTGCAAGAATTTATAGAAAAATCTTTTTGTGGGTCCCGAGGCAATAAAAGGTCCAAGATGAAATAAAATGTCATACGATAATCTACTTCCATAATCAACAAGCTTTTCAATATAAGACAGAAAGTAAGCTGTTTTCTTAGCATTTGAAAGCACTTTCACATTTTCAAAATATTAGTATAAAATCGTGTCAGAAGCATCAGAACTATACATGAAGAATATTTCCTAACAGAGACTGAGTATTTTTTCACTATTTTTGAAAAGCGGAAGGACCCATGTATATTTGCTCTTTTTTTATGATAATATTATGATTGAAGTTTGCAGGAAGTGTAGCTTCATTGTAAGCATCATTCTATTTGCAAAAAACGGATCACCTGCGTCCATGTTCTTCAGCTTTTTGAAAATATGAAGAACATGCAAATATGTAAGACAAAATCAAAAGAATTAAGTAAGACCTGTGACACTGTCAACCACTGAGCAAGCTCATGAGTTAGCGTATTACACATGATGAGAATATTATCAATCACTAATCATAATCAAAATCGCATTAATTAATCAGCAAATCTGATTAAATTTGATTTTTGCCATCCGAACATCACTTGAGATCAGAACTCGGCCGCCGATGGCAGAGTAACAGCTAGACCATGTAAGGACGGAAAGTACAGAATGTCTCAGAGAGTACCAATCATTGATGCACGGTCATGAACATGCGTTCCCGCCTCGTCATGGAATATCTTCCCTACAGGTCACTTGACCTATCATCATCATCTTCAGCCAACCCAGCGCTCACGATAAAACGTCTGACCACGTTAATTATAATCACAATCATAATCACATTCTTCAACACTTCAATCAATCAATCATAATCAAACTTTTGAGCACTTTAATCACAATCTCAATCATAATCAACATTTTTTTCAATATTGGCTAATCGTTCCAGCTCTAGTCTAGACCTGTGCTCTACCAGTTGAGATACGACCGCTTATGTGTGACCCATGTCTACTGGTAGGATCATGACCTCAACCTTACACATTAGTTGTCATAGCAGTCATGATCAGCGAAAACATATTTCGTCACTACTGTGACTGTCGAAGCCCAGTAGGGAAAGTCATGTCCACCAAAGCATCTGAAGACATTTCGCAAATGCAATTGATTGTGATTGAAATGAGATATATATTATTCATAAAAAAGACAGTGAACAAGTCATCTACCATAGTCCATGTGGAATGAATGACTTGGAAAATCGGGTCGTTGCAGGATCTGGCATACGAATGCGAATAGAGCTTCTCGCTGGAGCTGTTCGTGGTCAGACAGTTCACGATATCGTCAAATAATATTTCGCATGAAGAATATTTTCGACGCGAATAATCGACTTCTGTCTATTTATTCAAACAACACTGCTTGTATATCAGCCTTCGACTCAGAGGGTGGAAAAAATTAATTAATTGCAATTAATTGATTGATGATCCATCTTCAATCCAATTAATTGATTGGATCAGTTGACAATTATTCCAATTGATAGCAATTTTTCACTGATTAAAAATGCGATTTATTGAGCGTTTATTGTAAGTTATACAGTATAATATATAGGCCTGCCTACACAGTCGATGACATGATATTCTGTAGGCCTATTCGTATTTAAAGCGAAGAAATGTTTGATTTTAGCCTTGTTGCTAATAAACTGTTGCATTCATTTAAACTTTGATTTAAAAGTCTGTTACTAATGAGTATCAGTGTTTCATATTTTCTCTTAGACTAAGTCAAATTATGATTGATCATCGCGATGGTCACAGTGGCAGGGTTTGAACTGGAAAAAATTGCGCTTGAAGAATAGAGGAGAATATAAATATTAATTATCAGTCATTGCCTAGCATTGTTATCAGTGCATTTACATGTTTTGTCATGCAAATTAGTTCAACGAACATAGTGATGCAGAAAATGCATGCATGTGATTACAGGTAATTCTACTTCTGCAAGTGTTTTAATGCACCTTCGTAGACTTATTTGCCATGGAGCTAACGGTCTATGTATTTATCAATCAAGTGTCAGTCATGTGGTAAGATCTGGCAGTGATGAAAAATAATTGCAATTAATTGATTGCTTATGTGATCCAATAAAATGAATTGATTGTTAGCAAAAAAATGGACCAATTAAATTGCAATTAATTTTTTTCCAACCCCTGCTTAGTTCGACTTCGATGTGTGTCGACACGTATCTTGTATGATAGCAGTCTTAGAGACGTGTGTCTAATGTTCATTTACTTTTACAGTCCGTTTCATAAAAAGTGGATCATCATAAAATTTGACTAAATAAAACATAAGTATGATACAGAAAGCATTTTTCATGTTATTTCATGTCCCTAATATATTTAATGTCCTTATATAATCTGATAAGCTATGATAAAGTAACGGTTCTTCAGAAGCTAATGTTTTGTGGCCCTACCCTTATTGTCAATGACATTACCAATTCGTCTAGGCATTGATTCGATGACATCGTTGATTTTTGATTGATCTAACTTTCTCCACTCTCTTTTTAACAGTGACGTAAGTTGTGATACGCCATCTGTAGGTAGCAGTGAACGACGAACATTACGTTTTAGAATACTCCATACATTTTCTATGGGATTCAGATCAGGAGAACGAGCTGGCCAAGATAGTGTCCTAAGCCCTAATTGAGACTTGCATAAGTTGACTCTACTACTCTTGTGACACGTAGCATTATCATCCATAAATAACCAAGTCGATGGATTACCAAGTTGATCTGTCATTTGGCCAATGTTCATTCGTAAAACATTCACATAGCGTTCAGGATTCATGGTTCCTTGCTGTATGTGAAGTTCAGAGCTGCCATTGGTCCAAATGCCAGCCCAAATCAGTAGAGTCGCACCACCTTGTACCCGGGGACGATGTAAATGTCTCGGAATTTCCTGATCAGATTTTTTCCATAATCTCAATCGACCATCACTATCCTTCAGACGGACTGATGCCTCATCAGACCAGACAACTCGATCCCATTGATTTCGCCAGTGACAATGACTCATTGCCCATCTGAGACGTCTTTTTGTATGCTGATCTGATAATTCGATCTGGGAGGGCCTCTTACAGCTCTTGAAATTCGACTCAATAAGTCTTCTACGAATAGTGGACTTAGAAATAGACGAGTCTAGTGCAGCCATCTCAGTTAACGAGAGACTTGGATCAACTTTAACAAATCTCAAAATTAGGCGGTCTCTACGTTTGGATGTTTTGCGTGGACGGCCAGAGCCCTCTTCACGACAGAGTCGAAAATCATCATTATGCCATCGATGCACATTTGTGTAAGGGACATTTAGTCGCTTGCTTGTAGCTCGCAAAGAAAACCCTAGTTCTAGCAAGGCTGACACTTTGCCTTTTGTGAATGCGATCTCGTTATTGTTCATTTGTGCTTTGTATTGTTTTCAACCGGTAAGAGATAGATTTCTAGCTGACAGCAATCAGGAGTGCTGCCAACACCACCGCAACGAAGTCAGGAAGCTATGGAACATGAAGTCCAGTCAATCACATGTAGCAGTTACATTATTGTTGATGAATAATGGTCCTATACTGGCTCTGATTGACCGATTTTCTTTATTTTTGTTTTGCTTGATAGCTTTTGGCTTGTAGAACAACATATTACATAACAAAGGAAACAAATGTAATTTTATAAGAGTGAGGTATGATTTTGTGTAACATTGCTAAATGAAGATCAAATTATCTACTACTTTTTTTATCTATAACAGGAAAACAACTCAATATTCATGCTTGAAATTTCCAACAATGATATTAGTAAGCACAACTGACATATCTTCCAAATTTCAGAGAAATTCGTTCAAGTTTGGCGGAGTTAGACAAAGTTGAAGTTAAGGCGATGTTTAAGGGTGATCCATTTTTTATGAAACAATTTGTATGAATCATGTGATGTAAACACAAATGACTATGTGTATCGGATTCACATGGAATCCCTTCTACATGCCTGATGTGAGCTGTGGAATGAACCGACTTGTCTGCAACGGAGAACTATTCAACTGTCTTTGTCATAGAACTGTTTCGTAATCAGATGAGTTATGATGAGGTGTGCGCATGGGAGAGAAAGGACATTGACCGACTTGTATGAATGAAATGGCGTTAAAAGTGCGTTTTCAGCGCACAAAGCGATCACTTGAAGGGCGTCAGTGACCACGGACGGTCATAACTCTATGAGAAAGATGAGATTGCGTAACGAAAGTGCTACTAGTAGAGATAACGAGCCGAGGATCCGTCAGTCATGGCATGTAACTGTAAATACATTAGAGAACTTTAAGGTGCCAAGGAAAAAATGAAATTGAAAGAATGGGAATAACTTTAGAGATCATGTAAGAAAACTAAATTAAACTAGGCCTCTGCACAATTTGCGACCCGTTCCCTGCGATCATTGTAGTTGCAACCTAGAGGAGGACCAAACAACTTAGTATAGAAAATTATCAACATGCTATTATCTCTTACCGGCGCTGTGGCCGTATGGTAGTGTTCGCTCTGCGTCTGGGAGACATTTTTTTCAAACATTGGTCGGGTCATACCTAAGACTTAAAATAGGCACATACTCAGCGCAAAGAGAATTAGAGTGCGATGAGTGTCAACTGGGTCACATTGAGGAAGTGCTTCGCGCTCAATGTGCTGCCGAGTATCAGCAAGGCATATTTATTTGCTTAATTATCTCTTGCTGAGAAGAGTAGAAATGGATTAAAAATGAATTGGTAGCCAATTTTCTGAGATGTGAAAAGAGATGTGATCTGAGAATAATTTCAGTTCTTCTATATGAAGGCACATAAGCTTCTATAAGGATGTACGACAAAAGCCTCTCCGACAAAAGCCACTCCGACAGATTCCTCCCGCATGATCATGTAATGTGCTACCAATCCGCATATGTAGACGAAGATTATTCGATATATATAGACGAAGATTGTACCTTCAGCTTCTCTGCCTTCACCTCACTTGCGTCGGCAATGTGGTTGTGTTGACCAGATGGCTTTGGATTCTGCAGACTAAGGTCGGTATGCAGAGAGGCGAGACAATTACCGCGGCGTCGTTGTGTGCACTCCCAACGAACGACGATTCGATTATCCTCCTTTTTCACATACACACATACATGTAATTTTTAAAAACAATTTCATTTTGACCTTTGTGGGTTTGAATTACTTCCATGCTGGTGATTTCACTTAATAATGATATGAGATCACAAGGTTTCAAGTTTTGACATGAATATTATACTTGCGATTCATTTTGAGCTGTTAAATCCTAAGCCACTCGACATGTTGGTTCACGCAATCGTAATCCGATGTGACACAGGCTGGTATGCAGCAGGTGAGTACATTGTCCAGAATAAGGCCCTGTGCACAAATCTACAGAATCATCCAGATGTTATCAATCTACAATTATCAAGTTCTGTCAAATTCTTACGTTTAAGTAGAAGTAATTTATTCACATAAAAATGAAAGGACTAGCATGTAGAAGGAGCATATATTCTGTATGGAGGCAGATCTGCATACAGTGCATTCTACATCAATTTGTCGGTGTGGCTTTTGTCGGCGGAGGGGACTTTTGTCACTGATCCGCTTCTATGATGCATTATACAAGCCGCATGCAAGTTTAAGATACCTTTGATGCAAATCTGACTATCTTGCATGAAGTTAAGCACAGCACATATTTCACTTCCCTTAAATAGATTATCTCTCATGAAGTTCGCAAGCTATCACATTTTCATTTACTAGACCACGTGGTTTTCTTCTACATTTTCCCCAGGTTCTGGCCTGAGTTCTCCTGGCTTGACGGCCTAATTTCTCCACTAGCTCATCCCGACACTTTCTCTTGACATCATGTTCATTACATGTTTTCAGATGTCCCATAATGGTCTTATTGCTCTTTTTTGACACAAAATTTATTCCGTTACGGGTCACCGTTGACTTGCACACTACGGGTCGAAAAACGAGCAGAAAGGGCTACATTCGGTATGATGACAAAACAACTCAAAACACTGTCAGAATCACATGTTAGGCTCTCAAACGTCCCTTGATACCGTATTAAGTAGTGAAAGAGCCATCGAGCCACATTCAGTAAGTAAATAATTAAATAAAAATACTCTTTCGAAAAGTTCCTATTACAGGGACAGGCTGAAAAGCCAAAATTGGTTTTCCAGAAAGCCGATTCTGTTAAGAGTGCATATCTTGGCAGGCAAGTAGGAACCCTGTCTGCTTGCTACAAAGTGGTTCTACAGGGTGGGCGGAAAGTTAGTGCTTATTTTGAAAACTCTCTAACAAGCTGGATTTGCATCAAGCCTTGCCATTTTTCTCTTCAAGCTTTCACAGTTAGATTCTAAATACTTTCATACTTCTATGACTGAAAAGTTAACAGATTTTATCAGATTTTGAAAAACTCAATTGATATAGTGGCATGGATTATACTTTAAATTTGTATTAGCTTGATTTGCTTAAATTTTGATTACGTGTTCAGTTTCAATCGGATGAAGTGGCAGATCGGCTAACATTGAAAGAACGTGCTCAAGTGGCTGCTCGATACGAAGTATTACAGTCAGCTGTTAACGTGAAACGATCGTGGAAATTCATCCATGGTCGCCATGCTCATCTGAATCCGCGGACAATTAAGAACTACCACTTAAAGCTGATGACGAGCGGTTCCGTAGCTCATGCCCCCCAGGAATAGACGCCCGTCAACTGTCAGTAGACCAGTGATAGTAGGCGTTGTTCGAGACATGTTCACCCTAAATCTGGGCAATTCAACTCGACACGCTGCGCGCGAATCCGGTCTTTCTCGATGCGTAGTGAGAACAGCGCTGAAAAAGGAGCTGAGGCGGCGAGCATGGAAGCCTCATTATTGTCAGCCATAATCGTCGGCGTACCATGACATTCGTCTTGAATATGGAACACGAATGATCAATTGGCATGAAAGAAATCCAAACATCTTTCACAACATTTTGTGGGGCGACGAATCAGTGTTTCATGTTGGTGGTCTCGTCGATCGTCACAACTACCACTAATGGGCAGAATGATTCGTGGAGAGAAATTTCAATCAAGACCGAGTGTGACTGTCTGGTTTGGCATGACTGCAGATACCATCGTGTGTCCAACGTGACACGATGAATTCACGGCGGTACCTTGCCATGCTACAGGAAAAGTGTGGCCGGTCATCAGCACATAGGAAAATATCAACGATTTGATTTTTGTGCATTAATTGTTCCTCATTACGCCCATGTGATAAGGGAGTGGCTTGATGAGCAGTTCCCAGGGTGTTGGTTAGGTCGCCGAGGCCCGCATCAATGGCCGGCCAGAAGTCCTGATTTGATCCCATGCGAATTCTTTCTTTGGGAATGGGCAAAGGAAGAAGTTCATCGTTCAAAGCCAAGGACACTTCCTAAGCTTGACAATTAAGTTCAGAACTTTTTATCTCCTGTGTCTCTGGATTTTCTCTGGCAGTCAGTGGACATCATGCCTGATTGACTTCCCACCTTAGAATCTTTAGAATCTTACAATTTCTTCCAATAAATATTTTAATCAGTAAATTTACTTTTTACTCAATTTATTGGAAAAGTGAAAAATTATATTCGTGCATTTACATGCAGCAAAAATCTTGCATCTTAGTAAATTTCAATTCACTTAAGACAGATCTTAAGCTATACCGTAAAATGGGGGTAATTCGGACACCTTTTTGAGGGTTTTTAAAATTTTTTTGTCATTTGTAATGATGCTATGATCCTATAATCCTACATGAACCGCAAATGGTGCGTTATTTACAGTATGTAATGACCCGGTAACCTCAAGCCTTGTAGAAATTTGTCTGGATAATTTCTACGATGGGTACTTAAAAAAAGGAAAAAATGGGGTAATTCGGACACCAACAAGTTTTGTATTTCAAACTGAACAGAAACGATCTAAATCAAATGCAAATGTTGCAAACTGAAGTTAAAATGAGTCTGTGTACATTGGGCACACTCGAAAAAAGGGATCAACGCTTCCGCCGTTGCATTTGCCACAGAACCACTCGGCACAAGTAACACATTGGATCGGCAAGTTATCGTAGACCAGACCTACAGCAAAATGTAATTATCCCGCAGATGTGGTGAGTCATACATTGAATCCTTGATCGCTGAACAAGTTTGCGCGTGATTCATCAACATACTCGCGTGCGATAACAATAGACAGTGAGAAATGCCGTCTCAGCCAAAGTGAGTAAAACACTTTGGTCTCAGCAGATTGATCAGTATCAATAAGCCTTGCTTGCTGCACCCACCGGTGCAAGAAATTCCAAGAATTCGCGTCGTCTGTATTTGGTTACAACAACTGACCAGCTACAAACGAGTGACTGAATTAGTAAGGGTTTCTAATGGTACTTCCGCAACCCAGCCCATTTCAACCTACAAAAAAGCTTTGTGGTAGATCAAACCTGATAAAAAATAGTAAAATTAGTTTTTTTTCGACTTTTTTGAATTTCAAATATGATGTAGCTGTGAATACACTGAAAAAAATTTTTCGCGTCTATTGATAAATTTCAGTTGATTAATGTATATCTAACTAAAAAAATGCATTTCGGTCTCACAAGAAGCATCTAACAATTTTCATTAGTCAATTAAAGATAAAAAGTGACCACGTGTCCGAATTACCCCACAGTGTCCGAATTACCCTATTTTACGGTATCTTTAGAAATCCATGCCACTATATCAATTGAGTTTTTCAAAATCTGATAAAAGCTGTTAACTTTACAATCATAGAAATCTGAAGGTATTGAGAATCTAACTATGAAACTTTGAAGAGAAAAATGGCTAGGCTTGATACACATCAAGCTTGAATATGATATTGGAAACCCGAACAGTACTTAACGAATTAGAGACTTTCAAAATAGGTACTAACTTTCCGCCCACTCTGTATATATACGAAGAAGAACAAGAGCTTTATGATACTTCTGAACAAATTGTCAGCTTGGTACAATCCTGTAAAAAACTGTGGAATTGATAGCGTCACCCCCAAAAAAATTCATAGCTGGAGGATTATCGCTAGGGCAGTTGGTCTTCATATTGACGACCTAGAAAAGGGGAATGGTCTGCGAGACAGTAGACGTCGGTAAAGTAAGCAGTCTAAAGATCCATTCACACCGGACGCGGCGCGGGACGTCCTCACGCGTCAGAATCTTCGTTTAGAACCTTAATAAATCTATGGGACCACGCCGCGTCCGTTGTGAATGAACTTCAAATCTGGCGATTTTGCCGCAAACAGCGGCGCGCGATTTTGAATATTTTGAAATGCTTCACATTCATTGATAAGAGGTAGTAGTAGTAAAAGTATATTGATAGAATGAAAATCATCAGTACAAGCTATAATACATCAGTAGAATGAAAATGACGCGGCAATTGACGAAAAGGCACGAAAATAATATGAATTAACATGATATAAGAAGGTATTTAAGTCAAAGGCGATTATATAGATGTGTACAATCAGGAGCAAAAGAGTTGAGTCGACGGACAGTCTTAGCTCTGGGCACGAGGAACTTCCCGGAGTTGACCATACGTGGTGCAGCTCAGAAATTCAGAGCATGGTCGGGCTGCTGCATGGAACTGAAGAATTTCATTGCCTGATGATCTCTACCTATGGATACAGGAGTGAAACTTTCACAGTCACAATCACTTCCGCAAACAATGCGATGGCAACGACGACGTAGTCTTTCATTTTTTGCTGACTCTTTTTGTCACATTCCCACGAAAAGATGACTGCAAAACTCCAAAGGACGTACAACAAAGGCGTTTAATGAAGCATAAACTACAGCATCCCAAGAGCTTCTTTATTTATTGGATTTTTCAGCGTGCGCATTATATTGATTATTTTAGAAGATTTTTTGCAGATATCGTCAATATGGGCATCCCAAGATAAGTTCATCTTGTAGGTAATACCCAAATGCGCAAGCGATCACACAAATCAAATATATAATGCTAATCGACAGGACTTTGTTTTTTAAATCCATTTTGACCATTATTATTTTTGACATCATTTTATAATCCATCATTCAGTACCCCGTCTGAGTTTCTTCTGCATGATCTGTTTCGACGTGTGGGTGTTCCTGTAATGGAGATGGGTGCCGTCAACTCCATTGTCTAGTCTCCAAGTAAAACATGTAAAACAATGTTCGTTCAAATTTAAAAAGAATTCACATTCTAAGTTCGTTGGGGACAGTCATCCACTAATGTACGTCGATCCTATAAACTCAACCCTCCGTGTGCGTAGACACAAATATTTCAAACATTCTGTTATCAAATTTTACAAAGTGTTCTATTTCCTGTCAACAAAGTGGTTTCTTTTTTCAGACAGTCATTCTCTTTTCATTGTCGATATAATGTCTAGAAATGATTATTCAGTTGTGTGAGAGGGTATTTGATCAGGAATCAAGACATTTCATCATTACTCTCTTCCAAAGTTCTTTCACAGCAGTTTTCGACTTACGAATCTTAAATACTCGATGAAAGTATATATTCCTTGCAATCGAACTGTGAAGCTGGGAAAAATTACGCTCGCTTTCATAGCTGTTACCGATCGTCACATTTGATAACTAGCCATACTTTATCAATTCTTTGAAGCTGTCGTTCTGCATCATTTTTGAATCCTTGCAGTGTTCGATCATGTAATTAATATGCTCCGTATTTCCCTTGAATATAGCCGCCCTTGAATATTGACCGCACCTCTTGTCAGGAGTTTGGTATATGAGCTGCATCTCTTGTCAGGAGTAGTGTTGTTTTCGTCCTACATTTATAATTTTCGCTGTCGCTTTTGTTTACGTACTTTTAATATTTTATTACTTTTTGAAAAGACCAGGCCTGTGATTACTCCTCAAATTCCTCAAATTCCTCAAATTTGTTTATTACTCCTCAAATCCTCAAAAATTCCTCAAATATAGCTTAACTATGAGAAATTCCTCAAATGCGACACACTACAGACTAAATGTCGGATAATGTATTGTTTTTTGGCGAATGGTGATGATATGTAAACTTCCAAACAAGAAGCTAAGATAGAATCCTGTAACATGTAACCTACATCCATGCTGCTAATCATGAATCACTCATGATTTATTTCTTTTCTTTTTCTTCTCTCATGATTTATAACTTAATGATTTTTCTCTCACACACTTGGTAGATTTTAGGTAGCGTAATCCCGCTGTGCTAGCTAGATCTGATATTTTGATTGGAAACAGACCTGTCCAAGTGTCCTTTTATCATCTGAATGGACAGACTGTTAAATAGAATCTTTTCTATATATTAGTGATAAACATAATTTTGAAAAGAGCGACTTACTCACCAATTCATTCCACATGAGGAGAGGAGAACCGTTGCTTGTCCTTCTAGTAAGTATTTTTAAATTTCTAGACATTTTAGGATATAATGATTTTCTTTTAGCCATGTCATATTTAGCACATCAAAAATTAACTAGTCGTTAGCTTGTTTTTTTTAATTTTGTTACCTTGACGCACTTTGTTACGTTGAATGTCGTTTTCATTTCTGCAAGCTACAGGGCTGCAGATGTTCCGGTTCGTCTGGACTTATTTTGCTAAGCAGAGAAGTTGTCCTAAGTTATTGTCTGTCGAACTCACTCATTAAATGCTTTCACGTATTTAATGAGTGAAACACTGCGATCAACCTACAGAAATTGTATATTTGAACACTGCAATTTTTTACTTCTAACTTCATAATATTGCTTAGAATTCCAACAATAAAATGTACATTCAATTATTTTCATTAATTATCTTGACCTTTGTCACAACCTTCTTTATATGTTTCTGCGACTACATGGCTGCTAAATGCATGCTTGTACTTCTTAAAGAACTTAAGGATATCGATCTTCCATATCCATTATATGATAACATAGGTAGCCAACTTGGATTTCAGTGCTCTTATCAACTGAAGCGTTTGTTTCACTCACTCTTTTCCATTTTATTTCCGCTGAACATGAACACATCCGACGTGGTAAAGCGGATGGTCCCTAAATTTAATGTCTACGTGCCTCCTGGTCACTAGCGTGCGGGGGTTGGAAGCGTATAAAGCTCTGCTATCTCATGAGTCTTTTTGCAGCTACATTTTCCAGGGTCTGGGGACCGACATTTATCCTGGATGAATTATTCACTTATAGATCGTTTTCATAATTTTCTGAACATAGGTTGGTGTGAAATTAGTGCACACATTGCTTATCGTTGTATGTGAACTTAGATTAATTAAGACATTGAACCACATAGTACTGGGTTGGTAGATTTTCAACCTGGGTCTACTGCAAGATGTGGACGTCAATATCTCTGCGCAACTTCATGCGAATAGAGGTGATAATCTTCCACTCTTTGCCTGTGTGAGACCAACAACTCAACTGACAAGCCTGTTCCCGACACTTGTTTTGTGTTGTATGAGAGAATTCATGTTCATTTGAATGTAGATCGGAGCGATATGATCAAACGCTAACAGATAAGCAAGAGCCACCAAAACTTGTGCAGTATAAAGTGATATTAATAAATTAGTGTGTAATGTGGCGTATCCTTCATGATAAATTACTGACTTTTTATAAGTCAACGATTTTATTCCGTCAACGATTTTAAGCTTTCTATACTTATGGGCTACTCTCCTCCCAAATTTGTCTAAAGTCCGTGAAAATTAATCGTTGCAAAGCCCCAGATGCATGTAGTTGAGGATATATCCTACATTCAAAAAAATTACAGTTTACAAATCTGACAAGCATAATTGAATTGGAGACGACAGCGTGAAGCAGAGCGATATCAGCAGCTTGATCTGACATCTTCTGTTCGACACATTCTAAGCAGATAATACTTGAGGCAACTAATTGATTTCGTAGTAACGCGGGAAGTGATTATGACTAAGTCAGTATTCCTTTGCAATATACACAACCTCAAAAAGTGGGGTGTGGTCAACCCTTGGGTTACCTTCTTCGTTGTGACTTTCATGATTTGAAGTTTGGCCCAAAATCCGTTCTAAAATTTGTAGTTTTTCTTGTAATTATCATATTAGGCTCCGTTACCATTCCTCAAATTTTTGCAAAAAAATCCTCAATTTTTTTCATCGGCTAATCACAGGCCTGAAAGACGTAAAAGTATTTCGAAAAGTTACCTTATTTGTTTGATCAATAGTTTGCAAATATTTTATAAATGATGCTTCTCAGTTACTTGCATAATGTTTTCCATTGTTTGTAGCCTCAGTAAAAACTGATTATGCATGTTTAAGTTGTAAAGTAAGCATGATTATTGAACCGGTATACGTAATTTACGAGCGCATCAGTTTCACAAAAGCAGTCTCACTCGATCAAAAGAAATCAATATGAAATGGATTGAAATAATATTGTAGATAAATTCATTGAATCCGTGAAAGTCTATTGCCAGGAAGTGACTGCAATGACTGTCACAACAAGGTTTTGTTGCTTCGGAATAAAGCCTCTCTTTCGAGTTGCTATCTTGCAAGTATGTTTCTTTTACCCCGGTAATGTCGGCTTGATCCTTTCGTGTGAATGAGCATTATTTGCACTTCTTGACTACATTCTCGAAGATAAAGTGGTTCTAAAGCACACTCCTCGCTCTCCAGTCATAGCACTCACACCCTTTTCACACGAAGCAAGCAGGCATGTTATTCCTCCGGATTTCCGAGTTTTCGGCATAAATCGATGAATTTCGATGAGAAGAAATAGGGGTTAAGGGGAGCGGCCATAAACATGACACTTCGGTTTTTCAGGAGGAAATGAAGGAGTCTAGGAACTGTCGTGAGTGTTGTCCTTCATTAAAGAGAATAAAAGTTTTTCATTAATGATTCATGGTACCCAGAGTTCCGTTATTTCCGTTATTTTCCTCTTTTTCGAAAATTGTCCTTTATTTCGCGTTTTTTATCAATTTTTCCGTTATTTCCTTTTTTCTTAAAATTGTCATATGTAAATTGCAAAATGCTACTGAATCTTGTTATCGTATTCCAGGAACTTTCATAGTAACATTCAAATAAGTAGATTAAAGTGAAATACGCTTAGGTACAATAATCTTAATCTCTTGCCCTAGGTGTGAATATAATGTGATTTTGAGGAGGGTCTACAAAGGGAATATTGGCGTATGCGTTAGTGATGTACACGACTCGACCTAACGAGCCGCGAATCGATGTGATTTTGAAGTATTCAAGCCGAGCTGAACCGAGCCGTGCGATGCTAGAGCCAAGCCGAACTGACGAGCCGTTTTAATTTTGGGTAAAATAAAGTTAAAATTCAACCTAATGTACAGTGTCAATACACATGGTTTGTTAACAAGTGCTGATTGCAGAACATTTACTGGATATAATTGCAGTTGCATCATCAATTGTAGATTGAGGAGGAATTCTTCACTTGACGATAAAGTTAGTAACATGGTAACATTACAATGATTACCTTGTCTTATGAAAATTCCTGGTTGTATTGACGCAATATTTATACATGACTATGGTTTTCCTTGTCTATCATTCTTACAAATTTCCTACACAGTTTTCTACTTTTCATTAATTCTAGCGATCTGATGAATCTGGCTAATATGATTACGCATCAGTTTTATCATAAATTTTGAGAAAGACATT
The DNA here is from genome assembly GCA_907163375.1 of Prostheceraeus crozeri. Classification (NCBI taxonomy): domain Eukaryota; kingdom Metazoa; phylum Platyhelminthes; order Polycladida; family Euryleptidae; genus Prostheceraeus; species Prostheceraeus crozeri. The sequence goes on from CAJQUW010002268.1 coordinate 142,307, forward strand.
TATCGCAGCGCAAGCTATCATTTGAGGATGATGGTCCTTGACGAATAATAAAGAGCCTCTAGTCCATCAATCTTAGGATAAGAATATCAAAGCTGTCCATTGCTGAGTTTATGCTAAGGTTTTAAAGTCTCTTAAATGAATGAATTTTAATTCTTTGATAAATTCATGCTTTCATGATGTAATTTAAGTCACTAAAATTCGGGAAATAATTCGATGTAATTTTTTTTAAAATTCATTAGACATATTGTTTGACTTACAAATTCATTCATTTGGTAGGCTACAAAATCAGTTAAAATGAAGAAAAATCAGATTTTGGAAAAACCCATTCCGGTGTAAAGCTATAAACCTCGTTTTATAACTGCGATTGTGATTAGGCCTACCCGTACATATCGTATATGATCAAAAATTCATCTATATATCGAATTCGATATTATCTAAAAAATATTTTTGTATACCTTAACTCTAACTCTGAAGTAGGTCTTTAAATTCTATAAATCATTATCCTAATAGTTAGGACTTTAAATAGGCCTACTTATTAAATACTACCAAATTTAGTTAGCCTACATCAAAAAATTAAATAAAAATCTATCCTGCACCTTAAACGATATATTTTAAGCCAAGCCGAAGAGCCGCGGCTCCGACCGGCTCGAACAAGTGGAGCCGAGCCGTCATCGGTTTGGCTCGGCTTAGGTACATTTCTAGTATGCGTTTATACGTATGGGATGTTTCTGATGAAATCGAAAAATCTTTTCTATTTTTGCTGCTCCTGCATCACATCATCACATCTGGGCTGTTTGTAGAAACGTAGAGATCAATTCAACAAAGAAGCTTTGAATGTACAAATTTCTTTTGAATTCTTCAGATCCGTTTAAGGGTGCAAAACGCAATGTAATCCTACTTTTTAGCTTTTTATCATTTTCTGATCACATCGTTAAAATATGGCGCTCGTACTTTCATGCACCAAATATTTGTGGTGCTTCTGTCTTTTATGTTTATGTAATCCATCATTTAGTACAAAATTACATTTTGCAGATGCATCCATGTTTAGTGAACAATAGGTCTATGGCAGTATTAGTGTATCAAGTCCTATGCTACATCGTAACCCTCATCGCCACACCTGTCTACTTGTGTAGACGATATGTTTTATGAAACCATGCAACTTCTTCAAAAATGATGATATCTTGATGAAATATATTTCTTAAGTATTATGCTATCCTTAGAATTTCAGATCTAAAATCAATTTCGGTCATGTCAAACACGCATTACAATCATATTAGGCACACCTGTGTACCTTTGCATAATAAGTCAGCACTTAATGTACAAAAATGTTGGATTTTCGGAAGATAATAATTAAACTCTTGGCTCTGTTTGAGTGTCAGGCGTGCTTAGTTGTCTGAGAGAACATTTTACGGAAGTTCTTTTATGAGTCACAACGGTGAAAGTCCGTTTGGTTAAGTGAAGGATTGCCACAATAAAAACTGCATTTGTGTTTTGTAAGTGACAGTCTGAAAGATATTCTACAAGGTATGTGGCGTTGGTCAGTCGAAGAAGTCGAAGTCCACTCCGCATTGGTTGAATCATTGCACAAGAGGAATTGGTTCATGCATGATAGAAATATTCACTTCCAACTTCAGTAGGATATCATCAATCGTTATTCTACGAAGTTCAGCGACGTTCAGTAGATTGGCGATCAACCTAAACCTTAGTTTGGTGCCTGTCTGCATAATATTATCATAACATGCTCACATGAATGGTGAAATTAATTGTTTCGAAATTTTTTTGAAGCTATAAAATTCAATTAGTGAACATATTCGAACATTTTTCAATAGTAAGTACTCACGATGGCACCATTTAGTAGATGCTGATTCCTCATTGCAGTTCATGAAGAATTTGAACCTAGGTAACTTATCCGTTTTTTGCTTTATCCGTTTAACGTCCTTTTCTCCATCTCCGTTGGGTTGGACGATGATAGCTCTCGGAAATCTCCCCCCCCCAGCCACTCAATTCGCGCAGTCACAGCTGCATTCGTTCCACCACCGGAATCCAACATGTCTCCCAAGTATCAGAAACGGGTAACAGTGTCGCACCTGAGCATCTCTTGCCCTCTTCACCTGTCAATAATTGTGCCAATTCTTTCCTTCTCCTCTCTTGAGATTGCCAAATGATCTTGCGGGCATTCTCCTTTGCCTTCGCACATCGCGAATCGCATTCTCTTTTCTTCCACTGCTGCGGCTGCTTCTTCGCACCACCATGTGTCAATATGTCTTGGTGCACACTTCGTCTTGCCGCTAAGTGAAATAAGAAATGTAACTCTAGCTCTACATTATGTATTCAACTACTCAAATATTCTTCGTTTTTGCCGCATTTGTGTGAATTAATCTGTAAATAAAGTTAAAAATCTTTTTCAAATCAATCGTAGAGGTGGCGCTATCAAAGTGCCCATTACGAGTGAGCTGCTCAAAGTTGAGAAGAACGGCAGAGCTGATGCAAAAAGAGAACGGTGAATTTCGACGAGATCAGCAAGCGTCTTCTGCCTATCACCAACGACAAAGCTTGGAAAAAGAAAGGAAAGGAATATTAATTGGAATCGAAGTTGCTGATCTTCAGACAGAAAAAGGAAAATCTCGACTGGAGACTGCTCTCGACAGTAGAAATATACAAAGAGATAAGAAGATCTTGCATGGACAGGAATTAATTCACACGATTTTGAAAAGAAAGAAGGAACTTAAATTGGAATTGGATGGTGTGAATAAAAATGACAATGACTTCACTCACTCATCCCTTTTTTGCGTCCTTTTCCAGAAGATGGTGGTTTATGCGCTTACTGCTTTAGTATGAACTTCCAATTCGGTCGATCACGGGCGTCCGCTTCCTGGGCTCCCACACGTTTGGTTCATCTTTCACCACTTGGTCCCAGGTCTTCTTTTGTCTTCCTGCTCCTCTTTTACCATCTACTTCCGTCCACATAACTTTTCTGATCCACTCTGTCTCATCCCTTCTTACCACGTGGCCAAACCAACGTAGTCTTCGCCTTCTCGCGATGTCTGTGATGTTCTCAAGACCCATTGATTCTCTGATGCTGTCATTCGATTTCCTGTCCGATAAACTGACACCACACATCTACCTTGGCATTCACATCTCCAAACGTTCAAGCATCTTCTGATGGGATGAAACCAGCGGTCATGACTCGCATCCATAAAGCATAGCTTGCCGCACACAGGCTCCATATACATGACCCTTGGTTCTCAAAGATGGCCCTTCAGTAGATTCTAACTTCTGATATACATACATATCTATATCTTTATTCATTATGCTACTTTGTTATTACAGTCAGTTTCTCCACTTCCTCAGATTGACGGAGGCTAATAATACGGAGGAGGGGGTGATGCGAAGACAAATATTATCATTTTTATGGAAGTCTACGCGCACAGTTGAATAGTACTTTCTTCCTTCATGTTGACAGTTGATTGGTAGCGTCTCACTTGTGTTCTAATTTCATGTGCCAAATGCAAATCATAACCCTTTCGTTAGATACTTTGTGTACGATTTGTATGACACACAAAATACAATGTGATTTGATGAGGTGAATCAATGGGATTAGACAACATTAGAAATATTAACAAGATTTTCAACCATGGATGGCTTCATATATTCAAATAATGAGCGTAAATCGTCAAACTGGTTGAAAATACATGAATGATGATGTGTGGCAAACTTAACGTATTCCTTTATTTTTCCGTTTTTCCGTTATTATTCTTCGGTAATAGCGCTGGGAACCCTGATGATTTTAATTTCTTCTTTCAGTTCATTGAATGAACTTCTCATGGAGTAGAGAACTATGAAGCTTGCAATATACTAAGTATAATGAACAGAAGGCATAAGAAAAAGGCCCCTCAAACAGAAGGTAGAGAAGGGGTCCCTTCAGATGGAAAGTCGTGGAGAAGGGGTCCTTTCAAATGGAAAGTCGTAGAGAAGGGGTCCTTTCAAATGGAAAGTCGTAGAGAAGGGGTCCTTTCAAATGGAAAGTCGTAGAGAAGAGGTCCTTTCAAATGGAAAGTCGTAGAGAAGAGGTCCTTTCAAATGGAAAGTCGTAGAGAAGGGGTCCTTTCAAATGGAAAGTCGTAGAGAAGAGGTCCCTTCAGATGAAAAGTCGTAGAGAAGAGGTCCCTTCAGATGGAAAGTCGTAGAGAAGAGGTCCTTTCAAATGGAAAGTCGTAGAGAAGAGGTCCTTTCAAATGGAAAGTCGTAGAGAAGAGGTCCCTTCAGATGGAAAGTCGTAGAGAAGGGGTACCTTCATATGGAAAGTCGTAGAGAAGGGGTCCTTTCAAATGGAAAGTCGTAGAGAAGAGGTCCCTTCAAATGGAAAGTCGTAGAGAAGAGGTCCTTTCAAATGGAAAGTCGTAGAGAAGAGGTCCTTTCAAATGGAAAGTCGTAGAGAAGGGGTCCCTTCAGATGGAAAGTCGTAGAGAAGGGGTACCTTCATATGGAAAGTCGTAGAGAAGGGCTCCTTTCAAATGGAAAGTCGTAGAGAAGGGGTCCCTTCAGATGGAAAGTCGTAGAGAAGGGGTCCTTTCAAATGGAAAGTCGTAGAGAAGGGGTCCTTTCAATCGGAAAGTCGTAGAGAAGGGGTCCTTTCAAATGGAAAGTCGTAGAGAAGAGGTCCCTTCAGATGAAAAGTCGTAGAGAAGGGGTACCTTCAGATGGAAAGTCGTAGAGAAGGGGTACCTTCAGATGGAAAGTCGTAGAGAAGGGGTACCTTCAGATGGAAAGTCGTAGAGAAGGGGTCCTTTCAAATGGAAAGTCGTAGAGAAGAGGTCCCTTCAGATGAAAAGTCGTAGAGAAGAGGTCCTTTCAAATGGAAAGTCGTAGAGAAGAGGTCCTTTCAAATGGAAAGTCGTAGAGAAGAGGTCCCTTCAAATGGAAAGTCGTAGAGAAGGGGTCCTTTCAAATGGAAAGTCGTAGAGAAGAGGTCCCTTCAGATGGAAAGTCGTAGAGAAGGGGTCCCTTCAGATGGAAAGTCGTAGAGAAGAGGTCCCTTCAGATGGAAAGTCGTAGAGATGTGGGCGCTTTAGATGGAAGGGGAATGAGAAAGGGGAGGGAAATTTCACGAAATATTTGATAGTCAGCCGATCCCGAAGTGACAGCCTACCCGTCATCATCACGTCATTGTCGACGCTTTTCTCGCACGTTTTCTCACAACACTTCGTCATGGAGGTGAATGAGGCTGTAGGGTTACTACGTGCTATAGTGCTTATGATGCGGAAAGCTCTAAATAATGAAATGCCGTCAGAAAAAGTTCTCTTCCAAGCATATAGGATTACTGTAATGTCCTACTTGTAGTCTGTCGCATTCGTATGGCTGAGCTGAGCTGAACGGTCAGCGAAAGCGATAAGACTAAAAAGTTGACGAAAACTAAAAACGCCGAAAAACGAGAAGGAACACTGGTTCTAACTGTTGCCGTAAATCTAAAGTCGATTCTAGCTGTGGCTCCCATTCACTCCATTTCTGACAGCTGCAACATGAAACTATCTCGCTTTCCCATTTAATGAATTTGATAAGTCCCCTCTTCAGAGAGGTATTCTATGAAGCCAGAAAGGCAGGGTAAAATTCATGGCATTTTTGCCTTCACAGAATTAGAAGATAATGCTGAATTACTGATATTTTGGTGCTAGCAGTTTAGCTTGACGGTTAATGCTATGCTGTCTTGGGGGGATGAAGCCATCAGATTAGATTACGCAGATTCTTTAATGAGAACCTGTGTCACACTGTCGCCTGTCGATAGCTCTGTTTATACGCGTTGGCCTAGAATGCCAGAGGTCGGTTGTTCAAACCCACTTAGACGTGCAGTTATTTTCTGTCTGCTAGATTATCAATTTGTATAGAAGTTGCGATTTGTAGTGTCTGTCCTGTTGTGATTTAGAGGTGATTATCTCACGCACAGTATCAGCTGCCCTTCTCACTTGAACCTTCTTTAGGAAACTTGTTAATGAAGATCTATGTCTGTCAATCTAATTCGCGGGAATGACGTTGATGGGAGAGTCATTATTCGGAAAAGAGATTTCTGACGTTTGACCAGCCATTGTTATCCGACAGTGACATGTAGGAGTAGCGAGTTCAGAGGTCGTAATTGATATGGTTGACCGTTGTGACTTCAACTGACGTCAGGTAGCAGATTCTGCTGAGATAATTCAGTAAGTTCAATCGATTAGGTAGCGAAGCAATAATGATCTTCACTTTAATGGCTGAATGATTGAGGGTATGTGTATTTTCATTTGATCTATGTGAATAAAGTCGATATATTGATACGTGAGTAGAGTTGTGAAGGTCTTAGAAATAACAGGTCTTGTTAATAATAGAATTTACAGTAAATGAAAATAGTACGAATGGTTCATCCGTCCGGTCGCCAGCACGCGTTTCTGCTGGAAAAGAGACCGAAAATTAGACATTTGCAGAATGATGCACTTTATGGCTATGTCGGATCAGAGAATTGACGATGATCCTATCCGATCGAAAACAATCGGAATCAGAATTACATAATGGTTGATCTGGAAACTTTCAAAGTTGTCAATCATATCGAAGTGTGTGAAATTCTAAACATAAAAAAATGGTGTGCGTTGTGGTGAGAACTCAGTATCGTAGGCCTACATCAAATTCGAGTAAGCAAGAAGATTAGATCCTATTTAGCAATAGGTTTTTTGCTATTGGGTGGTGTAAATGGATCTGAAGTCTACAATCAAAATCATAGGTCATCGACAGCTGAAAAGACGATATCCAGAAGGCAGTGTATTCACACATTAAATATCCAGCACAGCCCCAATTATCAAAGAACAGATAAGTTGCAGGGCAGCTGTTGATCTATGTGCTGATGGCTCATGGAAATGGATGACCAAGTGAATACATTAATCGAAACTTGAAACCAAGTTGCTTTTCCGACCGCGTAGTGGATTGTAATAACAATTACACTGAAAGACACTGCGGAAAAATGAACTCAGTAACGAGTTTCATTAGATAGCATGTTGGTTGGATATCTGTTTCTAATTAAGAAGCATCATACATTTTTGAGATATCGGATATTTCTTTGGGTACCCTGTCCAATTCGATCTAATCTGAATGGCATGACTATTATACTAATGATATTAGTGTGTGTTATCACCATGCTAAATAACAACTTCAGATCGGTAATGCATGCCAGAATGGGAATAAGCGCATCATGTTTCCGCTAAAATTTATTGTAAATGTTGTACTTGTTTTTGCCGATATTTGGATGCTTGCTAAATCTTAATGTGCTCCTAGGCAGAGGAACATGAACATAAGTTCATATCCTGAAGAAATTCATACCAAAGTTTATGGGTCTGGGCTTAATTCTTTTCGCTAAGCAGAGAAAACATGGAAAACCTCATTTTCACCGAATACCTCAACTTGCTTCCCTTTGGATTTGCAAGTGTTTTCTTTGATCATGTCTACCAAGAAAAGGGAGTTGATGGAAATCGGTACACCTCCAAATTCGAAGTGGCCATATTAAATAGTTTACAATGTTCTTTGAAAGTCTTAATCCTGAACCCTCAGTGACGGCCGGAGTATCATGGTCATGTTGTTTGACTGCTTATTTGGTGACTGCGTATTGCGGTTCATGATCCACACAATCAACAGTCGTACGCGATTTAGTTTCGCAATTAACTGCCGTTTGTGGTTTAATTGCCGCAGTTGACAGTCGCAGGTAGCTTAAGTTCCACGGATAACAGTCGCTTACGGTTTAAGTTCCGCAGGTAACAATCGTTGGTGTTTTAAGTTCCATGATTAACAGTCGCAAATGGTCTGAGTTCCACAATTAACAGTCGCTTACGGTTTATGTTCAGCATTTGACAGTCGTAGTGGTTTAAGTTCCACGGTTAACAATCGGAACCAAATTGGAATATGTGTACAATACTTTTCGTGCTTGGCGAGATCAGTGGCATCTTACAGAATAATTCTATAAATATATGAACAGCATTTTGAAATTTGAATCTTTTTGGGAAAGTTTTGTTTCTGAAGCAATTTTGTAAAGGAGGACATTGTAGAAAGTTATCATACTATCAACTCTGACATGAATTATTACATGTAACAAGAGCAACTTCTTTCAGGAGATCTCGCTCGGAGAATCGATTTCACAACTCAATACAACTGGTCGAGGTCGGAACGATAGGTGGAACGAGACTTCCATGCACCTAGAAATAAAATTAAAAAAATATTCGAAATTTTGCAAATTCATTTTTGAGTGAAAGTCATTTGTTTGGCCTTTCAGTGGGCCAAAATCAAAAATGTCTTAACAGCATTTTTGAAAAGCGCAAAAGTTAAACTGCTGTTAAACGAAATAACTACTTTTTTAATCAGTTTTCAAACACCAGAACAAATTTCTGACAAATGAGCGAGGCTTAACAGTCGCAAATGCTTAAGTTCCTCACCTAAGCGTTTTTTGATGGGCAAGGTTTATCGCATAATTGTTCAATAATTGCTGTAGCTTCATTTAGTTAGAACTTAGATAACGAAGAACTGTCGTATGCATTTTTCTAAGACATTGATTACAGACAGGTGACCGCTTGGAGGTAGCGGATAAGATATTTCCGAGATGATAGCTCCTTGGACTTTATGGTTCTCACAATTCAGATCTTGAATCATTCGATGTGTCAGCGGAAATACATTGTCTACGTTTATTTATGTAGCGCAACGTTTTATTATTTTGTTAGTTCAAAATCGGAAGTAGTAATCTACATGTTTATGATAAATGTTCTGTTGATATGAAATCACCTTTACGTATCAATATTTATCAACTGGCAGTCGATTTTTTCTGCGTCTTCTCCATCCTGATATTTTTATGGGGTTTTCTCTATGACTAATGATTAATTATTCAAGTAATTGTGCACTGAAAGACACAAAAATACAGGCCTCCCACTCAACCTAAAAAACCTAAATTTTTCAAATTTCAGTGAAAAAACCTAAAAATGGCCTAAATTTTTATAAGAAACCTAAAAAACCTAAATAAATTAAATATATGTTTTCTGATGATGAACTTTATTTCAGTGACTACACCTCAATTTATCCTCCATCGCATGTATATGTTCTCTACAGAAAAATCACCTTTTACAACTTATTTCAAGGAAATCCATTATCCATTAAAAGGTATGCAATTGTTCGTCCGGTTTGTTATATTTTATTCGACTTTTGCCGATGTGAGAATTCGTTCTAAGGATACCCAAGTTATCAAACAATTGGACAATGGTCTTGATATGATAAGTGAGAAATGTCAAAAATGTACTTCCTAAAGTGGAGAAAAACATCGAGTGACTTGTGAATACATTTGATTTGATTGATCAATATTCGAATTCTACAAGCGGACAAAAATTGAATAGAACTGTTTATGGATTCATGTGACTTTTTTGTTCGGTTTAACGTTCAATCTGTTACAGCTTTTTTTCAAGGAATGTATTTATGGGGGTCAACCTTCTTGACAGAAATGTAATTTTACTGATTTTTTTATTTGCTTTTGTACTCGTATATCTGTTACTTTGAGAATAAACGCTCGTGCAATAGACATATGTTGAATTCAGACCTTTTTTATTTATATCAATGTACATTATGATATACTTGTACTCAGAATATAAGGTGATAGCAGCCAGGGATGCGAATTATAGAGCCACCAAATCTATCTGAATGTACAAAAATGTATATGAAACTATGACTTCAATCATTAAGGTCCTCCTATTTTTCGACTTCGAGGTAATTTACATCGACTTAAACATCGACATCCACTGCTACTCATTTATAAGGGTATATTTTTGGTAACTGATCTTCCATATTCATCTATTTCCATTTCCCTGAGAGTGTATTTTGATATTATGATTTATAATTTTCATTGATCATTTTTTTTAGTTTAACGAATCTGCGATGTGATCTGAGAGCGTAAAAATTTATCGAATGATGTTGATAATTAATTGCTTCAGAACATGTACATATGTAATGCCTAGATCTATTATCAGTTGGTCTTACAGATCTTAACTTATAATTTGTCTATCAAATTACCCCTTTTTCCGAGGCTCTGCACCCCTGGCTTTTATGTATGTATTTCATATTCCGGAAAGTTCTCCTTGTCGTAAGCCGGTTACTTATCATTTGTAAGTTATCTTAACTTAAATAAAATAAAAGTTGTCATTGTGCACTGATTATCATGTTTCACCGGCAACATTTTACATGTACTGCAAATTAACTTACTATTTGTGACTAATTTTGCATTCAGTCACAGTCGTTGTGATTTTAAAAACACAAATTCACAAGACTTTCAAGGACTTAAATAAAGCATTTGACTACTTGCAATCCTAACACCTACCTTGATTGTCTGAAGTCTGAACTTCAAATCAGCTCTTCATTTAGTATTCTAAATTTTGCTTATCTTGTGACAAGAAGCTGCTTAGGCCGCTATACCATATTAGGATGAGTTCTAAATCTTAGTTAAGGATAAATACAACACTTTATGCAACGGAGAACCTTCATTATTGCATTAATTGTGAGAATGATCGTGATTTGCTATTATTAAATTAAACAGTCTTAATTCTTACTTAATGTTTTCTTTATTTTCGTATTTTCAGGTCATAAATGTCTGAGAGCAAGCATAGTACTACTTCTTATTGCACATCATGGGAGAATGATTTCGACTTCATCAAGCCAGCTTTTGATAAATACTCTGCATTATGTACATTTTGTAACAAAATTATCAAGATTGATAAATCCGGTATTGCACAAATTACGATTCATGCCAGAGGTGACAAACACAAAGCTGCCGCTTATGTGTTTTCTGGAAGGAAAAGACAACAAACTTTTACCATGAGTGGTAAAGGTACAATTCAATTGCCGAATACGATACTGCTCACTGAGGAAAACAAGGTTCTGAGAGCAGAAATATTGCAAGCTTTAAAATATGTCAATTGTAACTATTCCTTCTCGAGTGCCACTGAGGATACAGAAATATTGAGAGAACAATTTCCAGATTCAAAAATTGTTAAAAGTTACCAGATGAGTGAAACGAAGATGAAGTATGTCATCCAGTTTGGGATATCACCTCATATACGAGAGGAAAATATTCGAGATTTGAGAAACGGTCCGTATAGTTTCAAATTTGACGAAACTACAACATCACAGGTCAAGAAACAGTACGATGGATATGCCCAATTCTGGTCCGAAAAAGAAAACAATATAGTTTCTGTGTATTGTGGTTCACTGTTTACCGGTCATTGTACCAGTGAACAACTCTTGGAGCATTTCTTCAAGTTGATAGATCAAATGCAGTTGAGTTCCCATTTGCTGATTCACATCGGTATGGATGGTCCAAATGTGAACAAAGCATTCCAGGACATGCTTAAGGGACATTGCGGAAATAAGCAGACAACTATTGTAGACATTGGTACATGTACTTTACATAAATTACATAATGCTTTTCGTCAAGGTTTGACTGTTTTGGGCTTTGACATAGACAAACTCGTAATAGACATTTCTTCTTACTTCAAATTGTCCGCTGCTCGTCGTGAAGACTATGAAATGATGGAGACATTCACTGATATGACCCCACAAGTTGCGTTGCGACACGTTACCTCAAGATGGCTGTCTCTTCGGAAGGTGTGTTTGCGAATACTTGAACAGTATCCAAATTTAAAGCAATATTTTCTTGTTTATCTCCCAGAGCAAAAATCCTTCAAAAGAGAGATTGAAAACACGCCTCGATACCAAAGGATTGTTAAAGCTCTGACCGATCCGATCGCACAAGTCTACATCAGCTTCGTAGCATACGCTGCAACGGATTTTGAGAGGTATCTCACAGCGCATCAAACAAGTGAGCCAATGATACACAATATGCACGATAACATGATTAAACTGATGAGCAACGTCACCCAGAAATTCATGAAGGCGTCTCATGTTAATAGCAAATCAGACTTCTCCATGAATTTCTCGAAACATCTTAAACATCTCAGCAAAGTTGACATAGGAACACGAGCTTTGGTTTTGCTGTGCGAGAATAATGTATCTGAATAGGAAAAACATAATGTCCAATCGAATTGTTCGAAGTATTTTGTGAAAGCTGCAGGTTACTTGCAAGCACAACTGCCCATAACAAACGAGATTATCAAAGATGCCCGAGCTTTACACTCACACAATCGCTTAGAATCTTGGTCGCTAAAAGCAATTTCTAGGCTGGCACTCACAATTGCACCAAGTATGTCCAAAGAAATGCATAGGGTATTTTCCGTGAATGAAAACTTGACCAATGAAGACATATGCGATATTATTCGATGTCAGTGGCGTGAATATCAAACTGAGGATATCCCCAAAGAATGGCACAGAACTTCAATGACGGACAAGCATCAAATTAGAAGAAACCAGCATTCCTATTGGAAAGAGGTAGAAATTCAATGGTGTGAAATTGACAAAAAGGATGAAAATGAAACCCTTGTACTAATTGATGAGTACTGGGCTCGCGTCTTCCAGATTCAAAATGAAAATGGTCGGGCAAAATTTCCTCAATTGGCTGCTTTGGTTAAATGTGTTCTGTCATTGTCACATGGAAATTCCGGTCCAGAGAAAGGTTTTTCTCTAAACAAAGCTATCTTGCAGGCTCATGGTTCGTCGCTTAATGAGGATACGCTCGTTGCATTGAGAAAAGTTCGTGACAAACTGATCGTTTCAGGGAAGGTCACGAAATTTATCATAACAAACGAATTACTGCAATCTGTTAAAAATTCAAGTCAGCGATATCACAATGATCTTGAATCCAAACGAAGATTAGCGGAAGCTGAATCACAACAGAGTACACTAAATAAAGATAAGAACAAAATTGAACGACAAAAGAAAAGTGGATTATCTGAGATAGATGAGAGAATTATGAGTAGGGAGGAAGGAATTCGAGTGGCAGATGAGGCCATGTCTGACGGGAACAAGAAGTTACAATTTGCATTAAGCGCAAAGCCTCTGAGCTCCCAAAAATTGCAAGCTGCAAGCTCCCAGATTGAAATGGGAGCTGAGAGAAAAAGAAAGCTTCAGCAGGAGATAGGTCTTCTAAAGAAACAAAGACTAGAATTAGACAAGCAGTAGTGATGAATTATATAAGTGTACTCCCTTCCTGTAATTGCTCATATGTTTTCGAACACTTCAAGTTTTTGGATTTACATTCCGTTTCTAGCTATTTGTTTTCACAAGACTGAAGGTTAGATTTTTTCTAATAATCGTTTATATTAGAGTTAATTTGTATTATAAAAAGAATAATAGAACTCGTTATGGTTTTCTATTCTTGACTGACGTTCTGAATTGATTGCGTGAACATTTTAAACAATTATATGCCTAAGAATCACAATACGAGCGTACAATGCTTGTGTTCGAATACATAGAGTATTACATTTGTAACTCATGCGTTATACTCGTTTGATTGATTGAGCATATTGTTAATAATCTATACTTTGTTAAGTTTATAAGTTTGTGTTTTTAATATGAAACTTTATCATTTTGATTCCTATTTTTGAGAAGGAGAATATATTTTTATTGATGAACAGTCAGATTTTTTGCTCTTTCAGTGTACTATCCCTACAAATTCATATTTATAAAACCTAAAAAAATTTTTTCCAAGGCGTGGGAGGCCTGCAAAAATATGAATTCAGAACAAATGTAAAAATCACAGGAATACATATTGAAATGTGCAATGGTAGATGTCATTAAAGACGATCATATTGATACCTAGACAATGCTTTTCGTATAGCACATTATTGCAGCACAAGGCAAAGCCAGCACTGCTCTTTTCTCACTGTACCATTTTCAAAATAACACGCGTTCGTCTAATACAGCTTTCTTATGTTTCTCCACATAAAATTGAATTCTTTATCAATACTCAAATCAAAATTGAGTGTGATTTTCATGTGAATGCAGTGTAATTTAACAAGTGGTCTGCTGAATTTTTAGAAAATCCGACTCATCCATTTTTCAAAACTGCTCTGTGTACGTGTAAAACTCACATGATGTCACGCAAGCGCGTTAACTGTGCATGTGATTCTGCGAAAGATCCATTGAGAACATATTCAGTTCTCTGTGGAGCTTCCTCTATCGAAGTAGCATCTGTAGAGAAGACTGCATTGCTACATTGTTGCATTACGTCTGACGGAACTCCGCAGCTGCAAATCGATGCCGATTTTTTCAAACCGTTCGAGAAAGTTGAGATATGTTTGTGGAGCAACTGCCCAGAGCTGACAACAGTTCTCCATCAGTGACCGCATAGTTGACTTGCAAAGTTAGCAGACAGTCTGTGGTGGAAGACAACTGCTGCACGATAGAGGCGATCAATGCGTTGAGCTGACTGCTTGCCGACGGACTGGATGTAAAGCATTTTGTCGACTCAACCCTGCCTCGCTATAAGTACGAGGCCATAGTAGCAAGATGAGGGTGGTGAAGCTTTCACATAAAACCGGCTTAGAATATATAGAATAGCTGATTGATTTGTGCTTACGATACCACTGGAATGTACTTTTGAAGTGTGGAAGATTTTCATACAAAGGTGGCCATTCCAGTATATCTTCTGCTAATGAGACTCAAATTTTCCAAATTCGTGCCAGATTTCATGTTTTGGCGCGAAATTCAAATGTTCGATCATTTAAATTTTGTCGCAAAATTAATTGAAATTAACTTCAAATATCACTACAAAGAAGAAAGACGACTTCAAGATGCCCAAAGAATTTAAACAGAACTACTTAAGTGAGTCATTGCTGCAAAAATGTTATAGAATTTAGATAGCGCACTCAATACTCGAGTGACAGTCGATGTCCATGGTTTGATAGATGATTATTGATCATGATATGATAATGTGCTCGAAGTGCGAATCGACGAATTTAGTTAAAAGTTATATTCTAAAATACTTTCAAATGGAGGTAGAATTCATGAATACGAAAATAGTGCTTTTTAAAATAAGGTCATTATTTTGACCTCCCATTGAGCCGAATTCAATGATGTTTTATTGAAAAGTTTACACATACACTATAAGTCACAAAATAACAGTTACGCGCTGGCTTACTTCCAACAGGACCACAAAAATGCGACAGGGGACCGATTCCTGTCCCCCTCCACCCGCCCGGTGTGGATAGGGTAAATGATGTGTAGTGTTCGTTTTACTCAATCAGAATTTAAGTTATTTGTGAATTGAAAGAAAACTGTATCTTCTGCACTTTATATCAGTTTGGCAAGTATCTAATATTAGCAAGATAAGATATAATTCCATTACAAGAGAAGTAAGGAACTGAAAAGTGGTTGTTGTAGGGGCTGACCGCTCTAAGGAAGGATGTTTTTCAACATGAAGGGCTATGCAGCATGCACTGTTTTTTCAACATGTATTTCGAGCACCGACGTTACATCTCAATAGAAAGTGATTTTGCCGGACTAATTACCTATTCATTTTCTTTTACCAAGTAGAACATTTTTTGAAATTATTGAACTTCTCAAAATTAGGCCTGCTGTAATATGTACGGTAAATATGGCTATTCTGTGTTGAATGTTTGTTGTAGATTTTGGTAGTATATCAAAATTTAATAACCAGTTCTTCGAAGCACTTTCCAACAACACTGATTGTCAAAATGAAGCTTTCGTTTGCCAGTCTGTGTTTCTGAAAGCGACGCGCATTAATTCAAATATTTAACTGTTAGTCAGTATTCTCTGTTTCTCTATCTCAATTTTCATTTCATATGCGAACAAGCGATAATTTTTGATGGAGGTTTGCCTTTGGAAAGTGAGGTCAGAAAGGTGCGCGACCAACCAATTTTCTGTCACTTGAAGGGAATGGTCGCTGTAGGTGGTTTGCTAACGGGGGTTGGGGGAGGGGATCACAGGGTATTATATATGGGTTAGTTTTTGCATCCGTCTGTTATTCAAGGTGGTCTGTCATTTTTCTACTGCCCCACATAAAAGCGTCTATTATTCAAGGAAACACGTTCCGTTGGGAGTTTGCAGTGTCAGTTAACTCAAACAAACTGGCACTTTGTAATCTTTTAATGATTTATTCCTAATTTCATTGAATTGGTCTACTGGAAGTCAATGCTTGCCAGTCAGTTGAATTACAGATCTCTGTGTCTGGCTGGCCAAACTGGCATATTTATCCGAGAGTACTATCATAAAACAGACCAAGCTCCATCGCTGCCTAGAATTATGGTTTTCATGATCATTTTGGTTTGAGTATCGTGCACACGTTAATGATCAATCATGTGATGACATTACAAATGACGTCAGTATACTATTGTGATAGATTCACGTGAATAAGGATGAAAATGAACGTTGTCAGCATGTCCTTTTTTGTGCAGTTTTCCGTAGCCGCACTTCTGATACTCATGAAGCACTGTTTCCGACGTAAGAAACGTATCTGCCGAAATGCTCCATGGCTTCAAATTAGTCTTCAACCTAAAACGCAATGTCAATCACCACAATGCTTCAATTGGTTTATGTACCAAGAAAATGTTGTGCGGATTACATAAACATGTGAGTAAAATCTCAACAACACTTTTCTTGCTGATGAAAGAGAGTGCGGTCCAGAAATACATGGTGAGATTATTTCAAAAACTTAAGGTAGTAGGATAAGTCAGCTGATTAAGGACTCCACTTCGCTACATAGATGTACAAGGTCCAGTGTTCGAGTGTCACTGCAGTGGAGACTATCACTGCCCTCACTGGAAGTTCTAACCCCAATTTGGTGAGAGTGAAGGCTTTCCTAGCTTTCTAGTATAGTGGGTGTGGCAAGGGTGAATAAAGGAGCAGCTGATGGTATGACGGACAAGACATAATGATGCATGGTCAGCGCGGTGGAAAGATACTATTGATCTACAGACATTGCTCAGCTTCACATTGCACATTGCTATCTTCATGCTAGCGCCTCTAATTCAAAAGGCATGATATTATATGTGTGGATTGGAAATAAACTAAAATTTGAATCTGAAATCTTGTGGTCATTGATTGATTTCAAAATCTTTCAGACAAATTGGAGTGCGGGGGGAGAGCTTGCTTTATTTTTAATTTCTACACCATTGGCTTCATTGTGATTTCGATAATTTCCATTGAAATTGAGACTTGAGACATTATGAAGACTAATTAAGTGGATTCACCTACAATGCCCTGCACACAGAATAGATGCCAATGATCCTGCAATTATGGGTTTGTAAAGATGCCTGAGTGCCAGTTCACCTGAGTGTGTATACATGTAATCAGAAAACGTCCTCAGACTATTACAATTTTAGATGTAAAAGTCTTAAATTTAAAAAAATGTAAAAAAGTCGATTTCTTAGGCACTGAAGTGAGATGCAAGAGCTCCTGGGAACATCGCTTTTGTAGTTTTTTTATCTAGAGGAATAGCAAGCAATAGAAAATATTTCAAATTTGGGCATCAAGAACAACAGAAAACGCATTTGGAATTTGCATTTGGATTGACACTTTGACAGTCTAAGAATTCAGGTGACTAATGAATCAGGAAGGCTGCCAATGACTGCAAGCCCACACGAACTGCGTGGCGTTGGTCGTTATTAGTCAGTTGCTCCAACCCTGAGAGTATTCAGGGACCGAAGTAGGTTCTCCACCAGTAGGGTCAGTTTTGGCTCGACCAGGTCCACATGTTGTATACTGCGACGATAATAGAAAACGAATATCATGTTATTTTCAAATTTACAATGTTGCAAATTAGTTCTTCACTTGATACTTCTATTCTTTCCATCCCCCCCCCACATTTCTCGTTGACACCACGAAGTGTTGCATCGTCAACGATCTTCTCTTGCTCCTACAGGCAGTCTCACTGACGTGGCATAGCGTTGAGTGTGTAAAACTCCATTTATCTGACTTGTAGAACATTTACAGCCTCAGAATTATACAACTGCTCGTCATTTGTCTGTAGACAACAATCACACGAAGTTCAGGATCACAGCTGTACCTTGTATTCTAACTGAGTATCCAAGGGACTAATCCTTCATCTCAGGGTTCAAGTAAGACTTCTCAGTCGTGCTGTAGTGTCATTCAGTGACAGATCAAGTTTATTCTAAACCCAATATTACTAACTTTGGCGAAATTTGATGATTTTGGAAAACTTTAAAAATGCGGGGAGGGAGAATAAAAGTACCCTTTACTTAAGCCGCGGTTTCAGTGAGGCATTGAAAAGTTCTGGAGAATGGCGTTGTGCGAATTACTCGTTATGGAAACATTTGAACTCATCATTCATGCGAGATGAAAGATGCAAACGTGTGTTTACTTATATGAGTTAAAAAGCAACATAGGAACTATGAAATGCACTGAATGAATGAACATTTCAGACTTCATTAAACGATGATAGCAGACCAATAAAAACAGAGAGAACACTTTGAAACATGTCAAAAACTCGCTCTGTTTTTGTACCAACCCTGTGCGGACGCCGTTGGCAGAATGAATGAATGAAATGGTGATAAAAAAAACATCGCCCTTAACAGTGATGTTTGATCCAGATACCCACATTAATCGGCTACGATCGCTAGAGGTCTCAAGGTCGTCATTAAATCACAAACAATATGAATTGTTGAAGTTATATCTTCGATAAGAAAATCCTGCATTCCATTCAATGTAGTTTTTTTTTGGAGAATAAAAAGTTGAAGTGTAGTATTTATCGCATGAAGCACTGGTCGGCATCATTTTATATCAGCGTATTGATGAAATCTGCTAGCTCTTTGATTAACCGCTTTTTCAGCGCAAAGCAGTTCGTCTGATAGATGATGCTAGTGTTGCTTCAATTTCTGCTTCACTTGGACACCGTAGAGTCTGATACCGTAGAGTCTCCTGTCTTTCGCTCCTCTATCGCTATTATCACAGTCTTTGTACATGTTCAGATGAACTTGCTTCTGCATCTCTACGACCTCGTTCTTTTACCAGATGCATAAGAGGAAGTGACTACGCAAATCAAATCCATACCTTGTCACTATTCCTCGTCGTCGTATAGAGCATTGTGAGAGATTCTCCTTTCATATGACAGCAAGGTTGTGGAATAGGCTTCCTTTGCAGGTATTCCCAACATCTGTCATTCAAGAGAGCCGTCGCCCGTCAGTAAGCTTCCACTAAGTTCTATGGAGAGTTAATAATTTGAAGGGTCTTTTGTCTTGTGCATTTCTAGCATGCTACCTTGGTTTTAAACAATGATTTTTAGTCATTTCCACTTTTATCCCAATGATTTATACAATTATTGGTTCTTTCTTAGTCATATTGCATTTTACAGCCTTTAATTTGTCTCTTCACTTGTACCACCTTATTTTAATTTTCAGTGCTTAGTTATACAGTTATGAGTTATGTATTTTATTACTTCATTGCCACACAATATCTTGGTTATTTCGTTTGATTGCGTTATCATCCCTACTTTTCTTCCTCCCATTGTCTGCTTCTTTGTCTTTGATCTTCTATTAAGCGACGCCTTTGGTGTATAGGCCCGTCCTCTTCCCTCAAGCCTTGATTAGAACAAAACCGACTCTTTTTTCCATCATTTTTTAATTCAACAATTTATGTTTCATCAAATTTTCACCGCAGCACAACAAAGAACCATGGTGGTGACTACTCAATGAAAGAGAGTAATGTCTAGGAGGATGATGAACAAAATTAATGAAGATGACCAAACGAAATATCAGATCTTCGTAGTCTTTTTAATTTTCTCAAACAGAGACTACTGCACTACCGTTTTTCAAGAGACTACTGTACGTGTACGTCATAAGCTCACATGATGTCACATGAGTACGTTGGCCTCTGGATCTTATGTTTGGACAGGCAGTCACTTCCTACAGAGCTGCTTTTGATTTGTAGGAGAAACTGAGTGAAGCAGCATCCCGTCTTTATAAGTATCTCAACCCTTTCCAGAAGGTTTGAGTCTTGAGTATCGCGATAGTCTCAATCCCTGGACCTTTTGCTCCTTGGTATTGAAACATGACCTTAATTAACTGATATATCTTGTTATTTGATTATGCATTATTTATGAAATTCGATGAATCTGTAAATTCTGGAATATGTGGAATTCCGTGATTAGCGCATTCTGTAAATTCAATTTATGTCTTGATGATCCGGTGCTCAATAAGATGGGTGATTTCACATGATAGAGAAAGACGCAGCTGCAGATTATATGATGCTGTATTCATGCAATCTATGATAAACTTAGTCTGATCCTGTGCAATATGTTCGATGTGCAATAAAGCAATAAATCAGCGTGATCATAGGTAATGTGACCGCAAAAAATTGGTCAAGCACATGGAGTAGTTAGGTTACTTATCAGAAAAAGTAGCGAGTAGCGCTCAACTTCAGATGAGGCAGCTATTGGCCTTGTGGTTAGAGGGTATTGTGCGATTGGATGTCCTCCTTCTCCAACTTCCTTGGTTCGAATCCTTGAGGCCCCATGGGCAGACATACCATGCATTGATTACTCATGCTGAGATTTGAGAAATGTATTATTTTTTCAGATGAAATAAGCTCTTGTCTAAATATCATAATTTCAATCAAGCGATGCATAACATTTAGTATTATGAGTCATTTACTTTTCAGGAATGGTGAGCAAAGAACACGAGGAATTAGATAAAGACGACCAGAAAGAAGGTGCAGATCAAAGTGGTCTCACTCCCAAGGATGAAGATGGGGAGCCGTCAGAGAGAGCTCATCTTTTGAATGAAATTCCGGAAATTAGAGAAGATGGTCTGCAAGATGGTAGTGTTGAACCCAGTGCGGAGAGTCCCCCCACACAAACACCAATGGAAAGTCAGGTACGTCTATCTTCTCCTCACAGACAGCTCTAGGAGTCGTCTTCGTCGTTGCGATGAAGTGTAATGGCGAAATAATAGTACACTTTCATTATTTCAGCGTACTTTAAGATCTTTGAGTTGCTACACGTAGGCTAGAGGGAGGCGCCGGATATGCAGAATGACAAGGGACCAATTACACTTTCTTGAGGCACTCCAATCACAATTTGGTGCCATTCAGATGACCCTGATCCAGCGGATGTACGCTGAAGGCGATCTTCCAAAAAGGTTGAGATCCAACCGGAGGCCTCGTTAGGCAGTTGAAAAGAAGAGACTGCGTCAGTCATTGTTTTGTGAGGCAACTTGTCAAAAGACAGACATATTAAGTATTACCGCACTTGCATTATATTTCAGCATTTTGTGTCTTCATTTTAAACAGATGTAAATTGGAATTACAGTCAATGTACAAGTATAACCGATATTTGCGTACGTGTACCAGATCAACAGATTTAGAACGACACTATGAGCTTTTTTTATGATTGTGAACTAACCATACAGTGGCATGCCAAGATATTTCGAATAATGAAAGTCATTTATAAAACATTATTTGTTCAAGAACAATGCTTGAAAAGAAGATTGAAGACATTTCATCACTTTATTCCAATTTCATCCATGCCTCTGTGACTTTCCAAAAGCGATGTCAACTGTACAAGAATCCGAGACATAATGTCCTCCTCCTAAAATCGAGCGTTCAAGCAGTGAATACGGGCAGCGATCAAAGAGGTTTTAGTAGAATATTTTTTGGAGCAAAATTCACACACAGGTAACTAAATCATCAATTTTTTTCTTTCTCCCATTTGTTATCGTCATCTCCTCTCTCTTGTGGAGCTTTTGGTCAGCTGGCGGGTTTCGTGCATGTATCGTGAAGCACAAAGCAAACCGTCTTGTGTCTTGTTAGTTAGGGTTCACAGGAGGTCAGCAGTGTACATGACATTGCATGAGGGATAATCGTCATTCCTCTCTCAAGCCACTTACAAAACAGGAAAACGGGATAAAACTCACCTGGGATGTACCCTAACGTACTCAGCAGTACAGCATGCAATGGGAATGCAAAATATCGACATTTAAGTCTGATCATCAAAATCAAGCAAAAGCAAAGACACCAACGATTTGTAAATGACTACAGCGGTATTTTCAAAAATTGTCGTTGCAATGTATACTTTGAAGGATTTCAGTCAGCACATTGATCATTGTCTGACGGAAGGATTTTATGTGTAGCGAAGACCGTGTCCGGTTGTCGTCATGAAAGAAAAAAAGCGATTTGTGTGTTGAAGTTACTTTATACCGAGATTTTATCAAATTGCTGCAAATTGCGTGCAACATATATTCTTCATTTAAATATTTAGAGAAAGGGCCAAAATGTTGTCATTAGTTTATTATTTTCCCGATATATTTCGCTGGCCAACGGACAGCATGATCACGTATGTAGAAAAGGAAGGTTCAATTTTTCAAAGTTATCTAGTCCTCGATTTTAAAACTATGTCACTTGTTTATCAAGATATCATAGATCACATCATCCCACGCATTGCTTAAAATGAACTTCACCTTGTTTCCACTTCTATGATGTCTGCTCCATATTGCCTCCTCCATGGGTATGGCTATTGGAATGATACGTTGTGGTAGAAGTTGTGCGAGTGTTGCCGAAGAGCTGCAACTATCGAGAGTCGTTGTTTGGAGGTGGTGGTGTCGATGGAAAGCAGAAGGAGATGTTAAAAAGAAGAAGGGATCTGGTCGACCAAGAAAGTCTGCAGGAAGGACAGACGCACGTCTAGTTTTAGCTGCAAAGAGGAGTAGATTTGTGTCAGTCCCAAAGCTAGTCGTACACTGGAAGAGTGCCTCCAACATATACTGTAGCGTTCGAACGGCTTACCGAAGATTTGCGTCCTTCATTCAGAAACTTTGTGAATCCATGCCATCTCGGATTACTGAATGTATTGGAGCTAGAGGGGGGCACACAAGCTATTAAAGTTGAATCTGCTACATGCGTTGTTTTTCTGTGCTAGCGACTTGGTGGAGATTGTGACTAAATTATCAAGGTATCATACATACATATATATATATATATATATATATATATACCAGTCAAAAAGAAAGAAGTTAAAGAAGTAAATGTTTCAAAAATTTTGTCAATGAGTTTATATCGGGAAAATAATAAACTAATGACAACATTTTGGCCCTTTTTCTAAATATTTAAATTAAATATTCATGGGCTTTTTTTGAAAACATATATTCTGCATCTATAAATCTCATGAAGATGGAAGTCAGCGCACATTTTAAATTCTACGTGTTTGTAATTAGCCAACATAGACAAGACATGGAAAAGGCTATCGATCAGAATTAAAGTAAATCTATTACGCGCCATAATCGGTGCCACAGCTCTGTACGACTGCGAAACCTGGAGTCTCGGGAGGTAGACAGATAAATGAATGTAGGCCTTTGACTTGAAGTTCCGAAGGAGGATGCTCGGCATATCATTGAAAGAAAGGAAGACCAACGAATACGTAAGAGAAGAAATGCGACGAAACTATGGAGCTCTGGACAGTATGCTGAACATTGTTAAAACCAGGGAGTTGAAGTGGTTAGGGCACGTCAGCAGACAAGAGAACACTTTATACAAGACCATCATGTATTGACAAATGGAAGGTAGAAGATTTAGAGGGAGACCCCGACGAACGTAGCCATATGATATTACAAAGTGGACGGGAGAAACTTCGACCGACTGCCTCAGATGAACAAGCGACAGGAAGAGGTAGAAATTGTTTGTGTTCGAGTTGGTGTATCAACGACCTCATCAGGGGCTACGGTATTGAGTGATGTTGGTAGTCACCGAGTTCATCTTCGTTAATATTCCTTCGCAATAGAGATCTTATTGCAATTGCTTATCGTAAACACAGATTAATGATATCGGAGAAGTAGTGAATTATTTGTATCAATCTACTTGAGTTAATAATTCGAGCTGTTTGAAATGTTTGAGATGTTTTGATGTGTAACTTCCTTTGCTTCCTACGCAAATAGCTTTGCATTTATTGTATTGAATTTTGTAGATGATTATTTTTCGCAGGCGTATACTTTTATTGGGATTTAGCAGAGATTTCCATTGGTATTATCCACTTATTATTTCATTGTTTAGGGCCTTCTTCTTGTGGCGTGTAAGTGCAAGACTTAATGTGTCCGTCTAAAATCCTTGTTATTCTGCTATTGACTTTATCCGAAGTAAAAGGTATTATATGAGCATCATGCTCCTTTTTGGTCATTTGAGGCAGGTTACATTGTTTGGAGAAACATTTATTTTACATTTTTTTGAAAAATAATTGTATGGCACCTCGCTTTTAGTTCTCTTAATCAATTGCAACTGGCATCATGATGTTGTCTTAGGATATCTGTCGAACGATATGTGTGTTATTAAGATCGTCCCGCCACTTCTTGGCATCGGAAAAGCACATCATTTTTACTTTTATCAAGGAATTATCTCTGTAAGTCATCCTTCTGAAGATGACCGAAGTGCTGGTTGAAATATGTCCGAACTTCCTCCGTTACAGCCTGTGGCCTGCAATATACCCTTGGGTAGCCTAATTTTGCTACATCTGCCTCCAAATACATTGGATTGCTAGGACCGTGAGCAATTGTCACCAAACATTGGGAGATTCCGTCGCTTTTAAACGCAAATTCCGCTGCCGTTATATTCAGATTCTCTCTATACCGATTTTAAATTTACCATCATAGAAAATGCTTTATGGATACCCTTATAGTGTGCTATTTGATATTATACAATGCGTATTATTTGACAATCTGTAGTAGGAAAAATGAGGCTTATTAAATAACAAATTCATTGTCTATACACAGGCTTGCCGTTGGGATGAATCTCCAGCCCAATCCCAACCCAATCCCAATAGAAATCCCAATAGCCTGCTCTAAGCTAAAAACGTACGCAATGTGACCCCAAGCTGCATCGGGGCTTGCCGCTTAGGTCTGCCATGTGTGATACTTTTTGAATTGACGAAGTCCATAGACATAGGCCTAGGAATAGAATGGCCTAATAGGGTCTTTGATTTATAATAGGCGTACTGTATTGCTAAATTTTGCACCGAGACTTCCTACACACAAGAGCTCATAGGGGCCTACGTGTATAACTAATATATATGTATGAACTACAAACACACTTGGCATTAATTAAGCATATATCGGAAATGCGGTGTTAATAAACAGCTCGCTACACGGGCTCATACGTACAGCAGGCGACAGGCAGTAAACAGCGGCTTATACGGTTAAATAGGCCTGAAGAGCTTACAATTTAAAGCTTAATTACAGAAGCGGCGAAGCGCATGACAGCGTACAGGCGAATTGTATAAACCTATTACATAGCTGCTACATTTTTTAGCAGCACTATTTTTTGCAACTAGGGAAGTTAAAACCATAGAGTGAAAAGCAGACTGTGTCAATTTGTCACAGTAAGATCACACTAAGAGCTCTCAATGCTCGAATTCAGGAGAGGCAAGGTCAGACTGAAGATACAGGAAAATGAACTGCTATGTACAACCCGAAAACATTTGTGACGTACTGACTAATGTCAACGATTACATGTATATTTTGTTGGGAGAGGGCTTATTGAGATCTATTGAGATTTATTGGGATTGGGGTGGATTTTTGGTAGCCCAATACCAACCCAATCCCAATAGCTATTGGGATCCCAATTGAGATCCCAATCCCAACGGCAAGCCTGGCTATACATCTTAATTCAATATAGAAACATTGCTTTATATGCTCAACACAAATAGTATTCTTTACATCATAACCTAATAGACAATTTATTAGGACAGTCGGTGAAATTTTGTGTCCAGGACCACCGACTATTTTCACAACAAAACTTGTACGTGACTTTTGTTCGTAGGATAAATCTAATGCAGACTCCAATATATCAATTTCAGGCGAATAATTTTGAAAGATCTACAGAGTGAGTCAAAGAAAACTAGACACTGCATAAACAGGACCTAAGTTTTATTGCTTTAGCATGAATATGAAAACAGTTTGCGTTTTCTGAAACTACTTGTCTTTCTGCATGTTTCATGCTAAACATGCCATGTTTCTTTTTACGTGTCATCCCACAGGATGCGATTGATTAGCGATTGGTGAAACCGCATCTGCGCAAAGGCGTAAGAACTTGATGGAGTTCATATCATGCTTAAAACACAAGTTCTTTGTAACCCATGTCTTTAAAATGGGAACAAACTTCAAAGTGAGCAAAGACAAAACAAGAAACACAGCAACTTGATCCTCGACATGGACACCATTTCTTTGGAAACAAGTGTGAGACTTTTTGAGCAAGACACGTTGAATCATCTGTCTGTTTCGGCGAAGAAAGTCCACCTCATTAAGAATTCTTTGCTGAAGCTCATCGTGACTCGTTGGTGACTCGTGTTGTGAACACTTGAGTCTCCAGATTTCCCCATGCGAAAAGTCCATGGTACTCAGATCTGGTGATCCGGGAGGTCACTCAACTGGATGATTGAGGGCGTAAAGTTCCTGCAGGCGATTTCTGACAAGCTTCTCCTGTGGCAAGTCGCAACATCTTGCGCCCACCACAGATTGCAGTCACCACTTGGTTGTTTATCATATCCAGGTAAACTTGACAATTGACCGTTTGTCGAAAGAAGAAAGGCCCAACGAGGTCGCCGTTTCCAATAAACACGATCCACACCTTCATCATCTGCTGAGCATCACTCTTCTCATAGGCGAAGTCAAGGGGCTTTTGCCCACGAGGTACATACCGTCTGATGTTGTGACTGTTGAGTGAAGCGTTTAGGCCAAAACTGCTTCATATCTAATGGGCAAGGTATCCTCAAGGAATCGTGTGTGTGCGGAAAACAGCCATTCACAGAAAGTTCTCCGACGACCACGGTATCCAGGAAAGAGCTTGTGTATCCGCATCATCTGATATGGATGCAGATGCAAACCTCGACATCTGCGGTGGGCGCAAGATGGCGCGCGATGTCAGAAATCGCCTGCAAGAAATTTTCGGAGGAAGAATAATCGCCCTCAATCATCCAGTTGAGTGACCTCCTAGATCACCAATCGCTAATCAATCGCATCCTATGGGATGAGGCAAAAAGAGATATAGCATGTTTAGTATCAAAACATGCAGAACGACCAGTAGTTTAAGAAAATGCAAACTGTTTTCACATTCATATTAAAGTAATGAAACTTAGGGCCTATTTATGTAGTGTAGCTTTTTTTTGACTTACCCTGTAGCAAGTAGCGAAAAAGGTAAGTTGAATGTGTATGTAATGGAAATTCACAATAAGCTTAGTACATGCTTGTTGCGCGTTGAATCAACTCTATATATAATATAAAGCAAAAATTTTAAGCTGCGGTATTATGCGGTAATGGTCAAAGGTTGAGGGAAAGAATGCACTCTCTGTGACTTATCCGTAAAAGTTCATTTCCAAGAAATACATACAAAATGTGTGCTATCAAACATTTAGTAAAAAATTATCAGTAAACTATTACGGATAAATGAGAGCAGACCACCCAGACATTCGCCTTTTTCGCTTTTATTCGCTTTTTCGAAAATATGCCTGAATTTTCGCTTTTATCGAGTGGGATTCGCTTTTTTTTCGTTTTCTTCGTAGAGCACGAAAAAAGTGTTTCGTAGCACAAGCCTTCTTTACATGTTGACAACATGCAACGTGACTTTTTGTCATGTTGCCCTTTACTCCAGTCATACTATCATTCATGTGTTAACAATTGAATGCATATCTTGACGATTGCATAATACTATGTAATGACTATATTATATAGGGGAATTGGAGAATGTGCCCTAATTAGCAAAAAAGTCATGTGATAGCAATTCTTGAAGTCAAAGCCTTGTCGTACTGCGTTCCGGTGAATGCACAATTTTTTACAGTAACTTTGAGGCCATGGTGCTATGGCTTTTACACGAGTCTGAATTGATGCATGTTGAAAGTACATGCGGGTTATATGCCACAAATGAATGTCATCGAATTTATCAGTCAAGGAATTCGAGACATCAATCCATGTTGGCTTGCCAGAGACACACGGGAGGCCTACTGTCAATCTTTCTTGTAAGATCGATGTTGGATTAGTGAAGCAAGCGGATCAGTTTATGCGAATGAGTAAGATGCATTGCATAATGTTGATAAGTAGGCCTAAGAAATTGAGATGATAATATGCACAATGGAATATTTTCTGTTGAATTTTACCAAGTATTATATTAAGCTATTTATTTATGTCACTTTCACTGTGATTTTCGTGAAGAACGTGTAATGGCCAAAACGTTGATGAGTATAATAATCATTTCGCATCTACTGATAAAGACATTAATATGATACTGATATGATCGGATATGTGTAGCCTATTTTCTCATAACCACCTGAAACTTTCTGAGTTACAGATTGAAGAATAGATGCACCAGTAGGCCTAATGCACTATCTTGTAAATAATTTGACTGCCGTTTACATTACTGCAGTCAAACTGATTACGTCATACTTCACCCGCTATATAGCCTATATGTATGTTCATAGCTTGTGTGTGCTGAGCCATGCGAAAAATTCTAATAAAGTATCAATTTTGCTTCAATAATATAGCTTAATCATGAGCATTATCTTCCTTTACAAAAATGCATCCTAGTAAGCAATATTATTAGCACAATATTATGTTTACGAGTTCTGAAGAAGACTACAATGATTATCAGATGAAACCTTTTGTGTACATTCTATCACTGTACAAAATAATATACCATATTAATGTAAAACCTTAGTAAGGATCCTTTTTTCGTCATATGATCCATGTCGCATGACTTTAGCTGACATATCCCTACCTAATAAATATACTTGAAAATATCAATATTCTTTTGGAATATTCAAATGAAAGGATGTACAAAGTTTAAGGCTAATTTAGCAGTTGGAAGCATGACAGTCAGAGAAATTTCCTTAACCACATTAGAAATTATAAAATCATCTTCATTCTGCTGAATTTTCTAGCAGTATTTTTTTTTGATTTTTTCAACACTATGTTTCAACAAGTCTATGAAACAATCTTGGAATCTACATAATTTCTCTAAAATTGAAGCAATCTAAATAGATAGCTGGCTATATGTTTGATCATTAATAGAATACAAAAGCCAGTTTTATGTGTAAATATGGTCTGGTGCATTTGCGAATCGTTTAACAAGATGCAAGGATTTTGTACTAAGTAATATTCGCAATCTACACACTCACTCACTCACTCCTCGTTTAACGCCCTTGAATTCCGTGGCGAAGTTGGACGGTTGATGGCTCGTCTCCACTTGCTTCGGTCTGCTGCAAGATCTTCATTTATTTAGAGCTTCTTCAGGTCTTCCGAGATGCAGCTCCTCCACGACTTTTTCGGTCTTCCTACTGGTCGGCGACCGCTCACTTCCATTTCTTCAACCTCTCTCACAATGTCTTTCGACCTCTTCACATGCCCAAACCAGCGAAGTCTGCTTCTCCGGATGAGCACTTCCATGTCCTTCAGACCACACCTTTTCACTACTTCTTCATTTGGGATCCTGTCTCTCCATCTTACACCAGCCATAAAGCGAAGCATCGTTAAGTCACACACGTTGTCATGGCATGCATCAATTTGCTTGTGAGAGGCCATGTCTCCGAACCGTATATCAGGACAGATCTCAAGCAAGATTGATAAATCTGCCCTCTGCAGATTCGTAGCATTCGTGGTAGTGTATGGCTTGATGGCATATTATGTCGTTATAGCGCCATTCTACATTGCTTGATGTAAAAATTATCGGTTCGCTTTTTTTCGCTTTTCTAAGTTAAGGATTCGCTTTTTTCGCTTTTTTAAATTCGAATCGGTTGGGTAGTCTGTGAGAGGAAGTGCAGTGTCTTTTTTCCTTCTGACTTTTGATGAACCACCTCCGTCAAAGAAAACAACATATAAATGGATTTCGCAAGATTGAGTTCGATAAATTCAGTTCGCTTCATCTATCTGGCTAAGAACAGGGTCACTGAAGCTATCAATATATTCAATAAAATCATCCGTCTAAACTAAGGGTCAAACTATTATAAAAATGTACAATATGATTCGAGATGGCACGCCTATTGTCTCTTTTTGCAAAACTTCTTCGATGCTCTGCATAGCGGTCTGCAAACGGGCGATTTGTGAAACTGTTGTGATATTCGTCACATGCAGGACATGTGACTTCATAGACCACGTAGCGCATAGAACTATGTTCAGGGTTCCCGCACCCCTTGAAAACCCTTGAATTTTGAAAAGACAAATTCAAGACCTTCAATACCCTTGAATTTTGATGAAGTCACCAATTTAAATATTTTACATGTTATGATTCCATGTATGATCACTTAGCTTTCATCTGATTGGTAATGATCTACGAGCCGTATTTTGTTATCCATCAAAGTTGTTACGAATTTAATCAGAACTTTTTTTATAAATTTTTTTGTTCATGAAAAGTGTTAATCCTGAAGTGGTGTGTTTTTATGATCTGTTATTTTTAAAAGCTGTAGTACTAACACCTGCATAAGTCAAAATAGTTTTCTCATTTGAGTGCAGGGATTGATCATGGATATGCCCCTTATACATTATACAATTCCGTAGGTATTTTGTGTTCTAAGTTGGCAACTAACGCGATAACACATTTTGCTTTATTAATCTATAATTGTCCCGTATGTTACGAGTACCTGTTGCGTGAAGTCAGCTGCGACTTCTAACCAGTATGACACATCTTCTGTAGCAGCGGTTATTGGCTGCCTCATAGATCTTTAACTGAATATTCAAGTATTTAACATGTATTTCAATTGATTTTCTACTTATTTTGAAATTTAGAAATAAACTATTCAATCATGTAGAATGTATGTCAACACTTATATATAAAAAATCTCAAATTTACGTGACCCTTGAAAATAATTGATTTTGCCCTTGAAAACCTTTGGATTTTTTGTTCGAAAAGCCGCTGGAACCCTGATGATATTTATTCGGCAGTTGATGACAAATATTGCACTGACATTGAATATCATTATGTCTATAACTATTCAAATTGCTTCCGGTATTTCCAACCGGTTTATTTACAATTGATGCGGCAAATCGTATTTATTGATTGATTTCCTTAATTGACGAGTAGAATCATCGCTGATAAAATAGAGTTTTAGGAATACTTGATTGCTCTTATTCATCATGTTTTTATCCGGAACTTTTTGTCGTTTCTATGGAACTTTGTTGAAAATCCGTTATTCTTTCATTTATTTTCAATTCTTCTTTGCATAATTGTGAGCTCTGATGTATTTTTTTGATTTTCTGTCAAATCGTTTAAATTATTGTTTTCCTAAAATTTACCTGTCCGATATTGAAAATGGAGAAAGTGCTGCTAGCGGGCTCTACATATTTCAATGAGGATAGACGAGTGCTGACATAGCGATATTTGAAAATGCCTGTGATTAAGAAGTTTCTGTGGAGTTGAACATTGTAAAAATCGTTAAACATCATTCTTTCATAAAGTAAAAAATTCTTCAGTGGTATAGTTCTCTTCGAAATTTCTTTATTGGCAAGCTTTCGGGTGATCCACCCTTCCTCAGGCACGACAAGTTGAGAGTGAACAAGACAAGCTGGCAAACATGCACAATCACTGTTAAACACAAATTACTTAAAAACACGCCACACTACTGACGCCAAGGTCACAATTAAGCCACGCTGCTGTCCACTACACTCTACCAACAAACTAAAATCAAATTAAGACACGACACGGTCAAAAAAATTCGAAGGATCCAGGAAACGGAAGACGCCAAAGTTAAACAATTACCCTAGTGGAGAATCTTGTAAATACATGTAATTAGGTAATTAAAAGTCATGAATGAATGAATTAATACTGAGAACATAGAGTAACCTACTCTGGTATAGAGCAGGTACTGAAATACGTACGAGTATAAAGGCAAGTCTACTCAACTGAAGACGGTAAGGGAAATAAATTAATACTTATAAACGATTTAATTTTTTTTATCAAACAAGAACTGTAACAAGAGTTCGTCATGGACCTGACGAGAAGCTAACTAAAAATAACAAAGGTGAAAATTAGAAACCTAAAAAACCAAAATTAAGTTTGCTATGTATGGAGTCATCAGGGAGGAACCATGTGGCTGCATGAAGCAAGGTTTCGGCCCCTAACCTCCAAGCCTGAGGAAACATAGCAGAACCAAACCGAAAATAATTTTTTTTTAATATATTAGGACAAAAGGACGCACTTGAAACTAGAAGAGGTTATCTTAGCCCAACATGCCAATGATGGATGGCATCTGGCGGGGCGAAAAACAACCAAACTTAAAAACGAGGAACCTATTCTTGGAGAAGGACCTAATGCAAGAATTAACCAGCAAATTATTCTTATAACCCCGTCCTTTAAAGATATCAAAAATGCCCTTAGCCCTTGATATGAAGGCGGAAGCATCAGATGAAATCCTAGCGAATCTGATGAGTTGGGCAGCAAAGATGTTTAAGCCAGTGTTCAAAGGCATGTTACTCTCGGGGAAAGTATACAGCCCCACTGGGAAGCTGAACTCATCAACCTAATGGTAAACCTCTGTGATGTAATGGCCACCATCTTCGATCCTGATTTTAACATCCAAATAATTAACACATTTGTTGTTGTCCCCGCTTCTGCTAGCCAAGAGATCTACCGGGTAGATTTCAGGAAGGATCTTATCAAAATGTTTGAAGTTAAACACACAAATGTCATCGACATACCTAGTGGTACGAGAGAGAAGTTTTGCTAAGCCAAATCTCTTACTCGCTAGGAGCCCCCTCACAAAATAAAACTCCCTGTAAGCCAAAAACAGGTCAGCTAAGAGCGAGCTGGAATTCCCACCCATGGGTATGCCTCGAATTTGCTTGAAGACAAGTCCCCCGAAAGTGACAAAAGTGTTATTCAGGATAAAACTAATTGCATTAAGGAATTGGGTTTTGGACCAGCAGTGATACCCTCTGTATTTTTTATTCGAGAAGAAGGTTCTATAATAGCCAATGCAAATAAAGCTCTTGGAACTGCTAAAAATTAACTCACATAAGTCTTTCAAGGACTCCATAACCTGGTCTAAATTAAGATTCGTATAGAGTGTGGAGAAATCATATACTTGTAAGGAGTGGCAATTCAAACACGACATCCTGTCAAGGAATTCCCCATAATAGTTAATGCTCCAGAAGGCGTTCACACCTGAATTATGCTTGATGGAAAGGCAATAACTACTAAACTTGTCCCGGACCAATTGCAAACCTTTGTTCACCAATATGGCTAAATCTTTGGAAGTGCTGTTCCTGGCACCAGCTATGAATCTACGAGTACTTTTATACGGATTTTTGTGCAATTTAGGTATCCAGAAAAGTTTAGGTAAAACCATAAACTTATCTTTAACCGTTATGCCAAAGGAATCCTTGAGGGTGGTGCAATGTTCGGCAATTATGTCATTAATGGAAGAAATTGCTGGGGCGTAAGTCTGATTACCAACAGCATTGAAACTTCTAAGGTCAAAGCCTAGTTCGTTCAAGAGGAGAATGAGTTAATACTTCCTACACACAATGACAAAATTGTTGGCGGCCTTATCCGCCGGAGTAATGACGTAATTCTTCTGAAAGTTTGAGATGAAGTTTTTACACTCCTTAGACCTTAGTACCTCGTGCGAATGCAAAGATGGAACGCTAGAACTTCGGAAGGAAATGCGATTTCTAATTATCTTAAGGACAGCCTCCGACCAATTCTGGAAGTCAGAATTCTTAAGGGCGTATTTTCTGCAGGACTTTTCAATAAATGCAACCAAGTGCATAAGTGCATTTTTAACACTGACCCTAACAAAATCCCAAGACTTGAGAACAGGCTCTCTATAATTAGTGCCCTTAGCCATCAAATCCCTAAGTTTAGGGTTGGATATAATACTCAAGTCACCAGTAACCACGTGTGAAGCGGGCTTGTAGCAGAAGATAGAATCAGAACAAAGACAAGGCTTGCTAATAAATTCTCTGATTTCATCAATAGAAGCATTCTTCAAGATCTGGTTGTAATTGAAGAGCTTCCGACCAATAGGGGTGGTGTATTTAAAGAAAACCTGTAGTGGACATTTACTACGAATTGGATTAGGCAACATACTGTTAACATGTGAATCAGCGAAAATGGAAGAAACTTTTAAGAGATCTACTTCTTTGCACTCAAAAGGGATAATAATAACTTCCCTGTCGATCTTATCAATGGAATCTTCGACTTTTAAGAATCTCGAACAGAAGGATTCGACTAGATACGAGCAGGTACCCGGCTTGCTAAGAGTAAAAGCAAGAAGTTGCTTAAGTGTGGTACGACTAAGAGACTTCAAAGTGATGTAAAATTCGTAAAACATGTTGGAAAAGCAAAGGCTATTAATTTTATCGTAGAGAGACTCCAAGCATTTAGCCAAGACATTTCTCTTATTACTGCGAATCCCATGCCCTCTAGGTCTTCTAAGGACCGGAGAAGAGAAGTACTGCTTATGTAAGGAACCTTTGGACACACAACCAAAACCTTGAATTCTATCGTTCAAGCCAAGTGGGAAGATTGTACATAGTGTTTTAATCCAAAAATCCTCCTTCTTCAGAAGCTCCCTATCCCTAAGGTCAGAATTATCAGAGAAGTTGGAATCTACATGGTCTATAATTTGCAATTTAATGTTGCAAAAATTATGACCATCTTGCCTAAAGTGCTCATAAAGGAAAGTAGTGGGTTTTGAGGATGCATGGTGACGGTGACCATTCAACCTAGCATTTAAAGATAGGGTGTTTTTGCCAACATATTGGAACCCGCATTCGCTGCAAGAAATGAGATAGATTACAAAGCTGGATTTGCAATCGAAAGAACCACTCAAATCTATGAGAAAAGCCTTTCTAGTGGTGTTAGATACGAAAAAGGAAGATTTATGTATGGACCCACAACACAAGCACCCTTTTCTATTACAACTGTCAATAGAAAAGGAACCCGTGCTATCGGCTACATAAGCCTTTCTCTTAATACTGTAAGGGTAATGGTATTACTATATACTGCTGATAAACGCATTAGGATACTACTGGCTACAGAAC
This sequence comes from Prostheceraeus crozeri, assembly GCA_907163375.1. Lineage (NCBI taxonomy): Eukaryota > Metazoa > Platyhelminthes > Polycladida > Euryleptidae > Prostheceraeus > Prostheceraeus crozeri. Next base: position 177,220 of record CAJQUW010002268.1, read on the forward strand.
AATAAAAGTAAATACATAAAACACGAAATGCTTAAGTACAGAACGAAGCAGTCACCGATAGAGAGACTTCCACACGCGGTCCACTGCAACTCCACAGTCTCGGTTGAACGTGTCGTTGCTGAGGATATGAAAACCTTCTTTTATCCTCCTTCGTCTCCAGTTCACTTCAATTCCTATGACCTCGAATGTGTCGAATGCAGGACGATGATTCATCTTATGACAGTGCTTACTGATTGCAGACCCTGTGTTCATCTCGCGCGTATCCTTCTCGTGTTCTTTCTTCCTCTCCCTTGCTCTTCGAGATGTCTCAACCAGGTGGCACTTGTCACATTCTCCACACTTCTGCCTTTAAATCATCTCTCCTCGGTCCATGATATCCACTTTGTCCAACTTCGGATGGCTCATCGCATCGCCAAGAGTCTGGGATCTCGAGCACCGCACCTTCAGACCAATCTTCGTTGCCACCTCTTGAATGCGTTGATGAACTCCAGGTACATAGGGCACTCGTAGAATCGCACGCCTTCTCAAACATGAGATGACACCCAACTTCACTTGCGAACAATGTGCCGAGTCATAGTCCAAATACCGATCACTTGCAGTGGGCATTCTGTACACAGAGGTCATCAGCATGCCGTCCGGATCCCGTTGTACCTTGATATCCAGAAACGGTATCACACCTTCGACTTCCGTCTCGCACGTGAACCTGATGCTGGGGTGAACACTTTTCAGGTACTTCAAGAAGACATCTTCATTGCCCTTCTTCACTATCGCCAGCGGGTCATCGACATACCGTCTCCACAGCGGCACCATCACTGGAGAATCCCTCAGCATCTTTTCTTCGAGCTCCTGCATGAAGATTGACGCCAAGCAGGAAGACAATGGCGATCCGACGGGACAAGTTGTCATCCTGTAGACCTCACCATCACACTTGAAGTGGGTTGCTTGGACACAGAAGTTGAGTAGCTGCTTCAGGCTCTGCAACGTCATTGTTGTTCTCTCCCTCAGACATGAGTCCTCTTCCAGTCTTCTGATCACCATCTCAGTCGCTTCTTGAGCTGGAACCGTGCCATACAAGTTCTCCACGTCATAGCTCACAAGTTACTCATCTTTGTCAATGCTCACTCCTTGTAGGACACCAACCATCTCCTTCTAGTCCTTGACCTGATACCTTCCTTGAGTCTGTAAGAGTTGAAGTACACGTGCTAGCTCCTTCGACACAGCTAACTTCGTTCTCGAGAAGAAGGAACAATGTATGAATCATTCTTTCATTTTAGAAAAAATGTTGAACGAAGATCAGCATGCACCTTTATGACATACATAGATAAATATCTTAGAATTGCATGAATCCAAGAACCATTGACGATCTTGATCTGCAAAATGTTCTGAAAATATATCACTTCTTTCTTATTTTTTGTGGTTAATTGTACTACTTATAAATATGTGACAAGTAATGTGCAAATTCTTTACTTTCAGGAAGTAGTAATGCAGCAGTATTTGCAATTACAGCAGAATAATCAGCTCCCCCAGCAACTTGCACCATCAGAAATAGATTTGCGGGAGCTACAGACGTTGCCTCCAGACGGTGGCTGGGCATGGATCGTTGTGATCGGCTCATTTCTCAGCATGATCATAGTCGATGGAATTTGTTTTTCATTTGGCATATTTCTGACAGAATTGGAAGAATCTTTCGAAACCTCAAAACAGAAAATCACATGGTGTTCATCGTTGCTGACTGGTTGCTATCTAATTGCAGGTAAGTGATATCAATTGGAACTTATCATTCTTGAAATAAAGAGATTGATGGTTCAGTAATTCCAATTTCAATTAACTGATTAACTCAAGTTCCAATGGTCTTATTGGGTGCCTACACGCACTTAATATTACATAAATTACATCTTATTCAATAGACAACTGTCGTTCTGTTACAGTGTTGATAGTTGACTTGGCTTTCCCACAATTATCTATTTTATATATGTCGTGCCAATTAAGCATATTTTCACAGAAAACAAAACTGAATCAAATATTCAAAAACTTAGAAATTTAAAATACATGGTGTTTTCTTTATTTTATGTTTTGTTTCACTTTTAACCTTCAAGAATTTTGCGTCTGTTTCTTTGTTTGTAACATCTTCCCGTATATCCCGTATTATGCTGAAATATCATATGATAGGCCTATAATGATTGAATGCTCTTGGTCTAGCGATCGTTTGGTCTTATGATCGAGCCCTGGATGCGCTGCCACGCGATGTTCTTTGTCCTCTTTAGGCTTCTTTATGTAAAAATGTTAGAATTTCACCAGATGCAACTAAGCGAAAACTCTAGAAGTTGTTACCGGAATTTAATGATTTGACGTGGAAATTTTGGAGTTCTTTGAAAAATCCTGGAATACCTGGAATTTAGGCCTCGGAAAACCGCGACACCCTGTAGATGACATCAGCACCTTTGCGAATATTGCCTAGATAGTGTAATGGGTAGTGACTTTTGTAGCCATGTTGGAAGTAATGGTTTCGAATCCATCCACGTGCTTTTTCAATTTACCCCTTACTTATTTTTCAGAATTGAGGGTTTTGTCTGTTCACCTCTGATAGTTTGAAGTTTGATAAGCATCAACAAGATTGTCAAGTTATGTCTGTAGAGTCATATAACAAATGCTATAGGCCAATAGTTAACCACAAATCATAATAGCGAGTATAAAATTGAATGAAAATGTCATCATGTGCTAGTTCCCTGTACTTCTTCGTAGTTCTATGCTCTTACTGACGTTCTCGCGCTGCTTCCGAAGTGTATTCGTCACGTCATATAAAGATTCGAGATGACTTATTGAAAAGTCTGTTATGGATTCAAAGGATTGCTTTCCAAGGCTCGTCGGCTCAAATTGTGATGATGTTAATCCACAAAGATATAATTTGAATGATGTCAAATATCTATGTCTAAGAGTCAACACGCTCTCACTGACGACTCACTGACATAACGCTGTTGAGAAGAGTCACCAATCATGCTGATGTGCCGCAGATCGTGACAATCCTATTTTACGTGATTGCAAAATATCTCTAATTGAGAGAAGAGCTTCTAAAATAGTAAATGTAAAGGATTCCCCTTCTTATCCGAACGTTGGAGAAAGTCCCCTTCTTGTCGAACGCAGTTCGACGGTCGAGGTGCAAATCTCGCAGATCCTTCTCCACGTTATGCATCCATTTCTTCCTTTGACCTACATGGATGCTCTGGTACTTCTAGAAGCCGCGTCTTTTTGGTCCAGCTTGAATCAGGCACACGTTCTAAGTGCCCGAACCATCTTAACCGATTTTCACGCAGCACACCCGGAAAATCTGCGATTCCCAAGGCTTGTCTTAGTCCATCCATAGATCTTCATTGGAAGCCGACAGAAAGAGCAACCGGACTACTCGTAGAAGATCACAGCGTTTCAGATAATAGTCAGACTATGTCAGCATCGTCGAAGCCTCCAGTATGAAGGAGTAGTGACGTTAAACCAAATGTACTGCGTCTATGATTCCGTGTTTGTCGAGGAGCAGTAAAGAAATGCTTGCTTACAAATGCAATGCAGTTTTGTATTCTATTATAGATTGATGTTGTGGTGTCCGTGGCCCAGTGGTTAAGTGCTTGACCTAACGATTTTTCGGTCCAGAGGTCGAGCCCCGAAAAAGTCATTGGAAGTCGTCAGGAAGGGCATCATAACTAAAAGATCAAAACGCTCCAGATTAAAAGTCTGACTGTGTCAGCACCGTCCAACCCCCCAGTATGGGGGACTAGTGACGTTAAACCATTCATCATCATACAGATTAATGTTAAGATTACAAGCATGGCTGTTAGATGGCTGTATTCATCTCTTCTCTCATCATTCATCTTGCGCAGACCTAGAAGATAAACGGTGGGAAGCTGCTATCCGAGACATTTCTCAATTCAAGATCATCTCAATATCGTAAAACCAGATGTAGAAACACTTCTTAACCGTCACAGTTCATCGAATATTGACAGATGAGTTGTGGTTGAAGCAGATTCCAAGCAGTTGTCTCTTACCCCAGGAACGTTGGTCTGATTTACAAGGATTGGCACCGGACTCACCTCTTCTGGTGGATCTAAAAGTCGAAACTCACGTCTGAAAGCAAAATAATCAATAAATGACATTAAAAATTTTGTATTGAATTTTTTTTTATTTCCTCAACAATAAATGACGTTGTGTAGCATGTTTGTATTCAATAATGATCACAGTTCCATACTAGAAATTGAAGAAGAATCTTGGAATCATTCAGACAGTTGAAGGTTTTCCTTATTTTGAAGTGTAAATGGCGAAAGTTCTGTTTATTGAACACGCGCATATATAGCAACAAGGAAAGTAGATTTCCAATTAATCATTACATGGTCAACACAGCAAAGGAAGCAAATCTATCAACAAACTTAATACAGATTTCATTAATTTGGTAGGAACCGTCTAATTAGGTTTAGAGTTCGCAATTTATTTGATCGACTAATTTAATTTTCATTGACAATTATGATTTTCCATGACTATCTTGTAAATTAGACTATAAATTGAGAAAGCAGTTAGTCGATTTCACTGAAGAGGTCAACATTATATGAGATGAAATGTATTTTTGTCAAGATCGATAGTCATTTCATCTATTTCAGGTGGTCGAAAAGACTCATGGCGCTTACTATTAAGATTAAAAAATGAACATAGGTGGGCAGAATAGAACGGAAACGGTTAAGGCAAATCATCGCCTTCCCCTTGACTGACACTTTAAGATTTGCCTCGTAAGATTTGCCGTGCGACAAGGTTGGAAAAGTCAAAGGCCAGTTTGTTAGTCATGTCGATCTTCACTAAACGTGTTAGCATCCATCTACTATAGCATCGTCCTATCCGCTTTCTCTTTCAGGTCCAGGAGCAAGTGCGCTAGTGAACCGGTTTGGATTTCGTCCAATAGTGATGTTGGGAGGTTTATTTGGCATGGCCGCCTTCATGCTTGCATCCTTTATCAAAAGCATCGACTGGTTCATCGTCGTGTATGGTGTTATGGGAGGTAAGGATGCTCGTGACACTTTCATGATATCTATCAGTACTGTAGAGCCGTTGTGCTTTTGTCGAGTATGCCTATGCTATTACCTGCAACATTGGCTTTTACACGTGCAACTTCATTGCTGACACTTTTCGATCCATGATGAGTCAGAAAAAATGGATAAACAATGGAAGCAAAGACGCCTTCAATAATCGTGCTTCTTGCGTCTTCAGACAGAGTCCAGACAACAGCTAACTATCCTCTGAATGTCAGTAAGAGTGTCAGCTACTGTTGCTCCTTGTTTAGCTTGAGCTGCCAACTTAAGCTGATGAGATTAATGCATTTCTCTTTATCACCAATCACGAAATTGTTATTGTCTGGTGACACACGAAGCACGATTATTGAAGGCATACCTCTACTTCAATTGCTTGTCCATTCTTCTCTGACTCATCATGGATCGAAAAGTGTTAGTAATAAAGTTGCACGTGTAAACGCACCCAAAAAACATTAGGGCGAATAATAAAATCATTGTAATTATTAGACGGAGTATTAGTCTTACCTAATTATAATTTGCCATTGAATATTCAGTGCATGGGAGTGGTGGGCAATACTCTCACAATCATGCAGCTAAATATAGCGTGATTCCGTGCATAATTCTGTACAAGTAGGTTGGATTCTGTTATGGTATTCATTTTGCGAGCTTCAATGAATGTTCTATCTTGCATCCCTGATACTTTTCTCAAAAAAATTAAAAAAATGAAAGCGCAAGCCCCCCGGAAATTTGGCATGAATTTTATTGGGTCTCGAGATTCGCCCAAAAACGTTATAAAACAGAACAGTGGGTGGTGGGGGGGGGGGGGTTATTGTCTTTCTTTTGTACAGTTGTTGAATTTTTGAGTACGTTTTGAGAAAAAAAATTAAAATTGATAATGACAGTCATCTTTACCGTATTTGCCTGTATTTTGCTTCATTTGTGATGAATCTTTTGAATTTTAATCCAGTGATGAGCTGGAGAGAAATTCTGTGTATTTTCGACGACCGTCACGCCAGTTTATATACAACTTATTTTTAGCTGTGTTATCGTTCGCTATATGCCCTTACGTGATCGATGTGTAATAATCTGTGATAAACTCTGTGATTTCGTGTGCAAACTCATAATTTTGTTTCCAAATTGACGAATAGTCTTCATTTTGTGGTTGTTTTCATTTTTGGAAATGGCATTTTCATGTTTTCATCAAATATCTTTCAAGTGATTAAGTTATCGATAATTTCGAATTATTTGGCGCAGAATATATTATACGTAGAATACGAGCGCTTAATTTCCCAAAATTTCTGTCTCATTTTGCACATTTTTTGACGAAAGTCACGCCGCTTTTCAATATATATTTTATTTTTATCCGTCTCATATAACCGTATTATTGTCTTTGATACCTTCATTAGCTTTACACAGAAAGTTGTTTCGATGAAGATCTATGAAGATTCTAAAACTTGACGAAGGCCACGTCATTTCAACCACATTTCTGTTATAATTTGCTATGTGTCTCTTTTTCTCCCCAAGATCTTCCATACTAGCATCTTTCTGTTATTATTACATATTTGTTTTTCTGAGATTACTTGTTTTCTATATCTCCAAAACATGCAAAATAAACAGCATTTATACAGTTGTTAAACTGAGTGATATAACGACCAGAGAAACAGGGACAATATGCTAATGTTTTTATGCAATGCAAATCTTGTGAAAAATATGAAATGTGAAAAATATTATTAAAATCTATTGTGTTGTTGATTAGTTTATAGGTATTATTTCTGCGAATGACAGATCGTTATACGTAGGCCGACAAATATCAGTAAGTAGTATAAAGATATGGTGTCTGAGTCTCCGGAAATGGTGTTTTAGCACAATCTCACCCATAGTGGCTTACGAAGTTCTGGGAAAGCCGACATTGAAAAGCCTGGGAATTTTAAATGCATCCTGTCGCGGGCACGGGATTAGTCTTGCTTAATGACCCTTGGAATTTCAGCATTTCGTAACAACAGATGAAGGGTATTGAAAGTTCATCATAACGAATGAACTCATTCAGCCAAAATTACAGTAATGACCAGCACTATTAGCGATGATCACTCAGAAATATATTGAAAATGAGGATGAGAGGCGTTAATGAAGTCTGACGCTGCAATCACACTGAGGAGCATTTATCACCTGATGTTAGCTATTCACTCCGTTTTTTCGATAATTACATAGATATCGATTGTAGCAACTGTCGACTTGTGTAATGGTTAGCACATCTGTGCGGTATCGCCTGCACTGAAACACGCTAAATGATAAAAGTGCTGTAATACAGTAATGTAAAAGTACTAGTAATGTACTTATCACAGCCCATGATGGCTCAGATATCATTTACTGTTTTATCCCTTGTGCCCCAGGGTTACTCCAGGTCGGGGATGTGACAGGTTTGAACAGGTGTCACCCTGTTAAGACTCGTGGTAAAACACCTGGTATAACCTACATTATGAAGGTATTATCCAGAATGAGATACACACTCTTCTACCTTGAAAGATTCGATGCTCCTGTGTGATCTCCATGATGTGTAAGCTAAAAAGGAAACATCTTTCAGGCTTTTTGAAGCTTCGTAAAGCATGTCAGCTTAAATTGTTAGGGTTTTATGGCACTGTGTCATTGAAATGTAGTTAGTCATTTATCGCCTAGTCTGCTAATCTTCCGGAAATCCTGAAGATTAGCTATAACTTTATAAATAAGAAGTTATGCCGATGTTGGTAGATGTGAACTAGGCCTGCTGATTATTCCTGATATTGGATGAAATGGCAGCTATTCAAGTCTGTTCCCATTTTTCAACTCAATCACTCACTCCACGATCTATCGTCTTTCCCCACCGTATTTCGAGTGTTGGACGTCGAGAAACGTCGGTCCGGTCAGATGGCGGTTCTCCAAGCGTTCCAATCTTGAGCGTCGATACGCCCAAGGTTAAACGTCCTGAAGTCGGCTCGCACGTTCTCGCACCACTTCTTCGGTTGTCCCCTTGGCTTGCGTCCTTCTACCCCAGATTTATCACTCTCTTTGGCCAGAGGTTCTCTTGCATTCTTAACACATGAAAAGTTGAATCAATGCTACACTATTCCATTTACATTCAAGAAGGTCATGTCTAGACGCTCATTTGCTGCGCTGATTGCGGGTGTGACAATAATTGGTGTGAATATGAAGCTTATTTTCCAAAAAGAGGAAATGCTCAATGAGATTCTTCACCAATATTTGAGCACACATGCAATTATGTTAGGGCTGCTCTAGACACACGATGTTAAACGTCATGATTCTTTGTCATGTCTATCATTTCATTTTTATGTTTGCATTTCTGTATCATCATAGAGTCGATGTTTTAGTCGCGTTCCATGTTTAGGCCTCTCCGAAAACTGATGGTGAAACTCATCATCAGATGATGATGAACAGATTTCAAATCATTTCACCTAAATTTGTATGCTGTTCTTCTCATAAGACTTATGAACTGGCACTAATTCGTTGCTTATTACTAGAAGCAGACGCGAAAGTTATAATAAATGACAACTGCATCCGTGGTAAATATCAATGCCAAGCTCAAGGTAAAGGGATGCACCCAAAGATAGAATATTGTCCTCCAATCTTGACTACCACGTGATGTTTTGGAGGGTAATATGAGCTATGTTCGTCCATCAGCATAATGCTCATGTTTCGACAAACACTCCAAGCCATGTCTTTTTATGTCGATATACCAGTGATTGACAGGCGTGAAGAAATACGTCTGAAAACTCTTTGCGGTCTCTCTCTCTCTCTCTATGTAAAGCTTTATTTTCTCACTAGTAGAAGCATGCAATTGCGGACAAATAACTCAGAGTGTGTAAAATCTTAAAAAGCATTGCAATTGCGAACTGAAAAAACAAAAGGAGCTAACACAAAATAAAAGAACACTCATGAAAGTCAACCAAGTCCAAGATACCAAACTATAGGTAACAAAAGAGGCAACGCCGATAAAGGAGTGGACATGGAAAAGAACCGAGAGATGAACTCACGTTGGTTTAGCCAACCCTCAATTGGCTTCCTATCTCATATCGCATAAAGAGCAAGCTATGTAACTTGACATATAAGGGACTGCACTTCACCTCTCCTGCTTACATAGCTGACATGTGTCGCTTGTACGTCACTGCACGTGCTCTTCGGTCATCGGATGACAGGACGCTACTGACAATTCCAAAGGTGAATAAGAAATTCTGTGGTGGACGTGCGTTTGGCCATGCTGCTCCTGCTATTTGGAACAGCCTTCCCCACTCTATAGGAAATGCCGATTCACTCCCATGCTTTAAGAAGCAAGTGAAAACTTTCTTTTTGTCTGATGCCTGTAGACGACTTTACACTAATTGACTTCTTTTATTTCTGTGTTTCTTCTATAAGTTTCTTGTGTAAGTTTTTTTATGTGTATTTTCTTTCTAAGTGTTCATTGTATTAGTTCGCGCTGTGAGCCATGTGGGTACAGCGCGTTATAAATTGCCCGAATAAATAAATAAATCAATAAACCCACACCAAACAGTGCTGGACACCGCCCCAAAATGAGGAGGGAGGCCTAGTAGACAGACGACTATCTACCCGCGAGGTGTCACAGTATCTATCCGTCTATCTCCACTATCCAGCAATGATGTTGACTGCTAGGGGCATGCACTCTAATAGAAGTCAAAATATCTACAAATAAAAGATAATTATATTGAAATCTACAGAACTTTAATTGAGCTACGACCGCTTCAAGGTGTGAGGGAACTTTTGAAGGACGCTGTGTATTCGTTTCTTACCTTTTACCTTTTAAAAGTGATCATGCTCATCTTCACACGATTTTTTCCAAGGTCTGTCGTTTGGTCTGATTTACCTCCCGGGAGTGACTATCGTCGGTCATTGGTTTTCCTCACATCGAGCATCGGCAACAGGAATAGCAGTTTGCGGTTCAGGTGTTGGAATGATCATCTTCGGACTGATTTCTCCGCTCCTGATCGAAGAATTCACTTGGAGAGGAGCGCTGATGGTAAGTTTCATTCTTTATATTTGTTGGAAGTCAAAGTCTTATAAAAATGCATGACACTGGCGTGAATTCATTAAACAGCGATTGAGACAGTTTAATGTGTTTACATGTGTGCGGATGTATAACGGCGATCAAATAATTCATAATTATAATAATAGAAAGGGAGCCAAAGCTGCAATATATGTTATTAATTATTACACATTTTTTTCTATAATCACCCTATATTTCGGCTGTCACAGCCAGCTTCAGAGGAGCAAAGGCGTACAAAATCTTAGTTCGTATGAATTTCAGATTTTTTCTAAAAAGTCTTCTTAAATTAAAAAGATTTCTCTTGCTATCGTGCTAACAACATTATTGTTGATGATATCTTCCAAATTGTGTGAATATAATCAGGGGTGTGGAAGCGGAAGCGATGGAAGCGATCGTTTTCATTGTAAGCGGAAGCGAATGCCCGACGATTGCTTCCACTTCCGTAAGTATCAAGATACTAATGACTGACGCAATTCGCGTGTCAGGGCGAGGCGAGGCACTTCTGACTTTTGACCTTAAGTCTTGATATGAGTTAGGTAATAGTTGTCATATTTAGTGCTTACCATATTACACCTAATTACAAATTGGCACCTGTATTACTATATGTAGTTACCCCTAATTTTCTGAAAACCTCAGTATCATCTTATCAATGACAACTTCACACAATGCGGATCGGTGTGTCTTGAGGCAGTTGGTAGTTTAGTATTATTTTTCTACACACGTGTTGGGAAAATATGACGTTTTTATTTCACAATTTCCCAAAGGTCAAAATTTTCAGTAAAGTTAAAAAATATTTAACTTTTTGGCAATTCAAAAAAACGCATACAAGTCAGCTACGGTTTACGACAGAGCGTTCGTGGAGACTGCGAAGTGCTAACGTCAGAACCTATTACTCGTGAAAAGGTGAAAAATGAAGGCTCGAAATAGGGAGGTGCGTAGCCCATGTCCGGGCTCCTTTTTCGTTTGACTGCAATTATTCGTTCACTATTTCGATAGTCTGCATTTCCTCGTTTACATGTTTATTGTTGGACATTTTCTGGTAATTGAAAATATTAAACTTTATTTCTGTAGAGAACGCAACAATCAGTCCTTCTCAGGATTCATCGGTATCTTTAATTTCATCTTTCTTCTTCAAACTGTCTCACTCTGTAATGGGATCCACCTGTATAGGATTAAATTCCTCGTGAATGAAAATACCACACCAAATGTCATTACGTAACAGAGATTAGGAGCGATAGAATTGGGAGGCACAACGTGTGTCCTCTTCAGCCTTGTAATAGGATAATTGTTGTCAAATCAACGAAGAATGAAACAGTTTTTACGCTATTTAGTAAGCATCTCACACATTAACTTAGGCATTTGAAAATCACATAATTTACGTAAGTTGGTAATGCATTCCTTGAGCAATTTTACTTCTGTAAGCGTTTTACTGTAAGAATTGACTGTTTAAATGTAGATATATTAAGTATGTTGGTATAAATTCATACCTCTTTCGCGATAGTACAGTTGCCTAAATGATTGACTGATTTTAATCCAATAATTGGAATTGGAAGCGGTTGAGTGGAAGCGGAAGCGAATAAAAATCAATCACTTCCGCAGCTCTGGATATAATTTAATCAGCATGTTGTGCTTCCTGACATAAATATCCTTGCGATATCTGAATCTTCTTTTCTTTATAGGTCTATGAACTTTTGAGTTCATGACTTAAAGATTTCCATGCCAAAAATTCTGACTGCAGACTTTGTACTTTGCATTTAATCAGAAAAAAGCACGTACTAATCCCACTGCTACCGAAAGCTTCCGTCTGCTTTCTTTTGGATTTGCATGTGTTTTCTTTAATCCTGTCTGACAAGAAGAGGAACCGGGTAGAACGCGACAGACGCGCAGATTAGTAGTGGAGTGAATTTTCGGACTCATTCCCTACAGAAGCTCGTGCTGGTGGTCGGACCATAAGTAGGTAGTGCACTCTTCAAATAAGTGGTAAAATAAGCGGTCAGATATTTTTCTTTGAAACTGTTTTTCTGAAGCTCTTGCGTAGCGTTATGAACCGTTTCCGTTTTATCTATTTTCCTACTGCATCTTTCATCAACTGTGTTGAGAATATATTTAATGAAGTTACTTTTGACGTGGTGTGGTATCTAGTTGTCTTTACGTATTGAACTATCTGAAGTTTTGTAACAAACTGACGAACATAGGAAAACGAACTCGACTACAAACCACCATGAAAATTGATCGCAATTTTTGTACTCAGGACATTATTAATCAATTTCCTACAAAATTCTAGGTTGTGTTAACTACGAGATTAGTATTGCAGAAACTCTAGTGATTACACAAAAGCGGTCTAGAGTAAAAATTATACTGCAGATCAAATCGCCATGTCATTCTTACCAGAATTATTTGAAGGAATCAAACTTGTGAAAGAACATGGGCAGTAGAATAGAACTCGTGTAGTAACATAGATCTTGTTATTTGCTTTAGATAACCAATTTTAGTGGTCTCCGTGGCACAGTGGCTAACTGCTTGGCCTAGCGATCTTTCGGTCCAGAGGTCGAGCCCTGAAAGTGTTATGGAAGTTGCCAGGAAGGGCATCCGGACTAAAAGATCATAACGCTCCATATTAATTAAAGTCTGACTGTGTCATCACCGTCCAAGCTCTCAGCATGGAGGAGTAGTGCCGTTAAACCACAGAAAATAACTAAGTTGAGAACAAGTGCTGCTGCAGTAATTACATTGAAGTTTATCCATTTCAAAAGAGAATTCATTCTCTAAACATAAAATCATTTCAGATCTTCAGCGGTATCATCTTTAATTGTGCGGTAGCTGGCGTTCTCTTCATTCCATTGGAAGAATATCAAGAGCGGAGGGCGAACAAGATCGCCCACCGCCATCAAATGGAGATCATTGCAAGAACTGCGGCTGCGACTGCTGCTCCGCTCAATCAAAGTGGAGACTGTTCCGAGAATGGTAAGAATGCTGATGATGTTGACCAGGGCCTATTGCACCAGAAGTTGGAAAGTCACGGGTGAGGAGCTATGATCGGCAATGATATCATTTTATTTTTTATATTGAAAATATGCCATATTTTAGTGAAATTTACAACGACCTACACCGTAAATATATCTAGTCATACGAATTTTTCAATTTACATTGTCATCATGCTACTTTTAGTGCTCTTAGCAATGAAATTGAAATTAGATTGCATGCAGCATCGATATATTCCAAATAATGGAAGACCGAAGATAGCAAGTTTAGTCATACAAGGCTTCTTGTGTATCAAAACTTAGGCAGGGCCTATAGCCTATATACATTAGACATCGCAAGTTTTGATTTAAGCTTTATACACTCGAATTACAAATATGCCTATAATATGCAGTTGGTTAGGCCAACATTATCTAAAGTACGAAAAAATCTAAAAATATTTAGATTACAGTCAAGACTTCAAAAACATCAAGATAGTGTTATTAATGAGTTGTTTGACAATTTGTGTGATAGACAGACTGACAGACAATAGCTGTTGCATTTCGCTGCATGAATCAACCAGTGTAGAAGGACATGGGTAGAACAAACGAAAGAGACTAAATTTACTTCAATACAAAATGCGAAGAATCTATGATTAGAAAATATAATGGAACACACATTTTTGATGATATCATTTGATATCATTTTTCAAAAATAAAATGATACCATTTTATCATTGCCGATCTTATGTGAAGAGTGAAGAGCAAGAGTGCAATTTTATGTTAATCTTCAATATAGTGTTGCACCAAATAGACTGAAGATTATAGGAATTCTCTTCTTTGAAGAGTATCTCCGTGATAATACTGAAGAGAGGTTATGTCTCTATTCAACACAGTGTTAATACATTCGACGAATATCTCCGAAGGCGTTTTTGCTATCTTAGTCTTTGATTTGACACTGACATTGATTCATTGACGGTGTATATAGTTTTTACCACCCATGTATCCACATAGTCCAGTCACTTGTCAAATAAGTGCAGTCAATTGTCAAATGCAAGAAAGGACACTTCTGATTGTTGTGAATTGCAGTCATGTATCAAAATAAAGCAATCAAGAGTCAACATGTGCAGTCAAGTATCAAATTAACAGTCTAACTGTGCTGACGAATGAGATGATGAGGCAGCGAATAAGAGATGACGATAAGCAGAGGCTTTTTCAGGCTGCCAAACAAGCCTCATCTTTCGGTCACTTCTCTTTGCCGTTGTTTGACGGCTCGATTAATAGTAATGAAGAAATTCGAAGACATTGTAACCGAGAGAAATAATGAGCAAGTGAAGGAGAGACGTGAACAATTTGCGCGATGGTTGATGATGAATGGAGTCAACAATGATCTCGTATTCATGGATGAATGCGGCATCAATTTGTGGAGTAGACGAACTCGAGGTAGAGCACCCAGAGGATCTAGGGCTGTACGAGTCGTTGCCGGGAGACGTAGGAGGAACTTCACCGTCATATTCGCCATCGGTCACACCCGTGGATTGCTGTTCCATGAGATCTTCGAGGGTGGTATGACCAAAGCACGATTCCACTCAGTTCTGGAAAGGATTTCAGGAGATCATGAAGGGCCCATGGCTTTCATCTTTGATAATGCTCCATCTCATTCTAGTGCAAACTCAAGTCCCGAGGATGGTGGACCTAACTTAAGACCAGAACATCAATGTGTGTACTTACCACCCTATTCCCCATTCTTGAATCTGGTCGAGAATGCAATAAGTGCATTTAAATGGTCCCTCAAAAATAGTTTGGAGGAAGTGCGGCAAGACTTGCTGACTCAAACACATGACATGCGTCTGGCTACATTGACACAGCTGGCAGAACAGACTGTTAGTGTCATAACTGCATCTAAAGCGGCTCACTAGTTTGCTCACTCGCAGAGACATTCCTGATTGTCTTCAAAAAGCTGACATTTTGATGTGAGTAGGCTTTCTTGTGGCCTGATTTTTCAATATATGTATCGGATCTGGATGAGATGATGTTTTTTTTCCTCAAATTATATATATATATATATATATATATATATACAGTAGATGTTAATTGATGAGTTAAATAACATAGCTTGATGGATGAATATTCGGCGAATAACTCCGAAAATCTGAATGATTCAGTAATTTCTCCTAATCATATTTCACCTTTTTCATGGTAATTCATTAATTAAACATGCTTTGAATATCCACATAAACCTATGGACATAGATATTAGTAGGAATAAACACTAAAAAGCATATATTGCATTTATTTGATACTTGACTGAACTTATTTACACTTGGGTGGTGTAGTATGACACTTCGGTGCTCTATTCTGATACATGGGTGAACTATTTGGACAATCGACTGCCTTATTTTGATAGTTGATTGGCTTAAGTGGATACATGGGTGCAGTACGCAACCTTGTAGTTTCAATGCTTCACAAAATAGAGACACTTGGAAAGCTGTGAGAGAGAGAGTGAGCATGGGCTACGTAGCACTGGGCAAACTCAGCAAACTGTGGAAAAGCCGGCGCATACTACTGCAACTAAAGTTCAGACTTCTAACCGCCATAGTGATCCCAACAGCGATTTACGGATCGGAAAGCTGGATCCTGAAGAGCAAAGAAAGAGAAAAGCTGAGAGCATTCGTGCTGAACATCCGATGGCAAGACAGAGTACCAAACACACGAGTGAGAGAAATGGCGGTAGGATGGAGAAGTATAGTGAATGTGATCGAAGACCAACAACGAAGATGGTTCGGCCATGTGGAGAGAATGTATGAGAAGAGATGGCCCAAGATGATGTTGCACGGGAGAGTGCATGGGACACGGCCAAGGGGCCGCCCTCGAATCAACTGGTGGCAGCAGTTTCGATCAGTCAACAGCCATGTCTCAGCACAAGAAATGCTGTATCAAGCAAGACATCGTGAAAGATGGATATCATTCAGACGTTCAATGTGGGACCCAACCTGACACGCCGTCAGTCGGGACTTAAGTCAAGTAGTAAGTCAGACAGTCAAAGTTAAGACTATTTCATTGGTTACTGATGTCATTTGACGTCACTTAATCAACTCGAAATAGATTTTAACTCGTCAACTTGAAGAGTGAGTGGAGCACGAACAACAGTTGGTGCAACACTCACCCATCACTATCAGCAGTTTTACTCTTCACCCTTCATTCTTCACTCTTCACAACTGGTGCAATAGGCCCTAGGAAGCTACTTTCTGCTGTTGGACCCTCAACATGTTTTCTGCATATTTTAGTTGTTCGCTTTTACTTTCGTGCTCTCGATTATGTCATCTAAAGGGGATTGATGCCTAGACAATTGAAGCTATTGAAATTATTTACTGATAGAACTAGTCAAAATTTTTTAATGGTGCAATAGTCTGCATTTGTTTCAGTTTGGAAATACTGGGAATGCTTGCAAATCAATATAGATATTTTGATCTTTTATTTTAATACTCCATTTTCCAAGTAGCGGGGATACTCGAGATACGTCATACACATAAAAATAACAACATACAGACGACATTCATACAAAGTACAAAAGCGCAGCCCACAGAATTATATATTTTGTTTATCTGCTTCGGTTTGCTAGAAGTGTGATTAATACGAAATGGACGGCACATTGAGGAACCTATTAGGTGGGCAAAAAGGAATTCCTAATACCTTACAGAGATAGGAAAAAAAGTCGTGCGTCGCTTGCGGATTAATGTGAGTTCCAGCGAAATGCTTCGATTGCCAAAATTCCTTCAGATTCGAAGAATTCAGATCATTGTCCACAAGTTTTCTCCATAATGTTAGCCCTTCCGATGATTAATAAAGAAAGTAGCAGGCGTACGGAAATTAGTTCACTTGATGATCCTCTCCTCGGCATTGCTCACTGTATAGTGCATACATTGAATCGAAGCCAGGCATCGATGTGTGTTTTGGTGTGTGCGGAGTGATATCACAGCACGCACGCATCTCTCACTGGCTCTGGTGTCCCCTGCTAACAGCTTATTGTTTGCCATTTCCATTAGCAAGCGATACACGAATTATCCATTCTAGAAGGAGCAAGTTGTCTAATTCTGTGATGTGCCATTTCGATATTAAGGTTACATACAATTCTTCCTTTCTAGGAAACAGAAGCACGCGCAGATGAATCTAATTCTGTGGCGCAGCCACTTCATGTCTTCTCCATCAACCCTTTGTCGCAGCCTTGACATTTTGCCCACATTTCAGTTTGTCCTTCACCTTTGCCTTTCATGATCTCCTGTCTTCTTATGTGCTTTCGTATGTGAATCTTTATGTGTAGCGATGTGAATAAAGAAATGATACAAAATTCAAGAGAAGTACTGACTAAGATATATTTCTATTTCTTAAATAAATAACAGCTCAAAAGACGGATCGTTCGACGATACTTCAAAATGTTTTGATATGAAAATAGAAAACGTCTTTTCAAATCAGATATGAATCTAATTACTTCAATCGGTTTCGATTGGAGGACAGTGAGATGGGCTACTGGTCAAGCTGGTTTCAACTTCCTGACGAAGATTGTGACCAGTAGCCCATCTCACTGTCCTCCAATCGAAACAGGTTCAAGTAATTAGATTCATATCTGATTTGAAAAGACGTTCTCTATTTTCATGTAAAAAAATAGATATATTTCTAGTCATTGCGTCATTGAAGGTGTCGGTCACTTCCATCTTGAATTTCTGCATGGTCTTTTCGTGCCACTCCTCTCAATGTTTCCATAAAACTGAGTTTCTTGATTTACATGTTACTTATAGCTGATCTTCATTCCCTCTTTGCCATCCACTTCTTGACGTTTCACCGATATAATATGTTTCGTATGATTCACATTCTATTTGACGATGACAATCCCTCTTTGCCATCCACTTTCACAAATCAAGCATTCTCTGTTTCGGCAGTGTGCTTTTCGACCACTGTGCAGTGGTCTCCGTGGCACAGTGGTTAGTACTTGGCCTAGCGATCTTTTGGTCCAGAGGTGTCATTGGAGAGGTGTCCAGAGCCCCGAAGGTGTCATTGGAAGTCGGCACGAAGGGCATCCGGACTAAAAGTACTACAACGCTCCATAAGTCTGACTATGTCAGCACCGTCCAAGCCCCCAAGTATGGGAAGTAGTGACGTAGAAGCTCCAAAAAAAGCTTTTACAAAAGGGTCTGATTTCAGTAACAATCCAGCTTGTTAAATTGTCATCACTTTAAATCCATTTTCTCGAATAATATTATGCAGTTTTTGCAATTGAGATCTAGGGGCTGGCACGAATACCTCTGAATCATATTCTTCTTTCTCATACCATTCATTCTTTCTAGTATTTGTTTTACTCTTCCGATTTCTTCTCCAAGATCTTGTTCGATGCATAGATAACTTTCTTAATATACACAGCATTAATTGACTTTATGATTAGAAAATTCTTCACTCTGATATCATACCTTTATTGGCATCTTTTTATAGGTGTTATCTGATGAGGCATGTAAGGCGAATATATAAATAATATTATTTGAAATAATGAAGAAGGGCCTGACAATAAATTGTCAGGCCCTTGAGAATGCAGAACGTCGCATTGTGAAAGTACTCTGGCAAATCAAAATATTGAGCTAACCATCAAAAGTTTTTGGGTTCCTACCACGGTAACAAAAATAATATTATTGTAACATTGCATTATTTTTAAGGCACATCGAAAGAGTGAATCATTCTTATATTTTATTGTAGATAAAGTAACATTGCATTAAAATAAGGAGAACATTAGATACAGTGAGAATTCCATTAAAAATAAGCAGAGGACCTAACTAAACCCTGAAGTACCAAGGTTATAGGATACATCTCCCTCCCTTGCAATAGAAGTTCGATCATTTCCCAACGAGATTGATTCAAAGACATGTGAAGAAGCAATTATTCCCTTTTCCAAATGATTTTCTTCAGTTTCTCATGAGGTTTATTGCAGCAATTTTGTGTTCCTGATTCTGCCCTTGTTCACGTCTCATCCGTCAATTAGATGTTTCATTTCTATTGAAGCAATGAACATATAGAACTTGCTACTGATGTATATATAAATAGTAGCTAAGTGCTAGAATTTCATTGATGAGACAATTAAAAACATAGATGTTTTCACAAAAATGTTTTCCTTGCAGAACAGAACGGCACATTGACAAATAATCAAAATGCTAACGCTAGTGATCCAAGGAAGCTGAAGAAGAAGAAGAAATCAAAGAAGCCGATTCCAACCTCAAGGAAGAACAAGACGAAGATACACCGCGGTTCCATCATGCAGAAGATCATTGAGGAGAAAGAGAGGCAGAGAACCACTTCCGTTGGATCGTTGGATGGCATGATCATCACGCGAGAGAACACACTGATTGAACCTCCTGTCGATTATAACGATAAACCGATGCTGAGCATGAATGCCATTCACCGGTGAGACATTGATTCATTTAATAGAACGTCGACTTTTGATGACTCGTGTCCACGACCGAAAAGGACAGGTGACCTTGATTCCCGGCTAGTGCTCAATTATGCCTGACAGCTGCAACGTGACGAAATACCATTTATTGCTTTCGGTGACTTCGCGTAACTTTATTGCTGACACTTTTCAATCCATGATAAGTCAGAAAAGAATGTACAAACAATAGAAGCAAAGGCATGCATTAAATAATCGTACTTCGTGTGTCACCAGACAATGACAATTTAGCGAATAGTGATAAAGAGAACAGCATTGATCTCATCGGCTTATTATCCTCTGAGTGCCATTAAAAAGTGGCAGATTAAGTTGAACAAGGCTGACACTCAGAGGATAATAAGCCGATGAGATCAATGCATTTCTCTTTATCACCAATCACTAAATTGCTATTGTCTGGTGACGCACGTTGCACGATTCTTGAAGGCATACCTTTGCTTCAATTGTTTGTCCATTATTTTCTAACTCATCATTGATCGAAAAGTGTCAGCAATAAATTTGCACGAATAAACGCACCCTTAGGTCATACTATGGAAGTGATCGAAAATTCTGAGAATGCTTTGAGAATGCTTGGTGGACATTGAGGCGCAGCTGGTGGCCAATAATGCTGACACTTTCAATGTGACGAAATACGTATTATTTATTAATTTCGTTCACTTATGAAGTCACGTTATAGAAAGGATTGAAATGAATAAAAATAACGATGTTCGGTGGATTTAGATTCCTCATCAAGGATAAGAAAATATTTCTAGCAATTGGATCGGACCAATTAGTTGATTGATAGATTTGTGCATTTGCACATAACTTTCGGATCAGAATATATTTACAGTAAAGAGAAAGTTTATAACTCAATCAGTGACGGCGGAAGACGATGAAAAGGGCAGGGCAAGTCAGAAGGGCACTTTTGTGCCTGAGTTTTTCGACCATAGTATAACTGTGGAGCATATTCTAAAATGCTGCTGATATTGAAAATGCAATTTAGGTGTGCGTAAATACATGCATGTCTTATGGCATATCAGGCGCCCATTAGTTCAATAAGCTTTCAGAAACGGCAGAATTTTCCAGGCATTTTCATTCAACTTCTAGCTAATTCATTAATCACATTAATCGGAAAGTTTGTATGTTCAAGTACTGTAGTTCAAGGGTGCAGCCATTTAAATATTCCGCACATTTACATCAATTAGACTTTTTCTTGAAAATCATTGAGATTTCATTTATCAAACATATAGATTCCGACTTCGAAGATGAACCATGCTCAAATAAAAACACAATGTTATAAAAGTTGATAATGCTATTGCATATAGTTCATAGGCCAATCAAAATACAACCAAAACTTTCCAAAAAAAAATTAATCGTCGTGGTTACTTTTCAGGGAAATCATGCCTCATGCACTGATTGATATCTGTGAAACTCGCTTTGATGTGCATTATTGTGTATTATATTGTATATAAGTCAATCGGTCATTTAGAGAGCAAAGTAGGCCTACTGTGGAGTAAATAGCAATGACTAACACAGGGGTCCTTATACTAAGAAGGGACCCTCCTCCATACTGCCACGCTGATGACCCAACATACGTGTAATACTGATAAAGGGACCCACTCAAAGCCTTGAGGGGCACCTGATGCTAGTAAGTTTTTCCCTAGAGTAACAATGGACGTTCAATGCTGAAGATCCCTTAAAACTGACAAAGGGCTGATAAATTTACACTTCATTTGCCACGGAAATATTCACTGCAGATTGCATCTCAACATTTTTTGAGTTATCTCTAAGCAGGTAGATATAATTCACAGTCGCTTGACATGTCGCAGACATATCCGTTATTATAAACAAATGAGCTAATTCTGCTTTTTCTTGTTTCGTCTATCAATTGCCTGTCAAGATGACATAATTATCTCCATCCCACGCTTTGCGGCATCGTTTCTCTTGAATTGGATAAAAAATTGGCTTAGAAATGGGACAAATGATAGCTTGGCAACTCTTCGGTAATCTTTGGCTCTACCAAATCAATGAGATGTCTGAAAATTTTGAACATCAATTAAATTATGATAGAAGGGCATGAAAAGTTGCTAATTTTTTAGGGTGGGCACGTGCCCCACGGTTCCGCCGTGCCTTAACTCGATGAAGATATATCAACAGCCTGGTCTGACTATATCTCCTGTGATAAACTACTACTATTAACAATACCTGAATCATTTTGAACGCAGATACATTCGCAATGTCACCTCAACGGTGAAGGGGTATGTAAATGGGTGACATCAATTGAGGTATAAGAACGCGCTATATAATGCGCTTCGCTTACAGTTTGCATACTCTTCTGAATTCATGCTTTATTTATGTCTGCGTTTATCATCTGTGCTGCAATTCTTCTTGCCTAGTACAGCTAAAAAAATAACCGAGTTATCAATAATTGCATCTCAGCAGAGTGAAGAGATGAAAGATGCATTGCTGAAACTAAAATGTAGTGACCCTGTTCCAAGTCAACTGACTATTTTACCCAAAGACCACAAATCTCTAGCAGGAAAACCTTTAGTTCCTGCGACAGACACACCCGCAACCAGTATTCCAAAATTTGCTGCATAGTTTTTACTCCCTCTTTTGAATTTTGCATCTACCCACCTCAAAGATACTTACCTTCTTAAACTCATTTGATCATTCCAAACCATTTTTCTTTGACTCTTTTGATGTGAAACATTTTTACAGTTCTATATGACTGGTACTAAAAATGTATTTTCTACTGTATCTGATTTTTTTATTGAACGGAGAGTATCTACCTCATTGTTGTCTATCAATGAATCGGATTTTATGAAGTTACTAAAACTTGCGCTAACCTCAGACATAATTTTCTTTAAATGTCAGTTTTATTATCAAACCTCAGGTCTATCGATGTGTAGTAATTTGTCACCTATTTTAGCTATCATTTACATGTTCTATATCGAAAGACAAATCTTATCCAGTAACCTTTCAGGGTTAATTCTCTGGAAAGGATACATTTGTGACATTTTTGTTGTACCGTATTTCTTTGAACAAGAGACGCGTCTCTTATTTTTTTTCAGATCCCTGATTGATGCATCTCTTATTCAGGGGCGTCTCTTATTTATCAAATGTTCAACTTTTCATTCTTTCATTAGAAAAAGATGTCTTAGTTTTTTGCTACTATTCTCTTAGGCAACCTTTGCATTCCTCACTTAGGCCTATGTCATGGGCAAATTTCGCCAGTAATTTTTCTCACATACAAGTTTGTATATACGCTTTATCATAATTCAGATATTTTGGAAATGAAAGGAGTTTTATGGTTTGTGGCAGCATATCTTGTAGACTCATCTAATACATTCATATACCAGTACATTGGCCACTATACATGTAGACTAGATCTGAATTTACCGAAACTAAAATACTGATAATCAAGTAGTATTTACAGCAAAAGTTACCGACCGGTACATGACTCCAAATGCTACCGTATAATGCCTCCTTAAATGGTAGATGAAGTAACGTTAAGTAGGCCTGCATGTACGCATATACAACATGCATGTACTGCATGTACAACAACAAGGATCCTTATATATTATACAATATTGGTCATGATACCCGGAATTTACTAGTAGACTGACTTATTTCACTAAGATAAGTAGGCCTAATAATCGCTCAGGTGGATGTAGCTACCACATTACAATAGCCTGCATGTAATATGTCTATAGCAGTCTATTTTTTGTACATGAGTCTCTTATTCAAAGGCGTCTCTTATTAAATTTTTTCCTCTCACGGATGCGTCTCTTATTCGAGGGCGTCTCATATTCAAAGAAATACGGTATCTATTTCTCCTCTTGATAATTTGCGTCCAGAGTTGAATAATAGAAATGATTGTGCTGATTTTACAGTTGAGTTTCCTGTTGATTCCCAGATTCCGTTTTTAGATACAATGATTTCCTTCACGAATAATTCGTGCTTAAGTTCCTTTCACTCCAAATCCACACATAGTGTTCATCTTTTACCTTGGGATAGCTTTGTACCGTTTTCACGCAAAATTAATTTACTGAAAAATGAATGTCTACGAGTTCATCGTAATTGTACCACATTTATTTTAATTGAGAAAGACTTAAATTTTGTTAAACGCAGATTTATTTGAGACGGATGTCCGAAGCATCGTTCTTAACAAGTATATTTCGAATTCGATTCCATCAATACACGAAAATAGTAACAACAAACTGAATCAAACATATATTCGAATTCTTTTTATAAACGAGACGCAAGCACGAAAAGTTCGTTCTGAGTTACACAAAATTCCAATTTTGTATGTAAAACCTGCTTTCGTAACTCTACCATCTTTAATAAGTCAGATAAAAAAGAAGGAATAAAATAAAATGGTCTTGTCGGAATATAAAATAATAGTCATGTTTGTTATTTGAAAAATATTGTTTGCAAGATCACATGTAATGAATGTAATGATAATTATATTGGTGAAGCACAATGTTCAATGAAAAGGAGAATCCAAGAACATCTTAATTGTAATAACAGCCTTGTTCATCAACATTTTTTATCAAAACATCGATTGCCTCCATCTGCCTAAAATATAAAAGTACAAATCTTCCAACGTAGTCTCGCTAATGTTTACGAACGCAAAATTTGTGAGAGGTATTTTATCAAAACCAAAAGGCTGAAATCAATGTAATCTATAGCAGCATGTAAAATGATATCTTGTCTAACTTTCACCATAGTATTCAGTTTGCATCTCATTTTGAAAATTTTCTGTGATATACTGTCAAAAATATTTTCTATTCTTGTTGCTCTGTTTTAGGTAGTTGCTGTTTTATTGAATTGATAGAACGTAGTCGAACGCTATTCAATACAATTTATTGAATTATTGAAACGGATCTTCCAACAGGATATTATCGATATGTTAATGATACTTTCATAAGTGTCAAAGATTCCAGTCATCTTGAAATGATAATCAACAAATTCAAACGTGAATCAGTTTTGTTTTTTACTACAGAACATGAAGAAAGCGAACAAATTGCCTTTCTTGATGTCTCAGTAAAACGTGGAGACTCATTGCATTTGTCTATTCACCGCAAACAAGCGAATACAAATTAAGTCTAGACTTCAACTCGTTCACGGTAGAAAGATATAAAATTTCTGTGATAAAGAACTATTTCCATCGCGCTTTGACTATTTGTTCCGATTGGCCATCATTTCATGACGAAGTAGAGAAAATCAAAATGACATTTGTAAATAGTCACTACTCTATTGTCATGATTGACAAACATTTGAATTTGACTATTGACCGTTTCATCAATGGAAAACAAAAACCAAATGAAAAGAACAAAATCATTAATTATTACAATGGACAGCTTTCCTCAAATTCTGCAATTGAAGAGAAGCGAATGTCAAAATTGTGAAAGACAGTGTTCAACCGAAAAACTGTCAAAATTATGAAAGACAGTGTTCAACCGAAAAACTGTCAAAATTATGAAAGACAGTTTTTAACCGAAAAGCTCCAACTCAGATATTAATGTCAGGATTTACTATAAGAATCTGAAATTATGCAATGCAATAAAAAGCAAAGTGAACAAACAGGCATCAACCCCCACAACGTTGTATACCAATTCAGTTGTCAAGAGAATACTTGTACCAGTGTTCAATGCATTGGATATACAACCAACTTTCAACCAGATTTAAACAACATGAAAATAATGGTTTGATTAAACGACATTTCCTTGAAGTACACAATTGCAACACGAGACAGTTAATCAACAGCACAAAAATACTCCACCGTTTTCCTGACACGAGTTCATTACAAATAGCTGAAGTCATTGAGATCAAAGACAATTCTCCGTCACTTAACCAACACGACAAGGGGTTGACTCGTCACCTGAATATAGTATAGATCTATGTTTGATATATCTTTTCTTTTATGAATATTATGATTCTATGCTACAAGTCAACGTAGAAATTTTTAACTGCAGTGGTTATACTCACTCATATCTATCATTGATATATTTGTTCAACAATTTTGTACTGTGCATTTTGTTGGAATATTTGTATTTTGGATATAATTCAAAACTTTTATATCCTTTAGCATGCACTTCACTTAATGTTAGCTTGATAATGGACACAGTTGAGTCCGAAACGTCGCGAAAAGGAATAAAGTATTTCACAATCAAATGGTATTCATTTGTAATTTTGAAAATATTATCTAATAACCAAAAACAACAGTATGGAAAAACAGAAAGAATATTTCATAAATGCATTAAACCGAGCAATGACATGATATTCAATCAAACGTGTAAAGAAAATGAACTGAAACCTAAATTTACAAACATCAAATTAACAAAAAAAAATCACAGAACCATCAAAAAATATCTGATCAGTTCCAATCAGGTATTTTAGATTTTGTAATAAAGCAAAACAAGCAAAATATATATAGTTATACGTCTGATAATATATATAATGTTATATTATATATATTGATGTTTTTATATATTTTTAATTAATATTAATATTTTATATATATTTAATGTTATTATATTAATATATATATATATAGTTATATAGTCTGACGTATTTCAAAACTTAGAACCTTAGACATCACCACCATCTTGGCTCACACAAGACCAAATTCCAGCCATAAGTATTACTTAATTCACGTTCTGCCAATTTCAAATTCCTACGCTCACCTGCTTTTAATGTCTCTCATTCTAGATTGTTCATTCTTGCAATATATGAAACATTCCTCTGCTATTATAAGAACGCTCACAAATTACGTCAAGTTGAGTATTGTTCAGTTTTAAACTTGAAGATATAATTGTACTGAAAGAGTAATTTATGATGCAGTTTCGTTCATTTAATCATATCAGTAACGGAAATGCTTTGAAATTGCTGCGGGATTTCATTAATCGAAGCGACTTTAAATAGAAACAAACATGAGGGAATTGCATAATCATGCAATGCATAAGTGTTTTCTAATGATTGCCTCAGTGATCATAAGAGATTTTAGGGCGTATACATATAGTTATCAACGTCATTGACGAGACTTAGCATGGCTTCTGAGCTATTGTTTTATACGATTATCTGAAAAGCAAATATTCGTACTCATTCAAAGACAATGGGGTGGAAGGAACCCTTTGTTCTATTGTAGGCAGATTAGCAAACCAAGCAGTTCGATTTTAACTGAAACAGAGATAATGTGACAAGCTTTTCAGGGTAATACTGCTTTGACTTCATCAGCTATAGCCTGGATAATTGAGATAAAATGTAATGTCTCAATACATGCATTCATGTCATGGTTAAGCGACTTAATCACTGTCCAGTTTCAAACCGTTTGTTTGCGGAGGCACATCAGACAATTCATCAATTCATCAATTGTTCATAGAAAAAAATGTCAACTCTGAAAGTGCTCACCATTCGTCAATATGCATCTAATAAGTCAGTCAGGTGCCCCACGACAGAGCTTTTGTCACTGTTCAGCATCATATCGAACAAACATTCTTCATTAATTCTGTGTAGAACTTGAAGAGCTCTTGGTTTCTTTAATTGCACTACATACCTCATCAGTAGACACCGACATCTTAGGTGAATATTTTTGTCATTTTAGGTTTTTTATATGTGAATAATTTTACGAATTTAGGTTGTTTATTTAGGTGAATTAAAAATCCATTAAAATATCTAGATTCATTGATGGCAATGGTATGTTATCGTTTATTTTCATAAATAGTGCCTTCTTCGGTAACTAATATGTAAACAAATACCGCGACAATAATCAACGTATAAGTTTAAAAAAAGAATTGGAAAAAAGAAAATGACAACTTAGTCCTAGATTTAATCGCGATTCGGAACGATTTTATTTCAAGCTATAACAACTGCACAGATCAAACATTAACAACTAAGTCGGCATATATATGTTTCAAAATGTATATAGACAATTCAATTGTACAATTATGTATGTGTCAAACAAATCAAAATTAGTCGTATTTCAAATGCAGTAGAAACTCTATAAATACATATAAAAGAATTAGAAACTATGACCAGAAACATGTGGCACTGCCCAGATTCACTCATCAACGTCTTCATTATTCCGATTATAGAAGCAATTCGTTGGCACGATTTTCTCAATGCTTTCCAATGTGATTCCATGTAAATGATTTAATCAAAAAGCAAGTTTTTGTCGTAATGACAATAATTGGGTGATTTAGGTGTTTTTTACAAAATATCCGGAATTTAGGTAAAAAATTCATTTTAGGTGATTCACCTAAATTGTCGCTGTCTACTCATCAGTCATTACCCCTCAAGGAAAAGTCTGGAGGCTTTATGTAGTTAATTGCTTCCGACGGGATGTTTTGTTAGTTATGATGTTAGATGTGGTGTCCGTGGCACAGTGGTTGCGTACTTGGACTAGCGATCTCATGGTCCAGAGGTCGAACCCGGAAAGTGTCATTGGAAGTCGGCAGGAAGGGCATCCGGACTACAAAGCACCACAACGCTCCAAACAAAGTCTGACTTAAGTCAGCACCGTCCAAGACCCCAGTAGGGGTAAAAAGTGACGTAAAATCCGTAAAAAAAAAAAATGTACAGGTAAAAATACGCTCTCCCTTTAGATATGCTAAAGTTACAAACAATATTTACAAGTCGTCTACGTCTCGGATGTTTCGGGTCCTGACGAGAAACTTATTAATAATCTGCAGCATACAGTTAAATGCCACAAACTTTCTATGCAGTGCGAACTTCTATCATCACTCCGACAACTCACTACATCGATTCAACAACGGTCTTCTATGTTTTATCCAACCGATTCCAGCAATACAATATCAAGCGATCTCTTCACAAATTCAAGAATTTTTGCATCAAAGTCGACGATACTCTCACATATGAACATGCACACTGAACGCACTTTCACCATCTCCGCTTATGCTCTAAATACCGTGTACTGAAAGCCCTGCAAGTTTTGTCGATGTAATTACCACCATACTTCTTACATGCATGCTCGCACAGTCGCACACTACATTACTAATACTGCAGTTATACTCAGACGGTAGACAATCACAGACCTTACAATTTTCATGTTTAGTTTCATATAAGCAGTTAAATAACTCCGAACGACGGATCGATTGATGTTGCTTATGATACATGATATTTGCGAGAACGTCGTAATTAAATCAAATAGATGATGTTATAAAATGTGTATTCTACCGGTTTCGGATAGGAGAGGAACAGCCGCACTTATCCTTCTTCAGGAATAGAAAGACATACAAAAATATATAAAATTCAAATGGTGCAAGCATAAACAAACTTTGTAAGATATCAGGATTGCATGCATAGAATCCTAATGCAGACACAGAAGGGATAGAATAATGCATAGATTCTTCAAGTTAATTAGCAGACATGCTGGACACAGAGATAGGAGATTTATGGTCAAGTATAGGTGACCATAGAGAATTGGAGCTACAACTACAGATTGTTTCATAAAAAATGGATCACCCTTAAACATCGCTTTAACTTCAACTTTGTCTAACTCCGCCAAACTTGAACGAATTTCTCTGAAATTTGGAAGATATGTCAGTTGTGCTTACTAATATCATTGTTGGAAATTTCAAGCATGAATATTGAGTTGTTTTCCTGTTATAGATAAAAAAGTAGTAGATAATTTGATCTTCATTTAGCAATGTTACACAAAATCATACCTCACTCTTATAAAATTACATTTGTTTCCTTTGTTATGTAATATGTTGTTCTACAAGCCAAAAGCTATCAAGCAAAACAAAAATAAAGAAAATCGGTCAATCAGAGCCAGTATAGCACCATTATTCATCAACAATAATGTAACTGCTACATGTGATTGACTGGACTTCATGTTCCATAGCTTCCTGACTTCGTTGCGGTGGTGTTGGCAGCACTCCTGATTGCTTTCAGCTAGAAATCTATCTCTTACCGGTTGAAAACAATACAAAGCACAAATGAACAATAACGAGATCGCATTCACAAAAGGCAAAGTGTCAGCCTTGCTAGAACTAGGGTTTTCTTTGCGAGCTACAAGCAAACGACTAAATGTCCCTTACACAAATGTGCATCGATGGCATAATGATGATTTTCGACTCTGTCGTAAAGAGGGCTCTGGCCGTTCATGCAAAGCATCCAAACGTAGAGACCGCCTAATTTTGAGATTTGTTAAAGTTGATCCAAGTCTCTCGTTAACTGAGATGGCTGCACTAGACTCGTCTATTTCTAAGTCCACTATTCGTAAAAGACTTATTGAGTCGAATTTCAAGAGCTGTAAGAGGCCCTCTCAGATCGAATTATCAGATCAGCATACAAAAAGAAGTCTCAGATGGGCAATGAGTCATTGTCACTGACGAAATCAATGTGATCGGGTTGTCTGGTCTGATGAGGCATCAGTCCGTCTGAAAGATAGTGATGGTCGATTGAGATTATGGATAAAATCTGGTCAGGAAATTTCGAGACATTTACATCGTCCCCGGGTACAAGGTGATGCGACTCTACTGATTTGGGCTGGCATTTGGACCAATGGCCGCTCTGAACTTCACATACAGCAAGGAACCATGAATTCTGAACGCTATGTGAATGTTTTACGAATGAACAGATGAACTTGGTGACAATGACAGATTGGCCAAATGACAGATCAACTTGGTGATCCATCGACTTGGTTATTTATGGATGATAATGCTACGTGTCACAGGAGTAGTAGAGTCAACTTATGCAAGTCTCAATTAGGGCTTAGGACATTATCTTGGACTGTAGTACCCTTGTGAAAGTAGAAAGATTGTGGAAAACAAGAAGTATACGGTTATCTTTAAAAATAAGACTTGCGAACTCCCTTGTTAAGTCGATCTTGCTACACGGATGTGAAGGCTGGACGCTAACAAGTAAGCTCATGAAGAAGATCAGATCGTTTGAAATGAAGACATTCTGAAGACTTTTGGGCATAACAAGGAATGAAAAGAAAACTAACGAATATGTGTGGAAGAAAGTTGAAGAAAAGTCAAGGATCAAGAACGTTGATGTTATAAAAAGAAGAAAGCTGACGTTATTCGGCCATCATATCAGAGCCAATAGGACCCTGAAGACCGTCATTCAGGGAAAGGTGGAAGGCGAGAGGAAGCGAGGCAGACCACGTCGCTCTTGGTGCGATGTTCTTGTCGAGTGGACGGGGCTCAGTCTGGCGGACCTGTGCAGGGAGACGGAGAATCGTGCGAGTTGGAGGTCGAGAGTGTTCGCGTGGGTGCACCAACGGCCGCATCAAGCGGCTACGGATTGAGTGAATGAGTGAAATAGGTGACCGTTGTAAAGCGTGCTGCATATTCAAGCCAAAAGGATAGTCGGTCATCAGTTAACTTATGAATTTCATTTCTTGTCTTTTTCGTTCATTTTCATTTCCTTCGATTCTATCCAATATGGAGACTTTCACGTTATGTTCTTTATGACCATGTTCTAAACAATGAAGTTAAGCCTACTTTACTTTCATCATTATGTCTGATGTCAAAGCGATGTCCAGTTATTCTCTCCCTAAGGACAGTGAGGTCTCTTAGGGAGAGAATAACTGGATATCTCGTGATACCAGGGCAATAAATATATTTATTAACTTCCATAATTTGAATCTGGTATACAGAATAGCGCACAAACATGGTGTTTACAGCTAATTCTACGTTACGACAATATTTATTTACAAGAGAGTTATCTTGTCGATTCATAGTATCACTGACGAATGGAAGCATAAGTTGCAAGTATTGCTGTTGTGTTTATTTTTATCATGATTAACTTTATGTTTACGATTACAGTCTTTATCACAACAGCCATTTTTCTTTAACTTTTTCTGCATCTATTTTTAGCCTTATTCATCGAATATGGCTTGGAACCCAGTTTGCTTTACTTAGGCAGTTGTCTGAACATGCCTCCTTTGTATTTAATTTCATTATTTTCGATCCAGACGCTCATGTCTAGGTAATTGAGTACTTTCTGGGGGAATCTCTATTGTGAAACTAATATTTTCGTTAATTTCGTTGAAAACATTCAAAATGTTATTAAATGCATCTATGCGATGTAAATGTCTTTATGCAGTGGCGACTGTCTCATCCAATAGGACAGGTGGAACTCTGCCGCACAATGCCCACCCAGTTAATGTTCAATAATTCTCTATAGCCCCAGCAATGTTGAGTTCTAATGAAAGAGTGGGCTAATTTAACAATCATCAAGTCAAACCGAACATTGAGCTACAAATTTAACTTTTAGCGAATTAAATGTCTATCATATGGGAAAGCCAACTGAAATTCATGCATTATAATTCCAGAGATAATCAGTTACTGAAACAAGTTAATGAATAATCATGCGCGCCTATGCAACAGAGCCTAAAGTAGAGTTTTAATAGTTATCGTAGAAGCATTGTAGAGATACGTTATGCACCAAATAGTTGCTGATACAAAATCCTCAATGTTATCAGTTTATGAACATGTTTAGTAAGCTGAGTATTTAAATTAATTACTGAAAATGGGATGCTTTCCTACGATCGGGAGTGGTGATGGCATATTGCTAGCTAATCAGTCAGTTATGAGCAAATATTTTCTCCATTACAACATAAATCAATCAATTGATTGCAATTGTTAACTAACATTAATCAGTTAACTGTATTTTTGACCGCAGCAATCAATTAATTGCAATGCAAGTAATGTTTGATAACCCTGATTCAGGACACCGTAGAGACAAGATTTTGTGTTCAGCTTCGTATTGCAGGGGATCAAATTTCCGATAGCAGAACATTGCTTTGATCTGCTTCTAATTGTGAATTCCGTTGAGTTATTTCAGTGATACGATTGATGATATGTTACCGCCTACATGTCTCCAGTAGCTTACTAATTTATAAAAATCTTAATTAACTGACAGCAATGCCTGCAACCAAAGCTGCGTGGAACTAGACACAGAATTAATGATTAATTTGATCAGAAATAAACGCAACATTATATACATAATCTTATTAACCTTGCACATAACACGCCATTGGTTTGAGCCAATCGAAACTAGAAGTACACACACACACACATCATTAATGATAATTATCGCACTGAAATTGTATGACGCAACGCAAGGATTGCACCTATACTGCAATCAGGGAGATAATTCGGGAATGAATTGAAGTAAAATGATACGTGTATATCATTAGTTTATCATGGATAAAGTATGGAAACACAATTAATTGGCATGTATCCACAAATAGTTTGAATGGAGTACATGTGAAGGAGTTCTGTTGTTCAGAAAAATGGATCTCTTAAAGAAGAACTATCGTTCCGTCTCAGGAAAGCAAATCAAGTTATGGGTATGCTAGGAAAAGTGTGGCGGTCACGCAGATTGATGATCCATAGTGATGTTAGTCAGATCTGTGCTAACATCTGGTTGTGAAAGATGGTGCGACAATGAGACCATTTCCCGACGTTAATAGCGGAATTAACTGTTTTTGGAGTATAGCATGTTCGATCGAATTCCTAAATAAGATTCAAAACATCAATTTACATAACGTGCAAGTTTTTGACTTCTCCACATCGTACACTAACTTGAATCATGACGATGTTATTCATCACATTTCTGACTTGCTAGATTTGGTGTTTAATGATTCGAATAGAAAATACTTATGCATCGGTTATGAAAAATGTTTTTTAGCTAGTAAAAAGTATCAAGGCTATAGTTTTTTTACTAAAGATAACTTTAAGGATGCTATTAAATTCATTATTCATGAAGTTTACGTCACTTTTGGTCGACAGGTTTTTCGCCAGATAAAAGGTATACCGATGGGAGGTAATTGTAGCCCTTTGCTAGCAGACCTTTTTCTTTTACACTGCGAATATATTTTTATGTCTAATCATATGAAAAGTAAAAGCCTAGCTAAACTTCTATCGAATACATCTAGATATATAGACGATCTGTGTATTATTAATTATAAACATTTCGATTCTTTAATTCCTAAAATTTATCCACCAAGTCTGGAGGCAAGTAGAACTGGAGATAATGATAACAACATTGAATATTTAGACATTAAAATGCAAATCACTAATACAGAAGCGGTTACCTCTGTATTTCATAAGGTTGACAACTTCAATTTTCCTGTTACGCTCTTAATATTTCCTCAAAACACTATGCCTTACAAAATAGGCATCAAAGTTTTCGCGGGTCAGGTTTT
Source organism: Prostheceraeus crozeri (assembly GCA_907163375.1). Classification (NCBI taxonomy): domain Eukaryota; kingdom Metazoa; phylum Platyhelminthes; order Polycladida; family Euryleptidae; genus Prostheceraeus; species Prostheceraeus crozeri. Next base: position 210,922 of record CAJQUW010002268.1, read on the forward strand.
GAGATATATTCGCATCTGTACACATGAGAGCGATTTTATTGAAAAAATAAATCGTACCTCCACCACCCTCATTGCGAGAGGTTATAATCGCTTTGATCTTAAGCGCAGTGCTGAAAAGCAGTTACACAAACACAGAGAGACTTTATTGAAATACGGTTATTTCTCCACTAAGCAACTTTTGGACAACTGCCCGAACTATATTTAAGTTCCTTTTCCATATTTCCAGTTTAGTCAGTTCGAATCATCTCGATGGCGTAGTCAATGTATCTGACTACATGTCCGAGATTTTTCTTTCGAGACTGCTTTCTTTAAAGCAGGGCCCCGCTTGAGCGAGTTTGAACGTATAGGAATTAAGGGGCCGAAACGTGAATCTTGCTCAAGTTCCTGCTGATTACCTCTATTGCTTTTGTCCGCATCAACTTTATCACAGCATATATCAATTATCTGTTTTAGTTGCACTTCATGTAACCTGTGGAAAAGCCAGATCGGTCCTTTGGAGGGATCAAATTCTTTACTTTTCATTATCTTCAGCTTCATCTTCTCACTTCGATTGAAGCATTTGCGTAACACCACACGTGGTTGACCAGTTATCCGCATTAGAAATAACAGGTCTGTTTGTATTTGTATTTGACTGATAGCAGATTGGGATTTAGATAAGTTACAAAGTTTGAAGTATATAAGCAGACACACAAGTGTCATGTCTATAATCACTCCTTTTTAGACGCTAATGTCATAAGTAAGTTGTTAGATTTATAATTTTGTTTAAAACGCAGTAGTAAGTTATATTTTTTCTTTCAATTTTTAGTTAGGCCTATAGTATTATTATTTTTCTTTATGATCTACCGGAGGTTAGCCTCAACCAATTTAATCTCATCTTATAATGTCCATATATCTTGAAGATCAGCTGGTAAAAGTCGAAAGCAGAGTTATTCGCATATTTGCTCTAAAGCATAGAAATCGGACACTGTATAATGATAAAGGACTGGAGCGTCATGACAGCGGTACCTTAACAGCTATGGCGGCTTCCAGTGACTGACAATAGGAAGGTACCGCAGCTTATCAGCGTACTTTGTCAATATCACGACTACTGGCATTTATTTTTATGTATAAAAGCATTTTGATGAAATAACTTGTAATATGTTGCCTTGCCGCAAGAATCTACAACTGTTGCATGTACGGAATTAGATTGTGTAGCCGTATCACTTTGCTAGAAGTGCAGACTGATTCAAAGCGATGGCACATGCAGGAACTTACTAAGCGGGCAAAAATAAATTTCAATTCCTTGCAGAGATAGGGAAATATTCGTGCGTCGCTTGCAGATTGCTCTGAATTCCTTCAAAATGCTCCGATCCCCACGATTCCTTCAGATTCGAGGAATTCAGATCATTGCGCAAAAGTTTTCTTGATGATGTTGGGCACTCCGCTCATTATTAAAGAAGTTAGCAGGCGCACGAAAGAAGGTTCACAAACTTCTCTGTAGAACTTGACATCGTCTGTGTCTCTTCGGTGAGTGATTCGGTTGATAACAGTCACTGGAGCTTCGCACAATTTGGTTTCTTTAATGTTGGAGTGGCGTCTCATTTTTCGATTGCTATGGTATTATGTCAGCAGATTGTGCCATTTCATTAGCGTTACATGTTCCAATGTTTCCTTTCTAGTCAAACAGAAGAAGTGACGACTTGTCTAATTCTGTGGCTGCATGTTTCAGTAATTTGCTTCTTATAAAGATCCAGCAATCGGTGCATAACCGAGCAACAGAAATTACCATCAACAAACAGCGGCTATCCATTCTAATCTCATTAGCGAAAAGTCCGATTTCTATGGTTTAAACCCTGATCGTCCATAGCTTGTTGAGTGCAGCCGATTATGTTATTAGGAAACTCGTCGATATCATCGAGCAAGTTGACCAGCATCCTCTTCCTGGTATGGTCTTCACGCAGCTCTGGACACAGACTTTTAGTATATGTTCCTGGATATCGACCTCCGACAAAACACGCCGATTTCAGAATACTATGACTAGGGTTGGCAAAACTACGAAGTTTATTTTTTACTTTGGAGGAAATAAAAAGATCAAATACTTCACGAAGTTTATTATTTTTGGATGAATACAAAAGAATTCCTCCAGTGTATGATCAGGAACTGTTCGACCTTTTTTTTTGCTGGTTATTCTAGATGACATATAACCTAGAGACAGTCAATATTGGACATAATTTTTCGAATATACAGTTGGCCATAAAACATCTTTTCTGTCTTGAATTTTTGGTGACACTTCCTGTTCGCGTACAGTCATTAAATCTGTTTTGCCTTTAGGCAATGCCCTGAAGTTTTTATTTCAGGCTTCACTTCTCAAAAAACTGTTTCTCAGAATTGGTGGTTCCAAATTAGTGAAAACATATACATTGTTTTAATGGGCTGCCATCACTAAACTGTGCTTACACTAAGAATGATTTTATTATGTGAAGAAAAGAAATATCCGGCTGTGTCATAACATGTAGAAGTCATTCTGGTGCGATGACTAGCCAAATATGACGCTTTCATATTGATAACAGGTGACTTTCTGAGTTCAACTTTTGCATTGTTAATTTTGATACGAATTAGAAGATTTAGAAGCTAACATTTTGAGCGCTATGTCAACATTTATGACTAGCATTTATCCGTTTGCATAGAATATGTTCATATTCTATGGCCGGTGCAACGATTGAGCTTATCGACAATGATGTTGTTTTGTTATTTCTATTGATTTGGTAAAGAAAAACTTTAATATCATTTAGTGTTGTTTATAAGTTGAAAATATTGAAGTAATGTTATTTTTTAAAATTTTTCTACGCACAAAAATTAATGTAATTTGTCAATATATATTTTGCCGATCTGGCCTTGTCAATTGTAATGCAAAGAAATCCTAAGTCAAAAATGTTTTGGAAATCAAATGCTACATCATTTGAAATCTTTACACTGAATTACAAATTATCACTGAAACATTAATAAACACTAAAATTATCAGTAATTTAAAATAAACATTGAATTGCAACTAAAAAAATATAACTTTATTTAATATTTTCAACTTACAAGCAACAATAAGTGAAAATGTTGTTAATCAACCATAAAATTGGCATTAGAGAACAATTTTATTTAATTCAATTTTAAACAACTATATTTATTCAGTGCTTTAAAAGTCATCATCGTCCTCCTGATTCTCCTCCACCGTTGCCCCATATTCCTGCACCAATTCTGGTCTCACTCCTATCTCGCCAACGAAGCAGAAGTCCACCATCTCAACACTTTCCGCTGTTGGCTCGCTTCATTTTTTTCATTATACTGGATGAATTCTACTTCGACTTTTATGTACATGTACACGTACATGTAAATGAGGTTTCAGATTCAGTATGTTGTCTCTACTAGCATATTTGATCTTCGAATCAACGATTGCGATTGCTGGTGACCAGATTTTTATATCACGAAAACAATAGGCCACCTGACAAAACACCACTTACTTTACAAGCATATCTGCGCATACGTTGTATTTTCGCCCCTCTGAATTTTGCCCCTTCTGGTCTGTTGCCGCACCCCATCCCCCTTTGAGAGTGTCAGCTATGGCATTGCCACACGCCACACCACAACATCCAATAGAAATGTACCACATCTTTGTACACACAATATGACTACAAACGCTTGAGGCACATTGTGAGTTGTGATTGCAACTCAGATTAGATTACTATAGGAAGAAGCTCTTTACCGAAAATTTTTGACATCCAAATAATAACGGTCCTCTACTATGTTCTGTGCATTAAAGAGCGGAATAATCGAAGGATGAATTGCTTACTCATCGAATAGAACAATGGCGAACGTTGCAGAAATCTTATTTCCGCAACCGCATTCATGGTAAACTGGACATGCCTCTGTCTTGATTTGATTGGCTCGTAAAGAAGTATCAGTTAGTCCACTGATGAGCACCTACTTATCACAGCCTTTGAAGTAGTAGTTAATTCTTAGATTAAAGTATACCTTTCATAAGCAGAACTTCGATATGATATCAGTACATAAGAAAAACGACATTGCACACGAAAAAAATAAACTTCGATAAACTTCGGAGGAAATAAAAAAATAAACTTCGCGAAATATTTCGTAACAACCCTAACTATGACATACAGGGTGAGTTTTTAGTAATGCAATGTTTAAGTCAATCAGAAAATCAACAAATTTCAAGATACAAGCACTTTTTTGTATTCGGCATGTAATATACACGTTGGGATTTATGTGTGAGTGGTTAAAATTGTTCGTATGTTTCGATAAATTATTTAAATTTCATTTGTATTAAGTACTGAAATTTGAGCTTATATATTCGTGGTTTTTGCATATTATCATTAAAAGAGTTTTAATTGATTCCCATATTCCAACCATTAAACATTTCATTTATTATCTTAATCAATAAAATTAAATAACGGGGCTATCAAAATGAAAAACACAAGTATTTCTCGAATAACAATGTCATATTAAATTTCAATGAATGCCTTCAACAAATGTTCAAAATGACCACCATTATTATTCTTTTGCAAGCAAAGCAAACGATCAATGAGGGAGTCATGAACCGATTGTAACGTTGCATGCAGAAGATATTGAACTAACCGTAGAATAGATCCTTTCTTTCAGATGACTGACATCTGTAATTGTGTCTTGATATACAGAATGTTTAATGACACCACACAAGAAAAAATCACATGGGTTGATATCTGATGAACGTGGTGGCCATTTGTCATCAAAATGAAGGCCGATCAGTCTGTCGTGAAACTGCCCCTGTAAAGTTTTGCGAGGGTTTAAGGCAGTACGTGGAGTAGCACCATCTTGTTGAAAGATGGAGCTGCTAAATTTTTTCATCTTTTTCAGTTCTGGAACAACATGATTCAAAATCATATTGCAGTAATTTGTTTGGTTTACATTTTCTTCGAAGAAGAAGATTGGGAGAAGGAATTTAGCCGTAAAACCTTCCTAAACTGTTACTTTTGGTGAATTCAACGGCAACTGAATTGGACTTGGTGGGCGGCGACGATCTCCAAACAATGCTGTTGTGTGTATTTACATGACAATTTAAATAAAAAACACGCATTCATCGGTCTAGAGAACATTTCGTGAAAATTCTTTATCCTTATCAACTTTCAGAAGAAACCAATCAGCAAATTCCTTTCGAGTAACCTTGTCACGTGTATACAATTGATATACAGTTCGTAATTTGTATGGATACAGTTGAAGACGATGTCGTAAGATCTTGTGAACTGACGTCTGCGACAGTCCCACAGTTCCAGCAATTTGTTGATACTGCACTTTGTCTATTTGTTGAAGAAATAATTAGAATAATAAAGAATAATAATTGCAGCTTTGAAGCATCTTTTGTTGAGTCAATGACATCTTTAAATTCTTCCACCATATCGCTTTCATAAGAAGGGCGACCGCTTTTTGGTAGGTCGAAGACTAACCCAATTGTCTCAAATATAGTTCGCATTGCGGTTGACTCATTCAATGGTTTATTGTGTAACTTTTCAAATGTTTGGAACTTGCGTACTAGTTCTTTTGGACTTCTGTTATTTTCGCAATATAACTGAATTATAAGGGTTCTATCTTCCGTCGACAAGCTTAACATTTCATCAATTTAACAAAATATCAATGCAGCATCATAAATCCCAATGCATATAGAACAATGTGACGTAAAATTTCATCAGCATTGTTGTGATTGGTCGATTTACTGACTGTGTCAAACATTGCGTTATTAAAAACTCACCCTATACATAGAGCAACGATGAGATCCACCGTAAATATTGTGTTCCATTGACATAGAAAGCATATCACCTTTAATGCATGTGAAAGTCAGAAATTTGAGTTGTCACGCGCTCACTTTCTCACCAAGAAGTGAGAAAGTTTTCGAAAATTTTGCAGCGTAATCTATGCATTCATCTCGAGAGTTCAGAGAAGGGGTTCTGCCATTCTTCATCGAGTCTTGTTAAGACGATCGCTTATCATCGAAAACCTTTGCTGAAACTGCTTGAGAGACATGCATGCGTGCTGTGGATTGATCCGTTTTGGTCAGAATCGTGATGCTTAGGCCTTTTCCATACTTCGATCACGATATTCAGTGTGATCAAAACACATTAACCAATGTTTGATTTGTGATTTGATTCGTGTAGATCCTCAGTAGGAAGTCTTTTTTTCAAAGGAAAAGAACTCGCATTAAAATTACAATTACAGAGCATTTCATATCAACTACACTCTGTGGATAGCGCATGACATTCGGCAACGAGGGGGATGTGGAGAGTTATCCGACAAATTTGCGATCACTTTCGGTCCGCGGCAAGTGGAACTGTTGTTTTCGTTGTTATTTCTCCACATTGTTTACAATGGAAATCAAACTACACACGCAAGGTTACTGTTATGGAAGCAAATAGAAGCAAGTTATTTAATACAAATTGTGAAGACCAAAATTTACCAGTCATATAAGCAAAAAATGAAGACTTTCGTCGAGTTGTCCTGATTAGAGGCGCAATAAGACAATCAGAGCGGTCACTTTGACGAGGTAAGAACTGGACTGTCTTTGAATTTGCTCGATAAGATCGATTGACTCCCTTTTTAGATGACCAATACCGTTGCCGTACACAAAAATAGAACGAAAGACTGATTTTTTACACCGGCAGGAGAATAGAATGATATTGAGAACAACTCAAGCAATCACTTCCTGTCAGCATAATTCTCGATACATTCCTACATGTATCAAACGAAAGGCTGTAGTCTGATGACCATGCCGAAATTTTCGATTTCATTCACTTGTTCAAGATTAACTGCACCCTCTATCGCTTGGTTTATTGAATATCGATTATTCTCCACGTGACTGTGACATACTTCTTACGTGAATTCCTACGATATTTCGAAACACCATCGCTTGTTTGCGTCACAAACGCAACTGAAGGTTGCTGCTGAATTTGCCTACAATAATCATTTGACGGCTGATTATACATTTGACGGATCATTATACAGCGTATGTTGAGATGGCCCCGTCTCCGACCACTAACAAGAAAGTGCTTCGATCAAATTCCGCGTTGCCTTTTACGTTGGATGATATCAGACTTTTGATTGATGCTAGCAAGAAAGAAATTATCGAGTCTTTTAAACTGAGATCAACAATGAGATCAACAGCCATTTTGCGAGTATTTTTGTTCCTAGTCCAGATTGGTCACAGCTTCGAAGCGGAACAACCTCACTATCTGTCGCTTGGTCACCATTTGTTGATACTGACATCGTTCTTTCCTACTTACAAAATTTGAAGAAAAGTAAATCGAGTGGCAGTGATGATTTATCTCCCCGCCTCCTATCAGAATGTGCCCTTGAGTTTTCTGGTCCATTATCGCATTTGATCAATGTATCAATTCAAACTGGTTGTGTTCCGAGACAGTGGAAAATTGCAAACATTGCACCTGTGCTGAAAACGAAGAATCCGTCTTTAAGTGATTTGAGGCCAATCTCACTTCTTCCGGTAATGAGCAAGATTCTGGAAAAATCAATTTTGAAACACATAAAGGAACGCCTTCTTCAATGTTACGGTTACAATCAGTTTGGTTTCAGGCCAGCCTCATCAACGCTCCACGCTCAAATTTATATTCATGAGTTTGTAACTTCTAACTGGGACTTGCCTGAAACGTCAGGTGTTCTTTTGATTTCCTTTGATATGAGTAAGGCATTCGATCGACTTTCCCATGATTCTATAATAGATACTTTGATTCAATTCAGCTTCCCAAAAAAGTTTGTTCACTGGATTTGTGATTATCTTCAGGACAGATGTCAGCGTGTATGTTTAAATAGTCATATTTATAGCTCCATTGTAAACGTGTCTTCTGGAGTGCCACAGGGCTCAATTTTAGGCCCCTATCTGTTTAATGTACAGCTAAGCTCTTTGCGACCTTTTTCGACGTCAGCAAGCATGATCAAGTACGCTGATGATATCATTGTGCTAGTGCCTTATTGTAGTAACGAGTCTGTAGACCATTTGATTCATCTTGAGATGTCTAATATGATAAATTGGTGTAGTTCACGTGGACTCTTAATTAATCAATCTAAGACAAAGTGCATGTTATTCTCTTGTTCCAACTTTCGACCTACTGTTTCATCTGACTCATTGCTATGTAACACGCTACGAATTTTAGGAGTGTTGTTTCAAGACAATTTGAGATGGGATCAGCACATAGAGCGCACCTGTAAGCTCGCGGCTCGTAGAGTGAATGTCCTGAGAGTCCTCAAAACTGTGTTATCTAAAGAAGATCTGATTACTGTGTATAAAGTCTACATTTTGAGTATCTTGGAGTATAATTCGCCCCTTTTTGTTGGCATAAGCAAGAAAGAAAGCCTAAAGATAGAAGCTATCCGGAAGCGTTCTCATAGAATTATCTGTGGAAAGGATTGTACTTGCTCGCATTTCATTCCATTGCCCGATCGACGTGAGTCAAGAGCCTTGAAGGAATTCAAAGCACTTCTATGTACTGACAGTGTCCTGCATTACCTCAGTCCTCAGAGATTGACTTTTTCTGGTCATTTGCGGGTACCAATACTGAAGTCTAAACGGAGAGCCTGTTCATTTATTCCATATTGCACTGTATTGTATAACAAACTCTATGCCAAAAAATGCTTTCAAATGTATGTCCAAATGTAAATTTTCTACTTTTACTTGATTCACTTGTGCTATGTTTGATTTTCAATCTTTCTGAATAAAGACGCTTTATTATTATTATTATTATTATTATATTGAAAATGTTGATTGTTGCGATTAAAATGATTTGTTTTAAATTTCGCAACATTCCGACTGCGAGTTTGTTTTCATAGGCTATTGTACTACTGTATACGTTGCACTTATGCTGTCATATGTTTTCATGAAATTTTGTTTTCAGTAAGAAGCTACGAGGCTGAATTCCTTTCAAAAGCGATTTTAAGTATTCTGCATAGTTTGTTTACAAAGTCTGTTCGCTTTGAATCGACATGATATTTTAATTTCTATCACTTGGCAGATTTATCACAAATTGTTATCAATGTTGTTTCAACAACAGGTGGGAGATTAGCCAGGCATGGAAAGGTCTTCTGGTGTGGGGGGCGGGCAGGAGGGATCAGTTACTTCTGCAGGTGTGACTCCCTATTGTTAAGACTTGATGAAAAGATTCCCTTTCATATCATGTGCTAATTGATTTGACATGCTTGGACAGTGATGTTTGAAAGTTAATTGACGATGTATATATATTATCTCAAATGTGAAGAATAACACAATTGCCTGAAGATGCCTGTAAGACGCAGGTGAAAGGCCTTGTAAAAAACTGTTGGTTTTTTTTATTACGTGGTTTCTGTTCGGAAGCTTAGTGCTATTTTATTGATATATTGTATTATTAAATATGCTAATACAGGATGTCAAAAATGCGGGAAAAGCCAGGAATTCTAAAATACCCAGCTGGAAATCTTGAGTCTGAGCAACTGCAAAGCAAATAGTTGGATAAAACAGAAAAAAAGTTGCATTTTGTAATGTGAGTAGTAACTTCAATAATTAAAGAGTGATACATAATAACAATTAAGCTATTGATGATAACTGATATTTTTCAAAGCCCAAGTGTGTCAAGTCCAGAAATTGTGCGAATGACAAATAAAACAATTTTTTACATTTTGTCGGCAGAAATGCACTATGTAGGTTAAAACCGTCATTACAGGTGTCTTCTTCTACTGTATTTTGCCGTAATTTTGATACAACTTCAGTTGATTGAATGTATACCCAATTGAACATTTATTTTCGATAGCATTTCTTTTGGTTCATCAACTGTGTCAACAGTACTGAATAGTTCTTGCTTAAATTGATCAATGGTGGAAATGGGATGCTGATATTCATATATGTGTAGAGCTGATTCGAGAATTGGATAACTTGAATAATTGCCGGCGAATACTTGCAAATACAAATTACATGAAATTGAGTCTGTCATAGTCGTGTAGTCAACATCTTGCTTGAACAGACATAATTCACACATACGAAGTCTGAAATTTTCAGTATAACTTAACAATTACATCAGGTTAAATATATGTAGCTGTTGATTTCCAATTTGATGACATGGGCATGGACATCAGTGAAAGAGTTTCTCAGTACTACGGCAAACAGAGAAAAGTAGTCAGTTTATTAGTTACCTGACTTTTGATATTTGTCAGTCAGTTGTAAAGCAAATTTGATATCCCGCGAAAAATATAGCTGTTACCCAGGAAAAACCTTGAAATAAACCTGGAAAAGGAAAATCGAAAATCTGTCGACACCCTGTAATATAGAAAAAAAGGAATAAGGTAATGATAAATAAGGAAAGATGTGACGTGCATGTTAAACTAGGTTTTTATAACTGTATTTCGAATAACAATGTTTTGAATGAAGGTCTAATATTGTAAAAGTAGAAAGAATAACTTTTAGTGTCGATTGTTCCATCCATATTGAGCTCTACGATTTCCTTGACGGCTCTCCACTTAACTCAGTTATTCACTCTTCGCTGAGTCTGAGGGTTCGAAGATCTTATATGATGTTACGCTCCATGATGAGTAGATCAACGTATGTATCTAAGATTTTGTCTTAAGTTAGCTGCCAATTATATTATTATTACATTATTGGGTTGCCTATAAATTTGGTCAGTTTGTATTTCTTGATTTTGCGCGGAAGAAGGGCCATTAAACCAAATTTTAAACCAAAGAGACTATCGATTAGCTTTTACATTCATGGACAACTGATTGCTCTAACTAGACAATTGAGTGAAATAATCGGACAACTGCTTGACCAATGTAGACAATTGATCGTGTTATATTGACCGATGATTTTCTTACGTGGATACAAGGGTGGTAAAACCTATACAAATCGAGAAGAGTTTTGTGGCTTTCATTCAATTAATTATCAAAAAATGTTTCATTTAACGTAATTAAAGAAAAATACAAAATATCAAAAATATGGAAAGTTGCTGGAATCCTGGAATATGTACTTAGAATCTGCATTTTTAATTTTAATGCACCAACTCGAAGCATGCGAGTAATAGTATCAAATTATCTTGTAAAAGTAAAAGTCGAAGAGACTCGCAGTATAATCATTAAAAATCCTTGATTGATGACTGTATCTTACTCTATTTTAGAATCATGGACTCTGTGGCTAAGCGTCAACAGGATCGGCGCAGTACTAGTAGTAGCGGTCTGCTGGCTGGAAGTGGGCAAGTCTCCGCAGGAACGAGATCTCGTCAGAACTCTTCGAAAGGTGCCACAGCAAATGCTGCAGCCGTGATCAAGTCTTCAATGCCTCAACTCGTCACAGAATACATTCAGTCTCAGCAATCCCTACAGCGAGATTCGGCCAACCGTTTGAATCATCTGCCCGTCCCTGGTAGCCAGGTCAGTATAGAGACCATGTTGAAGCTTTGACATGGACCTTTGCTGCACTAGCGTTGTGATACTCTTTCTCCGGACGCCCTCACTGCCGTCTTGGTGGTGGGGGTGTGAATCCATCCCTTCACTACTATTGCGAGCGGGTGGTTCGACCCCAAAAGAGGACATATGCTGAATAACTTCGAAGACAACGTGTAAAATTTAAAAAGCACAGTCAAAATAACGATATCTAAAAAATCAGGGGAAGTCATTCATTAGCGATTTCCTTAAAGATACTGGAAACCACATAGACAGATTCATTTTCATGTGGATTAGTCTAGAGCGTACATAATCCTATCCCAACTATTGTATGCAATGGTAGCAAGCGATAGAGATTGACATAGACATTCGTCTCTCCTTGGCTTGTGTGATTGGCCAAGCACGAGCAATGCACAAATAGCTCGTATCAGAGAGCACACGAATATCAACTGTTAGATAGCAGGCACGCCTGTCATGTGAAAAGACGTACATATCTTTGATTCAATTTTCTCCATGATAAATTCGTCAAATGGAAATTCACGATCTAAATTTACTGACTGTGTACGCTTAATGTGGTTTCAATGTTCTGCTTTGTCAGAATTCAGACTTGAATTTGCATTACATTCAAGGAAAATTGATCTTCTTGCCCCTCGAGACTAGTTCTGGCCGTGACCATTGGTATTGAGGAATTCATCTAAAGACCCAAGCACGCAGAAAAAGCTATTTATATCTGCACTGGAAGGAATTTGAAGAATCAATTGATTGGGTTGTTGACAGGGTTCTTCCGCCAAGTTTTCCGTTTTGGCGGAAACTTTTTGGAGGATTTCTGCCAAGTGGCTGATGGTTCAACGACTGAAAGTAAATACGGAAAAATCTAAATGTTTGATGGTCACCCGCCAGCCTCATTGCTTCTCAGTCATGCTGAAGGTTGAATGCATTTCCTGTTTAAAACTTCTTGGGATTCCTTTATCTTGGGGATTTTCTTGGGAATGCTGATAAAGAGAAATGCATTGATCTCATCGGCTTATTATCCCCTGAGTGTCAGTAAAAGTGTCAGCTAATGTAGCGCTTTGTTCAACTTTATCTGCCGCCTTTTACTGACACTCAGAGGATAATAACCTGATGAGATCAATGCATTTCTCTTCATCACCATTTACTAAATTGTCACTGTCAGGTGAGCACTATTATTAAAGCATGTCCTTGCTTCCATTGGTTTCCATACTTATCTATTCATCATCGATCAAATAGTGTCAGCAATAAAGCTGCACGTGTAAGCGCACTCTTAAGACATTATACAAATGCTGCGCTTCTCATTTGTAAGCATGTGGGTTACATATTGACGCATGCATATTATTGACATGCATTGTAAGCATCTACGTATAGAATGCATGAGTTGTATCGTCAGTTAAAAACATGGGAACAAACATGAATAGCAGCTACTTCATCCAATATCAGGAATCAATAACAGGCTTAGTTCACACAGTTAAGTTTAATTTCTTCAATCGTAATTTATATGGAAGTAAGTATATATGTTTGCACAACATATGAATAGAATATTCATGACTTCATTTATTTGTTTCGTTTCCATATGACTGTGTCAATGATATCTGTGAGGCGATGTGTAGTTAACGCGTTGCTTATATTGAAATCGTTAATGGTAAAGTTATTCAAATCAGTGACGTTATGTCTTATAAAAACAATTTGTGGCTATTCACATCGAATTCGGATACATAATGGGATTGACTGTAGTTCGTACATACAAGTATAAACTCTCGATCAATCGAAAGGGGCGGCAAAAAATCGTTTCTGTTTTTTTGTGTTTCTTAACGTGCTTTCATGTAGTAGACTCGCATTATGACATATTACTCAGTCTCTAATGATATACATGTTTAATTGAAGATGCGGGTCATAATTACTAAAGGAATCACCTAAACAATGTAAATGATCACTTACCTTCACATTATCAACATCATGCGTTGTAAGACGTTTTGCAACTTTTTGAGCAATAGCAAATCTGAGCAAGAATAGCACAATATTCAACTCACTGCAGGCTACTTATATACGCCTACATTCACACCAAGTTGAGGAAAGACATCAGTCTTGCTAACAAATTTCTTCCAACGCTGCCAATGGCAAAAAAGTGCATCAGAGTTTTCGTTGGTATTTCCGCACAGCAAAATTGTGACAAGAAGGTCACCCAAACCAATGGGGTTTATGTATAGACCACTTGCTTCCAAAAATCGGGGTTGATATCATATGAAACCATCAGGAACTTCTTCTAGCGACAAAGATTTTGCTCTCTGCTCCGGTCACAGCTATGCCAGACGCTAAAAATAAACCAATAAATGCCGTTTTATGTAACTAATCAAGCAACGTTTGGTAGCCTATGTCATTTTCCTAGAAAACTAAAGCCTAGCTATTTATGTGCTTGACCGGCTAACCGCGATATACGTGTGTGCTTCTTTTTAGTAAAGTGCACAGCGTTACTAATCGACGGTCAAATAAAATATTTCAAGAATACATGATTGGATGATAGCCTATTAAAAATTTGATGACATTTATATTATTGAGCACATTGTTTTTGAAGGTCTCCATGAATAAATTCAATTAGACCTACTGATTTAATCACACATTTATCTGGTTGACCGGCTTGTAGCCTTGGGAGCTATTTAATGAAATCTAAATGATTTTACAAAAACGATAGACGGGTTTCATCATATTGTCAATGTTTTCAGAATTCAACTTTTAAACATGCAAGGCTGAAGCAGCAAATTGCCTTTTTAGATATGATATTTTCAAAAGCTATATATTTTTAATTCATTGCATTAGCATCTTTGAACTTTGTTTTCGACATGTGATTTTTAGGTATACACCGATTACAAGAAACTGACGGAATTTATCATACAATTCGAAGAAAAAGCAAGTTGAATAATTTGATTAGCAGGAATGTTAAATTATAAATTAAACGTGAAAAAGAAACTTCTGCTTATTCTGTGATAATGTCCCCAATACAGAAGTAGGAATACTGCGTTGCACCGCCATAGCTATCATTTGAATCAATAAAGATCGAGACCTTGATTCTCCAGTATTATACCTTTATACCCAGGCATTATACAGGGTGGCCCATTCAAAACCGCCGATTCTAAATGCCTATAATTTCTCTATTTTTGATCAGATGTCAATGAAAACAACACACAATGTTCATCCACATATGCAATTTATATTGTAAAAATTTCAACATCATAAAGTCAACAAGTCATGAGATACGTACTTCGACATGATGTCCATCATTTTCGACAACTCTTGCCAATCGATCAAGATACTCCTGCATGGCGTTGTGTCGCATCTCGGCTGTCACTTCATTGGAGGCAGAGATAATTCGTTCTTTCAATTCTTCGATGTCCCTTGGGCGAGTGCCATAAACTTTGGTCTTGATGAAGCTCCACAGGAAGAAGTCACAGAGCGTCAGATCAGGGGAACGCGGTGGCCAACGCTCGGGACCTCCTCGACTAATCCATCTGCCTTGGAAACTTCCTGTCAAGCCAATTTCGAACCGCCCGACTCCAGTGCGGTGGAGCACCGTTCTGCATGAAGATCATCTTCTCTTTGAGTCCGAGTCGCTTCACTTCCGGTCAAAACTGTTCCTGTAGCATAGAAAGGTAACGCTCACCGTTAACAGTTCGAAAAAGAAAGGACCGATCAGTCTGTCAGCACAAATTTCAACCCATACCGTCGTCTTCTCAGGGTGAAGGTTTTGCTGGACAAACCAGCATGGATTCTCTGGAGCCCAGTATCGGTGGTTATGGCGATTGACTGCTCCGTCAATGAAAAAATGTGCGTCATTGGAAAACGCAAGAGCATGAAAACGCAGCGGATCCTCTCTGATACGTTGCAACTCGTCGGCAGCAAAGTCAAGGCGGCTTACAAAGTCCTCCTCTGTCAACTCCTGAACAACATGCACCTTGTAGGGATGCCACTTCAAGTCTTTGAGAATTCTTTGCACGGTGGTTCGACTCATGTCCAGAGCCAACGATGCTCTCCGAGTTGAAGTGTGCGGATCATCTTCAAAATATCCTCATCACTCCTGCGTGTTCGGGTTCGTTGGTGGGGCACATTCAAGACGCTTCCTCTGCTCATTAGAGAGCTATGCCACCTCCTTATTGAATCCCCCGAAGGAATTGCGCCATGCCGTGCTTTGCTAAATTCTTTGCGAAACCTCCGCTGCACCGAAAAAACAACGCTTTGCATTGAGTCGAACCACACTGCGCATTTCGAACGTTCTTTCACTGTGAAAGCCATGATTTGGAATGACGTCTTCCTGGGTGTTGAATAGCCAAAATGAAATCTGACAAAATTATCGCAAATTTAAGCGCACTCGTTTATATCCATAGAAATTAACAATACCATAGAAAGTCCTAGAATGGAAATTCTTGATCTGGATTGTTGGCCCTTGTCCAAAGACCATGTACTCAAAAGCATTAGTGAATTTACAAAATGTTGCGCCGACAGGATGACAAAGAAGGAAATCCTTTTAAACGTTCTGTACGGTCATCATTTTGAAATATCGCTCCGATAATCTATCAATAGTATAATCAGACTCTTACGCAACTTGTAATGTCGATTTACAGAACATGCATAACTCCAGCTTTAAATCAGAGGCCAAGAAATCTTAGAGTATTCATTTTACTTTAAAGGGTTTCCCTGTTCACTAAATTTGAATAATTTTCAAAATCTCTTCCAAAATATCACATATGTCATTCAATGATTAATTGAAAAGTTCCAGCGACATTTCATTTATTTGAGAAATGATTGTCGGCAAAGAAACTTTCAATGGGTTTATTCCAGAAAAGCGCCAGGTTTCTTAGCCGCTTGAAGAAGAAATTATCCAATAATTAGACTTTCTATCTGTGAATTCTAGATGTTCTTACAAACAACACACCGACCACTTTCAATTATGACTTTGTGAACCAATTCGCAGTCCAATATTGAAAAATTGGAAAATAGTTGTCAGTGACTGCTACAAATAGACACACTGTATTAATCCATGGAATAGTAGTCTAATTCACATGAAACAATGCCGCCATCTCACTTGCAATTCTCTTCATGAAAATCCTGTAATTAGATGTCAACAACTTCCACAACCAACTTGCCAAATAGTTTCACTATGATACAATTGAAGGTTGCATCACGAGTGACGATCGAGGGCGAAGCCCGAGATCGACAAACGAGTGTTGCAACCGAATTGTTACACTCCGTTTTTTTGGACTGAGTAATGTAAGCGATTTATCACCACACTTAGCCGATTTCTATGTAATTGCTTGAACTATTAGGGAATTTGTACTTTAATGTTCCTCAATGAATGGCATAGAAATCGTTTTTCAACCATAGATATCTATAACTAGCAATTTTGGCTGGTCAACAGTTTGCAGATGTGTTTTGGAACGCTATCTTAGCGCTATGATAGCGTTATCCGACAAACTAAGTATTTCAGAACGCGGTATTGTTTATCATGAAGCGCCAATCTATGCGCTATTTATTGAAGTTCTGAGAAACGCTACTTAACACAATAGGAAATTGGTTGTTGTCTGTAATTGTAAATGAAAGCTATCTTATTTTATGCACCTTTTTGGCGGAATGTTTTTGCATGTTTACTACTTGTCAAGTTACAAGAGTTCCAACATCAGTATTAAAACTTATTCAGCTTTTTTTGTTTTCTAATTCATATCAATGTAGCCTACTGTCACAATTTCAGATTTGTAGAAAACAATTAATTCCAGATCTAATTTATTAATTTAGAAAGACCCATTTATACTGAAATCAAAATCAATTTGATCAATGGATGTATGAAAGCAATTACATAATTTAGTCTTTGGTTTAGGCGGGTCTAGAAGGCTGCTAAGCATCACTTCTTGCTCCGGTCCTTTTCTTTTGTATGCTTCAACAGCATTACTTCGATGCCCAGTTCTTGATTTTATTAACTGCTCGTCTACATTTTCTCGGAATAGCCTTGTCGCACATGTTACTTTGCCAGAATGTGCCGTGATGTATCCTTTGATATCGGCTATGGATGCGGCCTCCGGCAACAATTTTCTGATGGAATTGACTCCAACGGGAGAAGTGGCGAATCTGGGCTGGTCTGGGATAATGTTTCGTAGTGGTCGACGGTAAAATACTCCCGTAAAAACACCCATGCTTCGAAGCCGGCTCACGTAAAGTTTCAATATCTTATATACCGATCGATTGTTATCGCTATCGTATTGTCGAACACACTTGTTTTGTATCTTGCGATCGCGGATTCCACCGGAAAAGACTTTGTTGCCGCGACCCGTGTACTCAACAAATTTCCCATGGTCGTCTTCTGAAAACGTGAATTGCTCCAGTTGCATCTGGCGATGCTCGTCGCACGCTCTGAGCCCGAAAACTTTACAGTTGTAGAAGTAAACGGCCCGCAATAGTCCATTTCCATCATGTAAGGAAAATGTTGATAATGAGATGGTTCTCCACGTGCCCGGATTCAAGTGTTAAATATAACCAAAAAGAGGCAAATTTCTATTTCAAATTATTGTGTCCATACGTTGATGAAGTCACTAAAAAACACTACACTTCGTTCTTGAAAAGATTAGGAATCGAAGACTTGGTGAACCCATGGTTTTACGGTGGACAATCATTGAAGCGAATTTTTCATCCACCTAAAGAGAAGTTGCAGTGTGATGCTAATTGCAAATTCTGCCCCATGTCTGATAAACGCAATATGTGCTTCTCAAAATGCGTCATATATCAAATTAATTGTAATTTATGTGGTGAAATTTACATTGGACAAACTAAACGTCTCATCAAGTCTCGTCTTAACGAGCATTTGTTTTTAAATTCCTCTGATTCTGCTGTTCGGGAGCATTTTATTACAAAACATCCAGGTACTCAGCCGACAGTTAAGTGGAAAATCATTCATTCCGGCATAAAGAACTATCAAAAGAGGTCCATACTTGAATCTTTATATATAAACAGCATAGACTCTTCCAAGCTGATGAACAATTGTAAAGGTGTGCAGCTTAACATTCTGTAACAATTTTTTATTTTTTCTTTACCCTACTATTTTTCTTTTTAGTAGTATGCTTGCTTTGCCCTTTTGACCTTTGACGTTCAGTATCTATCTTTAATGATTTATTGATTTTAGTGTAAATTCTGTTTGCGATCTTCTTTACTTGCCATCACTTTATGTGCATGATTAAGGCGGATAGCCGAAAGCTCGCACAAATCAAATAAAGCGTCTAGTGCCCGTAGAAATTTGCCTCTTTTTGGTTATATTTAAGGAAAATGCATTGGTATCCCATAGTATCGCCTCACTATCCTCTGATATCGGATCAGCTCTCTTGTGATGGGATCCGATGCCCCGAGAAGTGAGATTTCTCATGCAGGCATATAAAGCACGGACAAATTGCACAAAATTGAAATCCTCCTTATCCATTATATTGCAGTCGGGTCTTTCTTCTCGGATAAATCGGGCCAATCCGCAAACAATATTGTAAATAGTATTGGGAGGATACTCGGTTCCATCCTGCCGTCGGATCTCGAATATAAAATGTTTCAAGGCTCTTGAAATGTCAGCCTTTGGAGCCGTCCACAAATCTGTTAGTTGGGGAACCAAGTAATCATTTTCTTGTGTTGTGGAAGATTGTTGGTTTCTCCAAGTGGCCCAATCTTCATATAACTTTGTGCACCAGGAACTATTTCTAACGGTGTTCTTTGACCGTGAACATGAAACAACGCGATCAATGTCCTGAGACGACGCAATGGAAAATCGACTAGCGTCAAAGCTGTGGTCTGCCATTGTGATCAGGGGCCTGTTTCATAAAATAAATCAGTGCTTCATATCAGTGGTTTTATCAGTGTGGAAAATTTTCTGCGTTTCATAAAATAAATATAAAGCAGTGATTTAAATCAGTGATTGAAAGCAGTCGAAATTAACAGCGTTTCACAAAACCAAAGACTAAGCAGTGATTTATATCAGTCCCACACTGCTTAAAATCAGTATTTTTAGCAGTCTGGAAAAGAATTGCGTTTCACAAAGAAGTATCAGTAGCGCGCGAAAATTGAAAATATGGAAATTCACTGATAGAAATGTGAAAATTTCTATCAACATCTTGAGGTTGATAAATCTGTGAATGATCATCGAGAAAGTTATAGAAACTTAAAATATCGGAGAAATGATTGCAAATACAACTTAAAAATGGGAAAACGGCTTTTGATTTTCAATTTTACTGTCAGTAACAAACTATTTGTCAGAATGGTAAATTTGGATACTGTTTATTGAAAAATTCTTTCTTTGAAAAGTGGCAATGATGTGACGATAAAACGTCCAGTAACAGCAAAATTATAAAGGGTTGCTTTGAGGGCTTCGATTTCTTTCGTGTAATGAAGTACGGCATGTCATGAAATCATTTCAATATTAAAAGACGTTGAGGTATTGACTTTTACATACATCGATGACAGCTAGAAAAAAAGATTCTCAAATATTCCACCATTTGCCTCAGATTGACTTCTCTAATTATTATTTCAATTACTGTCAAACATAGAGTAGGTATATTAGGTAGAGTGGAAACTCCGCATTTATTAAATCCCCAATGTATATACCCTTTCGATTTTATTAAATGAACTCGAGGTGAATACAGTTGGAATTGTCTCCAAATGTGAGATATGCATATTTGTGCAGTTTGAAGAAATTACAACGGAATTGACTGATTATGACAGCATAAAGCAGATGGAAATGAGATTATTTTACAGATTGTCCGTGTCATGACAGCCTCGGAGCGGTGATGTTTGTTAAATTAGCAACTCGATGACCCCATTGCTTTCATGCTGAACCACAAGATAATCTTTTTAAGCGCGATATCTCAAGCATCTGGTAGAGCAAAATCACAGAATCAAAGACAATGATTTTCATTAACTTTGAAAGATGTAAATGGGTGCACATCACTATTCAGATTCAAGAAGTGAAACATGGATTTACTCAATCATAAATTCATGCCGATGAAAATTGAATGAAAAATATGAAATTTCAGCCACGACAGCAGAATAAAATCTCAACTTTTTATGAAGACTTCCATTATAATGCCGTTCATTACATTTTCTTGATCATCAGCACAATTTCCGCTTAGTTGCGATGCTTGTTAGCGAATATTCATTCCTTTTGATATCCAACTTGTTTCATACTTCTTACAACGGGGAGTCATGTCGGTAGTAATTAAATTGGCAAATATAGAGGTTTTTCAAAGCTGCTCAAATAATGTTTTGGACCGCAGGAACGTAATCTCCGAAAAAAACTGAATCTTTTCATATAAAAATTTTCACTGTATACAGATACTTTTTTAAGTCGACACTCTACCTACATATTTACTCTATGCTGTCAAAAATTATTTTATTTACGAAGAATTATCCACAATTGTTTTAATCACTCAATCACACTGATATATATCAGTGTTTTCATCAGTCCGAAATCTTTATGAAACGCTATATGTATCACTGATTAATTTAGACTGCTTAATCTTAAGTCGGAAAATTAATTTTTATGAAACGCAATTTAAAGCAGTGCTTTATATTTCACTGCTGAAAATGTCACTGATACATATCAGACTGCTTAATTTTATGAAACAGGCCCCAGATGTGCTTAGGGTAAAATTCAGAAATCCTATTTATATATTAGTGATGAGAATTATTAACAAGTCAATCATTAAAGAATAGATTTCATATCAAATACAATCAGCAACTGCTTTATCAAAAGAAGACACTTATGAAAGAGTAACAATACAACGCTATGAATTTGTATGGGCATTCATTCTGTCTATTCCCTTATTCCAACGCAACTAGGTGTGAAAGTCTTGACTGGCAACAGAATCTATTGTGTTCGCTGTTGTACAAAGAGATTATCAGCTATGTTATAAAGAAACGCTATCTTAGCGTATCTGGATAACAGAACAAGTTGAAATTACGGTTACATTCACAATGTGCAATTACGAGCCATAGCAATCTTGGGTCAGATAATCAACAGGTCAATCTATGCAGGCGGGCAGTGTTATTCTACTATAGCGCTAGAAAACGCTATCTTAGCGCTGTCACAGCGCTCGAAGTTAGAATAGCGTCACAAAATTGTGTTGAGACAGAGCCTTTCATACAAACTTCAGCGTGTGCAAAATGTGGAAATACCTTGTCAGACAGTCTGACGCTATCTGTGTTTCATACAACTTACACAAGCTGTGAGGAGCTCGAACGCTATCTAAGAAAGTGATATCTATGGTATTTCTTTATTCAGCAGTTGAAACAAGTGAAATTGCATCAACTGCACTTACATGAGGACGCAATGCAAGTGATTTAGAACTTCATGTTGATGTAACTGAAACTACCACAGTTAATGCATATGCATGGCCAGAGTGTAGCAATGTTTTAGATCGAGTCTGATCTACAAACCATAGATTTTTCCATGTGCCATCATTGTACACACGCAAGATATCAAACTTCCATTCTAGTGGACTATTATCCATTTCTATGTTTGTATCAGTTTCGCACAATCTTCTCGTAATCATTGATCTATGGTCATTATTGCAAAAGATTGTAATCATTAATGTCTAAATTGATTTGTAGATTTCTATGGTCAATATTGCAAAAGATTTGATTGTTTGATGCACTTACCAGATAAATTAGCATAGAAATATAAATAGCAATCACAGATGAACATTGTGTGTAATTTTCATTTCAACATGCTTAAAAATAGCGGAGTTATAAGCATTTAGAATCGGCGGTTTTTTAATGGGCCACCCTGTACCCTTATTTGCTGGAAACATCAGACACAAATTTGATGCGACAATTATTGTTTCTGCGCAAACTGATGTAAAAAGAATGATAGATTAGAAAACTTCTGGCTTTACGGTCTTCGTCCAGTGTGGTAGTTTTCCTGGTTTCTCTTGTCGATATTTCTTGATAATCTGGTGTAATCGTGCCATTGTATTAAAATGAGCAGTCTAATATCCTGATTTTCTTTCATTGCATGAATACAGAGTAGTTCAAAATGTTGCGTTGCAAAATGCAATTTGCTGCTCAACGTAGGTTTGAGAAATCGATTGAATACAACTTTCTAGATTTTTTTGCTTCAGGTTCATAAAAATGAAGTCTTTTTTGATCGTTGGATATTTCGGGAAATTAAATTTTCTTTCGATATGAAATCATTTAGATCTCAAAAATAGTTCACTGGCTGCAGGCTATGGAGGAAAAGAATATATTTATAGACTAAAGAATCAACGCTCACAGAATTCAAAAAATTTTGAAAACAGTTCGGTGGAGTCAAATATTGTCCATTATTTAAAGCGTCAAAATTTGATGGTGAAATTCAAACAGTATATATCTCATATTTTATGATAAACAAAGTGTCCGGATAATTTTTTTGAACGGTGCAATGTAATTGTAATAACGTATCTGGTCAACATAAAAATAGCGTGGGATATCGTTGAAATGATAGCCCGGGAATTTGAAGCTTGAAATCTGGTCTCCACCCTGGGGTGTAGTGACGGTAAACCATTCACACACAATCCTCTCCTCGTTGGGCGAATTATTATAATTTTTGCTTAAAATATGTTTCTCTGCAATTTGCTATGACTAAGATAGCAGATCTAATGAATGAATTATAATTAAAACTGTACAATAAATAATAATTTAATCGAAATTCACGCATTTCCCGATATCCGGTGCACTGCGCACAACCCTACATAATATACCAACAATAGCAATTTCGAAATAAAGCTATTTTTTAAGTTTGACAATTTTCCATATGAAAATGAAAGTGTACAATGATTGGCAGTCTCGATGGTCTATTGAATTTTGACAAGACGTAGGCGACACATTTCTTATGATCATCAATTTAGTTTTAGTAACTTTAACTGATGGAATTGGAAAGAGTCAAAATTGATAGATGTTGATTTTATTTTCTTTACGATTTTTTGATATCATAAAGGAAGGTAGTAGCGAAGGATGAATTCGAGTCAGAAGAGAGGATGAAAGACTGGGAACGAAATGTTGCGTCTCATGGTCTGAGAATGAGCTTGGTGAGGACGGAGTGATATGGATAAGCAAGGAGTGGAAGGACTTGGCTGTTTTTGTGAGAGATGTAGTATATAATTATTAATAAATTCTTATATCATGATGATATATGATAATAATTATTTTTCATATAATTTACGTAAAATATTTATAATATAAATATATTAATTAAATAATATTTGATTATACAAAAATAATTTATATAAGTATATTTTAAATAATATATAATAAACTTGTATGACCGTCCATACACGGTATTTAGAACGTAGGCGGAGCATCGTTGACAGAGATGATAAAAGTGCGTTGATTGTACATACTCGTGAGTGTGGGTGAGATTATTGTTGACTTTGATGTGAAAATTCTTGAATGCGTGAAGAGATCGCTTGATATCGCGATCTAAGGATAAGGACATCTCTATATTTTCCCAAGTATCTGTTATGAATGATTCAAAGTTTATATCTAAGTTTGCTTAAAAGATTTGTTTCTGTCCAAAGTTAGCACCCGTTGAGATTGGACGAAAGGCTTTGCGATAATAGATCATAATGAATTTCGTGGCTCTTTATATTTATTAATGATATTGCGTTGTTGGAAGCCTTTGGATTAAGCATAGAAGACCGTCGTTGAATCGATGTAGTGAGTTGTCTGAGTGGTGATAGAAGTTCGCACCGCATAGAAGGTGGGTGCATTTAATTGTCTGCTGCAGATTACTAAAAAGTTTCTCGTTCATAAAGGGTCGCGACCCGAAACGTCCGAGACACAACTATGCGTGTGGATATTGTTTTTAACTTTCGCTAATGTAAAGGGAGTGTGTGATTTTACTTGTATATAAGCTATGAAAAATCTCCCGTCGGAAGCAATTAACTATAACAGTGTGAGAGAATTGGAACTGAAGCAGGTAGATAAGTTTGTGTGCTTGGTGGCATGTTCTACTGGCGGACTACTGGCAGGAGTACTGGCGGACAGAAAAATTGGTCAGAGGATACGAGGAAAGGTTTTGGAAACATGTGTCTTGCCAGCATTGACATACGGATTAGATTACGATGGCACTAACCGAGCAACAGCAAAAGATGTTGCAAGTGTATGAAAATAACTGTATAAGGCGCATCTGTGTTGTAGGGTTGGTGGAGAAACGAAGAATGGTGGAGATGAGGTAGGAAGTAGGATTGAAGAAAACGGTGACACAGAAAGTGATGGGAAAGAGACTGGGGTGGGCAGGGCATGTGGTAAGGATGGAAACGAAAGGGTTGTGAAACAAGTGGAAGAGATGGATAACACAAAGACAAGAAGGAAGGGGACGGCCAAGGATTCGCTGGAAGGACTGCATCAAGAGAGACCTGGACGGCACAGAAGAAGACTGGAGGACTTGGAAGGAGAAGGTGAAGGACAGATTGAAAGGGCGGCAAATTGTTAAGAACGCGTCAAAGGGTGTGATGGAGAAGACATGAAGTGGCTACTAACTGCGTTTTTCATTATGAATATAGTGTTATGAGGATGACATCCCCTACCTTTTTCTAATGGAGAATGGGGTTGTTACAATAAATAAATGAATTTATGATATCATTAAGAAGCTATTGGTACTATGCAACCTAATGCTGCCTGTTTCATAGCCCATTCACCCTTTCATATTCAGCCGACATTGTCATTATGATATAGACTTTTGTAAATTTTATGCGTGACCTGTTAATTTTCTTCCTTTTCTACTTGAATATAGTTAACGAATGAAATGATGTTGACTTAAATTAATTGTAGTGACTAGCGACGAAAGGGAAAATAAAATCAGCATATATCAATATTGGCTTTTTCCAATTCCATTAAGAGCATGACAAATAACCAAGACAATTTATTTTCAACTTCAAAGGTGCAGTCTGGATGATTTGATGACATGACCTGAATCACACGGCCGTTGGAAGAGAGGTCATTCGATGTGACTCTCGTTAGTGGCTCCATGGTTGTTCCGTTAAGTCGCTAGAGTTGAATGAAAATGCGTGATGACGTCAATGGTGATCTTTGTGTGAGGACAATAGCATGGCAAGCAAACTTCAGATTTTATACACACCGATGAATGGATTGCATTTTTATCACGTGCAGTGACGAACAACTATAATTTCAAATAGCAGCATTTTCATCTGTAGAATCATTTTAGATCCGCTTTGATAATGGTGCAGTGCTGTGTCATCGGATGTATCAGCAATGCCAATATTGAACATGAAAATACAAGCTTCTATACAGATTCTCAACAGAAGCTTCCTTGTTCATTGGAGGGTGTCGAAGCATAGGACGGAAAGACTTTACTCCTAATAAAGTCTGTGGTCTCCGTGGCACAGTGGTTAAGTGCTTGACCTAGCGATCTTTTGGTCCAGAGGTCGAGCCCCGAAGGTGTCATTGGAAGTCGGCAGGAAGGGCATCCGCACAAAAAGTACTACAACGCTCCATAAGTCTGACTATGTCAGCACCGTTCAAGTCCCAAGTATGGGGAGTAGTGACGTAAAAGCTTCAAACATAGTCGTGTAATGTATGTTCTGACCACTTCACCGAAGTCGACAAGTTAATATATCTCTGATGTCTGCTACATTGTCTGACCAATATCAAGTACATCGGCCTCTATTTCGTTTGCAAACTAACGCGACCCCATGTCTTGATGATTTCAATTCAATGATTTCGCATTAGAATAATATTCAAGACTTCATTTAGAAATACCATAAATTAGAACCATTACGATGCTTTGAAATAGTCATATTATCTTCATTTCAGAAAAATATTACCAAATATGTGCTTGCAACTGGCAAATGTATGTGCATTCATTGAACATAGTTAGGTACGTCGTAAAAGTTATGCGAAAAATTCCGGTTAATCGACATAGAATCTTTTAGGGCACGATATTTCGCGCACAACCTGTGTGCATCATCAGGTGAATGAAATGTTCAACGTTCAACCAGTTTCATGAGATGAATTTACACAATGTGTGACGTCAGCGCGAACATAGAAATGCATCAATGAAATTACTAAAGGACAATATTACTAAAGGGCAAAATTACTAAAGGGCAAAATTACTAAAGGACAACATTACTAAAGGGCAAAATCACTAAAGGACAAACTTGGTATTTTAAAAACAATCCTCATTCCAACAATAACAATTATGTATTCCTAATGTTAGACAAGCCTCTGAGAGAATTACCAATCTTCTTCGTCGTTGTAACATTGCTGTGTATCATATACCAGTATGCAACATAAAGGACATTTTGAAACTCCCAAAGGATGAAGTAGAACCGACTTCAGCTAGAGGAGTTGTTTACGCATTCCATGTGCTGACTTGCGATAAATCCTACATTGGCCAGACAGGGAATGGTTTCGGAACGCGTGTCAATCACCACAAATCAGCACTTCGGTTAATGTACCCTGAGAAGTTCACAATAGTTGAACATTCAATTAATAAAAATCACCGTATCATCAGAGATAATTGATCATGAGCCGAACTACAGGAAACGTGCATTTTTAGAAACATGGCACTCAAAACGTGTTGATTGTGTTAATCGGTGTGACCTTTCCCGTCCCGAACATTTTTTGTGATTTTTCTGATTATGTATTACTTTGCTTTAACTTATGCACTTCAAACTTTACTTCTACTTTGCTTCTACTTGTATTACTTTGCCTTCTGACTTTCTTGCTTTTAAGCCATTGTTAGTGTAGTATTGTATTTAAAATAGCATGTTTGTCTTAACCGAAGAACCTTCTAACGTTTGGAGTATGTACTCAGTAAACTTAGTGAACTTAGTAACTAAGCAGGTGGCTGCTAAATTTGACAACCTTGGTATAGTTTCATGACTTTGATTGCTTGAATAGCGATGTCTAGGAAATGAAAGTTTCTTCTGGGATCAAAGGCAAGAAAATGTCGAGGAAAATAACGTCGAGTTTTACTTTTTATTTAAGTTGATATGGTATTAAGTCTTTGTAACATCAAAAAATGGCAACTCTTTGAAAAATACGAATTTGTTAACTGATCCGTTGTGGTAACTAGATAGTGGTTTATTAAAGTCTTTCAATTTCTTTCGTCAAGTTTTTCAGATGGTGTTATTGATATTTTCGATGACTTCTTCATGTATTGAGCACAAGAGACTAAATGTCAAAAATATGACGCGTCTACCACCAATATTAGCACAGTTGTCTTCATTAATTTGTGACAAAATATCAAGCGTTTTTGCAATGATTTTGTCAATGAAAGTTCAATATATTGGATGCCAATTTATGTGAAAGAAGATATTTTTTCATCTTCATACTATAGGTATCCGGTATCATACACCACTAAATTTGATTGTTTGAGCGAGACTGTTAAAAGAGAGAAATAATTCAAAACCATTGCACAAGCAGGAACTTAGTAGACAAAGCAAAGTTATTAATCAATCAATCAGTGTATTTGTAATTTGTAAGGCGCACTATTTTACGCAAATGTTCTCAGGTGGTGTAAAAATTAGGGACCTGCAAATCGGCAAATTTTGAGTTGAATCGAATCTCGAATTGAATCATTGAAAATTTGCCTAGATCTACTTCAGCTTTTTGATTTAAGTCTTGCCTAGCCGAGGGACCTCAAGATCTCGTGGATTCTTAGCATGAGTAACGGAAATGTCTTCCAAGCACAGATAGGCAACTGTTAATTAATAGCAAAAGACGGACTTGTTTTGTGGAAAAGCATAAGAAATCTTGCAATCATCGGAATTGTGGGCGGTAAGCGAGTTAAAAGTCAACATGAACTGAATGTACGATTTGTGAATACGATATCGAAAGAGTTCAGTCTATCAGCAATTAATTAATTAGCGCTTTCCAAGCAATGAAATGTAGAAATGGAGAAAGCTAGCCATGTCATGGTCTCCACGTTCCGATGGAGTATTGGCCAAAAAGTAGCAAATTATAATTTTGATCAATACGAAGGAATGCAGGTATATCAAAAGCGTTTTTGGAAGGCTATTGAAAGATTGAAACCATGGCACTCAGCAAAATAAGCTATCAAATTGTAGTCAATTTTCAAGATAAGCGTGCGTAGTTCACTCTGCTATATAACTCTCCTTTTTCGAAAGGCATATTTGACGGTAGATTATGAGTTAGATGCTGTTTGCTGATTTGATATGCGACTTCACACTGACCTTGTTTTGCCAGAAAGGTAGTTTGTGACCTCAGGCTTATAGAAGTTTCTTGAATCTCATCTGTGACTGGAAACGTAGCCGGAAAGCATCAATTTTCCTCAATTCTATCATTTCTATCTTAATTTTCAGTTAGCCATGATGGAATTTTTACAACAAATCTCAAAATATTGTATTGTTGAATTGTCGTTCCAAACCAAATGCTTGCAACTAAACATGCTATCACTGTCCGCAATTGCCATTCCAAAATAATTCATTCACTCAGAATTCATAACAATTTATAGTAGACTATAAATCTGTCGACTTTCAAATTCGTAACTCAATGTCATAATGTTGCTTTCACGGGAGCTTGGCTGAACTGTCAACCACACAGTCTCTGCAGACCAAATTAACGAATGATGAAATTCGCATTGCAGCTGGTCTACGTCTTGGGACACTTCTGTGTGAGCCCCATAAGTGTTCTTGTGGAGTAGCTGTTCAAAAGGCATGTATACATGGACTATCCTGCTCCAGAGCTGTTGGTCGCTCCAATTGTAATAAAATAATTTCATATGATCTCATTTTTAGCCTCGTTCCCTGCAGAAACTCGCTCCGGCTGCCGGACTATCACGGGAATGTGCAGGAAGTCTGCTCCACAATCGTGGTCCTACAACAACATAAGCGCGCTCACCAAAGTAAGAGTTAGCTTTCGGAGTAGCACGCGTGAGCACATCAGAAGAAGGAAAACGACTAGTGGAAGCTACAACAGCACAACATACGCGCGAAAAGTATTCTGGGGGCCTGCCGTGACGAGTTTACTATACCGCAGTGATGCACCAGTGGTCTCAACGATCACAGTTGGAGTCAATACAATTTCTTGGATAAATTTTGTTTCACGCTTCTGCATTTATGTAAGAAATGTGAACATCTGACATAACGGAATAACATAAATTGACTTTAACTGATTCTCTTTAAGACAAGCATTTTAAAAATATTGATGGACAAAGCAGTACATTGCCTGGTTCTGAAATTACATTACAAATACTGATGGTTTCAGTTAATTTCAAAGCAATTATTAACAAAGGAGGTAGATTTGAAATTGTCACATTTTTTATTGTCATGGAAGCTCCTAGTCGCGACTAGGCTGTGTATACAAAATTACTAAAAATGATGCTTTCTTAGTGGTGGTGTTATACACCCCTCCCTGCTATTTGGAGGGGGTCTAGGTGGTCGTCAGGTGCTGGGCGGGCAAATCGCCCGCTCCCAACGACGGATGAGCTCCGCACACCTGACAGGAGCAACCTACAGGTCCCATGGTGACCTGTAAATGTGTAATTGTGTAAATGTTTGTGCAAGAGAAGAGGTGCCTTGTATTTTGCGGTTGTGAATTACAGATAGTACAAAGAGGTGAAGAGTGGACAGAGGGGTTCATTTATGTAAGTATTCTTTTAAGAAGGGTGATTTGTTGGTGCGGAGTTGTGCCAGTGTTCTGCGTGTTCGTCTGTCGAGTGTTTGTTTTGATTTGTGGACTGTTGGGGGATTGAGTTAATGATTTTGTTGTTTTGCCAGTGCGCTAGGTATGTGCCGAAGTGTTGGGTGTGTGCTTGTTTTAGTAGCTGTTTTGTTGTTACGTTTGGTGTGTGATTGGGGGATGAGGTCGTGACTAGGCTGTGCATACGGTCCTTTGTCAGGTTCGTCCAAAATCCCAGTGGGAAGCAGCATAGTATACGATAGTTATGAGTAGTAATGATGAATGTTGAAGGTGCTAGAACTACACTGCACTAGCTTAATAAGGATAAAACTTGAACTTGAGGATGAAAAATCATGATCACATATTTTTATATTTAATGGTTGAGGAAGAGCCAGTGTTTTAATGATGTCATAATTTAATTGAAGTTATAATTAATTTCGGTTGCTATTCGGCAACATTACCTTCTTTTTCTACATTTGTATGCATATGTGTATTTTTGTATATATTTTTAAAGTAATATTTCTAGTCAGATGAATTACTATTGCTACTGGTAAGATGTAGCCCAATACTATCTGTTGCATATTTCTATTCCTCCTCTTCCCTACTGAAGTTTGTTAACATAGTTTTATACACTTTACTAGATTTCTTATCTTCTCCCTTACTCCCTTATTTCCTATGTTAATGTGAAATTTGAATTCATGACTTTTGTGTCTATGTTTAATTCGTTTTATCTGATGATGGTTGCCGAATAGCAACCGAAATTAATTTTACCTTTAATTAAATTATAACATCGTTAAAACCTTGGCACTTCCTCAACCATTAAATATAAAAATAAATGACTGGTCAAGACATCTTCAATCATTAACATGATCACATAATTCGATTTAAGCTTGAAAATTTCACAAAATTGCTCGCAACTTCGCATTGAAATATCGATCGGTACTATCGGCTCATTGCATCTCACACCTACCTCATCCAGGTAACAACTCTTGTGCAATCGCACTCCATCTTCCTGTAGAAAACCTCAATAATAGGAAGCTCTATAAAAGTGATATCCATCTCTGATGCGAATTATGTAGAGCTCATGTGACGTACATCTTCTTTGCATTGATTTCAGAGTGGCTCTCACTGGGCGTCGGTTATATCCTTGGACCCATGGATGGACCGTATCACTAATGATCAGCCACTCCCTCCGACTGAAGTGGCTGCTGCGAGGGATGAATTCGTGGCTGAATTGCGGCGAGAGATGGCTCGTCCTATGAACCGTATGGATATGATGTATGTGGGCTCCATGAATCATGTGCAGGAATATCTGTCTCAGCCAGACGTTCGAGATTATGTCTGTTCCATCACCAATTTGCCTGAAGAGCCGAATCAAACCAAGGCTGACATGCAACGATTGTTCGACATAAGCATTTTCAAGAGTAAAACGTTTTTGCTACTCAGTCTGTCCAGCATCTTCAGCATGCTCGGTGAGTAAATCATTTTATTTACCGTTTGACACTGCTTTGGAATTATATTGTTCAAGCTTCATAGTTTGCCAAAGCTGCCGTTGAATGAATTAATGACGTAATTTATTATAAAAGACATGTGTTTTTCACAAAACTTAAAGCATTTGCTCTTACTTACTTTACTTTACTTTCTCCTTTTAACGTCTTCTTTTCCTCTTCTGTTGAGGGTTGGACGATGTGAGACTTCTCCATCGAGAACGGTCCTGAGCATCACTCGCAGATAATCCCAGCTCCACCATGTCCTCATTTACGATTTGGAACCATGTCTTCCTCGGTCTTCCACGAGGACGGGAACCGTCGACCATCACGTCGAGCACCTGCCTGATTGGTTCATCTATAATTCGACGCTTGATATGACCGAACCACCTAAGCCTTCGCTCTCTGATTGCTCCGTCTAACGGTGTGACGCCACACCTGCTTGCCACGGTAGCGCTGTCGATCCGATCAGACAGTGAAATGTCACTCACGTAGCGAAGCATTCTTTTTTCACCAGTGTTGTTGAACCAGCTGATGCATGAGGTTCCAGGATTCAGCACCATAAAGTACAGGCCTGATGCAAGAGTTGTATATGTTGCCTCGGCACCGGAGTGGAATGTGGCGGTTTCTGAGCAGACTGGCGATGTCCTTCCATTTGTGGCAGGCTGACGCGATTCTAGCACGAACGGCGCCACCCTCGCAGCAAGGCGCATCACCGAGTAGTGAAATTCTCTCACGATTTAAATTTCCTCATCATCTACTGCACCTCTGCTGCCATGGACACAAGTAGGACATTGAAAATTCACTATGCAGCTGAGTGACCTGAGTCCACTGCAACTCTTATGGCACCACTTCTCACATTGCTGACAAAGAATGGAGTTGACCCCAACACCTTTGCCACACACACCACAAGGGAATCTTCTCGATTGAAAGGGGTAATTCTCTTTGCTGCCACTGATCATCATCTTAGTCTTCCGGGTGTTCACTGTCAGGCCTTTGCTTTCCATATCCTCCTTCCATTCTTTAAATATCATAGCCACCTCTTCCTTGCTTTCGCCCGTAAGGACTAAATCATCCGCGTACAGCAGCTCCTTCAGCCCACCTCTTCTACGATCTTTAGTAGCTTCTTCCATCAGGAGGATGAAAAGAAAGGGACTGAGAGCGGATCCTTGATGGACGCCGACAATATACCGAATTCATCCGATGTCCCACCAGCAACACAAACTCTTGACTTGGTATCAGCATACAAAGCCATGATGATTTCGATCTCAATGATTTTGCACAATGATGTAAAACAAAACATGATCAAGTAGCAGTCATTCTTTGACAGCCACTTTGAAGAGACCTAGAGCTCCTTAATAGGTGACGGAGGACGGGAAGTTGTTCCATTATTGTAAAGCTTTTACGGAGAAGAACTTATTAGCGACTGTTTTTGGACGTGTTTATGACTTCGATGCTTGAGAAGTGGACAAAGCTAGAATTTGAATTAATCACTTATGGATTGATTCCAATCCTTACAAAATGCTTTTAGAAACGAAGAATTCAGATAATTGTTTACGATATTTTTCCATTAAATTAGCTTGCTTGATCGGAACCACAGAAGATAACAGATGATGAGTAATCGTAAACAAGTTTCTTTTGCAACTTAACATCGCCTGAGTATTACTATTTGTGAGCTTGCAGTCAAATGTCATCAGAACTTATAGGCGCGTGCTCATGCGATTATCCATGCACCATATTGAAGAGACGACGAAGCATCAAATATTTCCTTCAACAATCCTTAGCTGATATTTGACGATTGACCTTGGTAGAAATAGTATGACTAGTCTAAAAGGCACTGCTTGAATATGAACGTGCTGGTCAGTGTTGCGATTCGCGCGTGTTTACACGCGCGCGCGTTTTTTTGACAATTTGCGCGTGTAAGCGTGTTTTTTTCATTTTTATCCATTTTGCGCGTTTTTTTAAGTTTTCGACTTCTATTTTTAATTTTTGATAATAGAAAACTTTGGTTGCTATTTCTAAATGAAAAAAAATTTTCATTGTTGAATTCTCACTTCTCAGCTTCTCTGAGCTTGTCTTTTCTTTCATTTAGGGGCCTAATAAATAACCGGTTTAGTTGGAGAATTGTCTCCCCCACCCCTTACCTCTCGAAACACACACTTAGTTCAATGTTTCTTGATGGAACACGAGTGTTTGTATTTCCCGAATACCAGAAATTCTATTTTTTCATTTCTTGTAGGGGTATTTCGTCATTTTACAGGAAACACTCGCCTCCAAACCTTTTTGTTGTTCGAATTAGCGATGATGGCCATACCGTATTAGGAAATCAAAGCATAGTA
Organism: Prostheceraeus crozeri; assembly: GCA_907163375.1. NCBI lineage: Eukaryota > Metazoa > Platyhelminthes > Polycladida > Euryleptidae > Prostheceraeus > Prostheceraeus crozeri. The sequence continues at coordinate 244,838 of CAJQUW010002268.1, forward strand.
TATGTCATGCAGCGAAGTATAAAAGAGAAAGTGTCAAAGAAAATTCTAAAATATCAAAATTTCAAATTACATGCAGTTTCTAGATAAGCCACATGTATAGCCTATCAAAGATCATTTAGGTTCATTAACATCTCACTCAATGGATAGCCTATAGGCCCACTGCTCGTATGCATCTACCACTTAAGGCACGTGTGTATTTGACTTGTCCTGAAAAATACCAAAGCTCTTACTATCTGATCTGCAAATTTAAGCTTTGTAAAAATTCGTTTAATCAAATATTAGCGATCATAGTTGCCATTTTGGCTTATTTGTAAGGAAATACATGTGCGCGTGTTTTTCGACCTTGCGCGTTTTTTTTATCCTACGCCAAGAATCGCAACACTGGTGCTGGTGACGAAACGGTTTTAGCTGGCATTGCGACTCCCTCGAAAAGCTATTTTGCCCGCTTGGCACTGCTTTGGAATCAGCTTCCTCAGACAACTTCCCCTGACCAATGCAATCTTGATACTTTCAAGATGCTTGCGAACAGATTTCTTATGGAGACAGCTTAATCAGATTAGAAGATCTGTTGTTTTTTACTTTTATTTATTTAAACTCATCCTGTTTGCAGATATGCATCTTTCCACGATAATTGTCTGAGTGAGTTGCCTTCGGTGCAATCTGCTTGATATGTCAAGGAAAAAATAATTTGTATTTAGCCATTCCTATCTTATCAAATGTAATTTCGCAATGTTGAAGCACATATATTTCGGCTGGAAGAAAATCAAAGCTATAAAAATATAAGAAATATCAAAAAACAATTCAATTACCCTATTAAGGGGATGTTATATTCCACATTTCGCCGGCATATTTCGGGATGATCCTACATCACATCATCGGAGCTGGCAATATTATGATACAACGTAGGATATATCTATCATCACAGCATTTGTATCTATTCCATAGGTCATCAAACCAAACATATACCTATGAGTACAGTGGATGGGGTCTAAGGTCAAGCCGAGGAGGTCTCTGGAGGAATACATAATAGTCCAGCAGTCAGAACGAGCTTCTGCAGGAAAAGAAGCCGAAAATTAGGCTTTCACAGAATGATGCTCACTCCATGGCTGCTGCGAATCTGCGCGTCAGTCGAGTTCGATTGGGTTCCTCTTCTTGTCAGACAAAGAAAACACACTTAAATCCAATTGGACGCAGATTAAAGTTTTCGGTAACAATGAAATTTTTCATTCAGGTCGGTCAAAGTCGATCGATCCCGATCGATTAATCATGCCCACGCGACGGAATTAATCGCAAAATTGTTGAGTGACTCGTATTATTTTGGCGAAGTAAATTGTCAATAAAATTTGATTGATAAGAAAAGAGGACTTTTTTCTGAGGGTAGCATTTTCAATGTTTGACAAAATTGCAGTGAGTTGCCATTGTTCTAGCCATAGAGGTTGTAGCGGATCAACCATCCAGTTTTGACAGTGAAAGGGGTTTCAGCACTACTGTAAATGAGTAAAATAATATTGGAATTAACAGCGAAGAAGGAGAAAGCTGCGATTATCCTATAGTTTTTACCACTCTGTTTGTCCATTTCAATCACGTAGCTATCAAAATAAAACAGTCTATCGTCGAACAGTCCTCGCATTCATGCGAGTAGTTCACATGTGTCAGAGCTGGAACCGGCCGCCGGACTAATTTAATTAGCCCTATGTCGACCGTTGACAGCATTCATTCTAGAATAAATTGCTTAGTTAATCATTGCAACATTAAGAGCATGTAAATGTAACAGAATTTGAGAGTATCTACACGCATGTTTTCTGACGTAAATATTGTCAACTGTTCTTTAAACAGTTGAAAAAAAAGATTGCCGGAAACTTATACAGTTGCAGTTCAAACCCTACTTTATCTCAAGTAAAGCTTCCAGAATAATGTATTCTAGCCTGTGTGAAAATTGGACGCATTGCGTGTTCCTCAACCTATTTACTGCAAAATTATTCCAGATGTTGTAATTTCACTACATGGGATAGTTTATATGACACATAGAGCTTAGAGATGCAATGAGTAATGTATTTCACAGCAACCTACTACTTCGGCCAACCACCCGAACATTTGACAGTGGATCGTCGATAATTGTTTGATAAGCTAACTGCATGCGATAAAGTTTGATTGACGCTGTACAGGTACAGCAATACTCTCGCTCAATGTTGGGTCACTCACTAAAATGAAAAATTGATGACAACTTTGGCGAGGTCGTTGTTCCAGACTCTTATGCTATAGCTCGCGGTGATCAATGTAAACTCAAAAGATATGAAATTAAATTGTAGTGGAGACAGTTCGCAATTGACGTTGCAAATCACTGGAATTCCCTCACAGATGAAGAAGCAAATCTCACTTCAGTGAATCATTTTTAATCAAGTTTGCACGTCGCTGTCAAAACATTTCGTACATCAGCACACAGTCAGTGATCAAATTGTCCTGAACTTTTATCGCTAGAAAAACAAAACTTCTTATTATGTTGAAACTTAGAATTTGTTGACCGCTTAAAGCTTTCTTGTGGATGCGGGATATAGATATGCTCATAAATTATTATTGTATCAACTTCATTGTTACATCAGCACCTGTTTGAGTTATTATTTTGATTACCTCCTTTCAACTTGCTTGTCTTTGATTTGACTTTAAAATGCAGGTAGCATTATCGAAAATTGTAAAGTAGGCCTACAGCTCATTAGACAAGTAAAGAAGTCCTTACACGCTCATCGCACAAAACATGTTGTCAAAGTGCGAATAGTTGTATTGTATGATATTGTATTGTAATAGGTAACTCTCGCTTATCCAGAGTACTGGGAAGCGTACCATTCATGCATTTATGCATGCTATCTATGGTGAAATTGAATAATGTCTATTGGCACAAGTTGACCAAATCATGTCTGACGATCAAAGCCTTAATCAGCAGGTTTAGAAACGCCCACAACCATCCCATCCACGACCGGTCGGCCGGTTCATACCCTGATGTGTCTGCCTGCGGCAACCAGACATGGATATATCCAGTCAATTGTAGGATATAAGATGCATCAGATATATACATAATTTCATGAAAATCATTTTTACTGTTTCACTCACTCCACGATTTATCGTCCATTCCCCCTCCATGTAAGTATTTCTACATTTTGGACACATAGGAATTTGTATGAAAAGCTCTCTCTCTCAACACAATTGTGTGACGCTATTGTCACTACGAACGTTATGATAGCATTTCAAGCGCTATAGTCATAGAAATTGTTAAAGGAACTTGAAGTTATCTATGTTGGTTTTGGCTTTATTGTTATCTATTTCTATGGGCATAGTAGAACTACACTATCAGTCTTCATAAACTGATCGGTTGATTGTCAGTTTATTAATACAATCTACACTGAACGTCAAAGCAATGCCGTTGATACATATAAAAGAGAGGAATCATCTCATTGAACCTCCAAAACCAAAGGGCAAATTAAGAAACTGCTTTTAAATGTCCCATAGTCAATTGATATTTTTCCGCCTAAATGTGTCTTTCTCAGTTAATAAGTTTTGTCTGGAAATTCTTTTATTCTACATTACAAATGAAATTTGAACTAGGAGATAACTGAACGAAGTTAGAAATGAATAAGCAATGCAAGTGAATCGAAGTTGAAGAAGCTAAGCACTAAGTAAATTAATACACCAATTTTCTTATTGATTTAAGTGTCAGTTATAAATGCGAGAGGCATGCAAAAATGGTGCAGCAGTGTGATCTTAATAATATAATGCATATATATACATGTATTGTATATATGCTGAAACTAAAAATTTCCATCAATACGGCCGGTCGTGGATGGGATGGTTGTGGGCGTTTCTAAACCTGCTGATTAAGGCTTTGATCGTCAGACATGATTCAAAGCAGTTGCACAAAACTTCTCAAGCAAATTGAGGACAGGCAGATCAAGTAAAAAATGACAAGACTGAATTAATTACTTGAAAATAAGAATCAAAATGATGTCTAGCTGCTTTTTTAGACCAATGTATTATTTTCAAAAATCAATTAAAATCCAAACGTTTTGTCTACCACTGAATTTGTCTTGGGCAAGTCCATACCCATGACTAAGTCTGTGATGGACGAAGCGTTGGCGTTATAATTGACTTTTTGAAAATAATACATTGGTCTGAAAGCATTTGTCTGTAAAACAGGGAGAGCTCAGACAGAAATAATTTACATTGAGCTCATTGAAATCGTTGAAGCATTTGGAGGTGGTAAGTATGGAATTTCAGAACCTCAGGAGAAGAGCATTCCAATAGCGTTGATTTTACTTCAATGATGCGGCACCCACTTTCATTTTCAACCATCAATGAGATTTTATTTCTATTCAAATAGTGCACTCCGAAGATATGCTATTAATCATTTATTTTACTGTAGAGAAGTCTGTTGCAGCTACGAGACTTTATTGATAGATAGCGGTCGTCACTTCACATCAGTGAATAGCGCATTCAGGCATCTAAGTTTGTAATTGGGAAGCTTTGAGGCACGTTTTGCAAAATAGCGCTATGATAATGCTAAGATAGCGTTCATCTGACGACTCTCGCACAGCGATCTCAATAGAAAACACATCGAGAACCAGTTGGTCAGCATCAACTGTTACACTCTGGCCATGCATATGCATTAACTGTGGTAGTTTCAGTTACATCAACATGAAGTTCTAAATCACTTGCATTGCGTCCTCATGTAAGTGCAGTTGATGCAATTTCACTTGTTTCAACTGCTGAATAAAGAAATACCATAGATATCACTTTCTTAGATAGCGTTCGAGCTCCTCACAGCTTGTGTAAGTTGTATGAAACACAGATAGCGTCAGACTGTCTGACAAGGTATTTCCACATTTTGCACACGCTGAAGTTTGTATGAAAGGCTCTGTCTCAACACAATTTTGTGACGCTATTCTAACTTCGAGCGCTGTGACAGCGCTAAGATAGCGTTTTCTAGCGCTATAGTAGAATAACACTGCCCGCCTGCATAGATTGACCTGTTGATTATCTGACCCAAGATTGCTATGGCTCGTAATTGCACATTGTGAATGTAACCGTAATTTCAACTTGTTTTGTTATCCAGATACGCTAAGATAGCGTTTCTTTATGACATAGCTGATAATCTCTTTGTACAACAGCGAACACAATAGATTCTGTTGCCAGTCAAGACTTTCACACCTAGTTGCGTTGGAATAAGGGAATAGACAGAATGAATGCCCATACAAATTCATAGCGTTGTATTGTTACTCTTTCATAAGTGTCTTCTTTTGATAAAGCAGTTGCTGATTGTATTTGATATGAAATCTATTCTTTAATGACAAGTAGTAAACATGCAAAAACATTCCGCCAAAAAGGTGCATAAAATAAGATAGCTTTCATTTACAATTACAGACAACAACCAATTTCCTATTGTGTTAAGTAGCGTTTCTCAGAACTTCAATAAATAGCGCATAGATTGGCGCTTCATGATAAACAATACCGCGTTCTGAAATACTTAGTTTGTCGGATAACGCTATCATAGCGCTAAGATAGCGTTCCAAAACACATCTGCAAACTGTTGACCAGCCAAAATTGCTAGTTATAGATATCTATGGTTGAAAAACGATTTCTATGCCATTCATTGAGGAACAATAAAGTACAAATTCCCTAATAGTTCAAGCAATTACATAGAAATCGGCTAAGTGTGGTGATAAATCGCTTACATTACTCTGTCCAAAAAAACAGAGTGTAACAATTCGGTTGCAACACTCGTTTGTCGATCTCGGGCTTCGCCCTCGATCGTCACTCGTGATGCAACCTTCAATTACTGACTTGTAGGGATCTATGCTGGAAAGACGATTTCTATGCCATTCATTGCGGAATAATAAATTGTAGATTCCTGGTATAGTGCAAGCAATTACATAGAAATCTACTAATTGTGGTGATAAATCGCTTCCATCACTCTTAACAAGGAACAGAGTGTAACAATTCGGTTGCAAAACTCGTGATACAACCTTCAATTATTTAATATGCCGTATATATTTATTTCAATATTATACCGCTCGACTCTTCCGCTCGATCTAAAGTTACTGACTGTGTATGCTTAATGTGGTGTAAATTTTCTGGTTCGTCAGAATTCAGACTTGAATTCGCATCACCAATTGATCTTTTTGCCCCTCGAGACTAGTTATAACCGTAGACATCAGTATTGAGGAAATTCATCTTTAGACTCAAACACACAGAGAATGTAATTTGTCTTTCTGATTGAACCACACATAAATGAATCTATCTATGTGCTCTTTACATTGGACACCTGAACGCAATGGACAGTCACAGCTGTCCATTACAGTAAGCATGGTTCCTACGCTTCTTAAAACTCCTTAAATCTCCTTAATTTTTTGAAAATCTTCTTAAATTTCTGGACTTTAGATTGATTCCGTGACGGTGCGTGGTGGGTGATGAATCAATAACATAGTAAACTGTACCGTCTCTCACTCTCAGCGTCGATTTTTTGCACAAATCTTCGGAAAATCCTATTTTCATATTCCTATTATATTTATTAAGACAATTTATTATATTTCAATAATACTTCTGCTTGAAAACGTTTTCATTGTATCTCTTTTACTGGATAATGAAATGAATGAAATCAAACATATCCGTATAGTTATAGCTTACCATGGTACGCGTGTATTTTGAATTTATAATAATTTTATTCCAGAATAACTTGAAATTCTTCGTGTTAATAAGGTGGGGCAAACATTGTTTCATGTATAAAGCCAATAGCTGTGACTAGGACAACCACGATTTTCAACTTCGAATCCAAATCATGTTTTATGGACTTTTTTGATGTATTCAGAGGTCGTTTGTGATGAACAAATAGAAAAATCATGAGAGTGAAAGCAATCCAGCCTTGTTTCTTTCAGCTGACTTTACTTCATATTTTCTCTTGGATTGCGGAAATCAATATTCTTCATCAATTGTAATCATTTGTCTAATGATATTTTTTGCAATATACATGTACATTTAACAAACAAAACTTGGCTTTATATTTTGTTCCTTGTTGATATGTTCTTGTTTCCATTGTTGCAAATTACTTAATCAGGTCAGCAATTTTCGACAATTCAGTTCGGCAAATATTGATGAGCCTGCACCTGCCCTGTGTATTCGACAGCAAAGTGCAAAGGTAAAGAATTGTTATCATTACGAAAATTCAAATTCACAGAGGATCATGATTTTATTTGAGTGTACTTCCAAATGTAAAGATTACATAGAAAGAAATATTTTTTTTATTGATGATGCTAATGGAGTTCCAAAGCGAAACAAATTTTTTCCATGAACATCGGATATACATGGCTCAATGGAATTTCGTGTCACAATTTACAAAATGACATCTCAAATTTGGGACTACTTTTGAGACGGCACACTTCGGATTTGGAATCGTTCTTCTTAGCAGAATGTGACTATCAGAGAGTCCAGAATTCACCTTTTCTACACTTCACAAGGTGGAGGATCGAACCCTGGACCTTCTGTACATTATGTTATCGGTGCCGTCACTTAACCAACTGAGCCATCATACCTCCTTAAATTAAGAGATTAAGGTTCTTAAAATCTCCTTAAATCTCCTTAATTTTTGAATCAGAAAAAGCGTAGGAACCCTGAGTAAGGTTTCACTGAATAGCAGTGTCAGCTATCATCCCCTTCAACTTGCTGGTGCTCGTATGTAATTCATTTTATTATTTAAATTTCAGCGCATCTCCTTCTGAAAGTCAAATGTTTTGTTAGCGGTTCTTGCTAGCAACTGTTCATGTGTAATGTTTGTCGTCAGATGATGAAGTTAAACCTAATTTGTAGCGACGTTTCTTCAATATGTAGCAGTTACCCGTATTATTCATTAAGCTGCATTGAGAGAATTTTACTAATGTTCATTATCAGTAAGCTACATTATTGTTTATTTAAAGTTAGTTAGAAAACCATATGCCAAAACTGCTGAGAATATCTTAATAAAACTGGTTGCTCATCATTTCACCAACCGGCCTTCTCAAGGCATTTTCTAGCTTCTAAATCAAAAGAAAGTTGATAAAATAAACTCTTTAATAGCTTCTCTAAAATTGTATCTCATGCGAAGGCCGGTTGGCGAATTATAGAGCAATAAGTTATTAAGTTATTCGCAGCAGTTTTGAAAGCATTTTCGTTTGAAATATATTGAACTTTCAAATCCGGTGCACCACATTCACGGAAGAAATAAATGTAGCTCTTTTGTTAGGTGTGCGTACATCCTCTGATGTAAGATGAGCTAGAAAGCAATGGCAAATGAAACAACTAGAAATAATAAAGCATTGGAAAATCCCTTTGATCTCAATACTGTTTGTTACCGATAGCACAAAACCAAAATTGATTGTTGTTCTTAATCATTTGATTCTCTAAATATAGCCGAAAGAGAAATTGATGTCATTGAAGAAAGCTATAATCACTAGAACACTGCTGAACAAAGGCATTTTCTAGCTTCTAAATCAAAAGAAAGTTGATAAAATAAACTCTTTAATAGCTTCTCTAAAATTGTATCTCATGCGAAGGCCGGTTGGCGAATTATAGAGCAATAAGTTATTAAGTTATTCGCAGCAGCTTTGAAAGCATTTTCGTTTGAAATATATTGAACTTTCAAATCCGGTGCACCACATTCACGGAAGAAATAAATGTAGCTCTTTTGTTAGGTGTGCGTACATCCTCTGATGTAAGATGAGCTAGAAAGCAATGGCAAATGAAACAACTAGAAATAATAAAGCATTGGAAAATCCCTTTGATCTCAATACTGTTTGTTACCGATAGCACAAAACCAAAATTGATTGTTGTTCTTAATCATTTGATTCTCTAAATATAGCCGAAAGAGAAATTGATGTCATTGAAGAAAGCTATAATCACTAGAACACTGCTGAACAAATATAGCAAGCGATATCTTTGTTAAAAATAAATCTCTGAATACCTCCCACAGATCATTGAAAAGAGCGACATGTGCGTATTCATCCGAGGGAAAATAGTCACATTTCCAATTCTGAGCAACTGCTGAAGACATCGGCCGGCCTGTAATTTTCATCTGCCAACATATGTCATGTATACAGCATAACATGACAAGTAGATGCCCGTGTGTAGGTCAAATGCTAAGGCACGGCAAATCATCGCTGTGAATGAACCGCATGTCATCCTAGCATACTTAGACGTGGGCATTCTAGTATACTTAGGATCTGCTGATTTGGATGAGGTTTTATGCACTATACAATATTTAAGATACTGTGTTGAAGTGTCTGGGCTTTTTGAAGGCATTCTCTGCATTGGAATCGGCATTTTGACCAAATGAATTATAAAGATGATCGCAAATTTCTATCAATATCACCTCGTCAACACCAGCTTTACGAGAAATATCCTAAAAAAGGCTTGCAGACGTGAGTTGACACACTTGCTAGTTGACCCTCATTCAAAAAGGTATTATGAGTGAGCGAAGTTACGTTTGGTCATCAACATATTCGTCGACCAAAACCCAAGTACTGTGTAGATGCGCTGGTATTAGGGGTGTACCGATTAATCGGCCGATTAGTGAGCTTATGTACAGATAGCATTGTTTTTCGCCGAGCCTGGGCGGAAGACCACTTAGAGTAGGAACCGCGCCGCAGTTTTCGTTTTTCGACGCGGTCCGACCCATGAGCTTCAGTTACTAGGCATGATCCAGGCAGGTCTTGTTTCAAATTTGTAACCATTTGAATACATTGGCTAATTACACCTGAATATTCAGTTGTCATATTTCAAGATTCACTCAAGATTTTTTCTTATTCAGAGTAAAGAGATGTGAGTACTCATAGTCAATAAGTTATTAAGTCAATTAGTCAATAAATATTTATGGAAACCAATTGGGAAACATTCAATCCTAGCACATCGAACACACTGAAACGGAGTGCGTGCGGTCAATAAAAAGGAAACAATTTTAATTAAGGAAGGAGAGGTAAATGAACTTTTGATCCTTTTTTTCGACGTCAATTTGTTATTTTCTTCGGATATCAAATGTTGTTTGCTTTCTGAAGAAATTTTAGTGATGGATCTTGTATTTTTTGGAGTCAGATTATTCATTAATTCATGAAACTCCGTTGGTTTTAGCGAATTACCCCCTGAGGAAGAGCGAACTCTTGAAACGCGTAGGGGTTGTACATATCTTTTAATTAACTATTTTAATCTGGTCAATAAATTTCAAGGAGAGACGAAAGCTGTTTTTAGCATCAACTGAAGTATGAAGAACCTCCTGTTGGCGGACATCCTGCATATCAAATGTATTTTTCAAAATTATGTCGCTTCAGGGAATTAAATTGAATGAATTTTTGTTATCTCTCATGCACTCCCTTCGAATTTTTTTCATCGACACGCCTACATAAATGACGTGATAGCTAGGTAGTATGTTCCTACTGAGAAATTTAGTGATGAAGCATAAATCAACTCTGGTCTTATATTAACCTTATCCATACGTGTGATGGGGTTGTCGCATTTCTGTTGTCGACTTAATAAAATTAAGCCGCCCAACGCACATAGACGGATTGCGTCAACAGTATTAGAAAGTAGGCTGTTCTGAAGACGCAGAAACTTTAGATCATTCTGAATTGATGCATCTAAAATAGTCGAGCTGACTGTCGATGTTGAACTGCAATGACTTCTTGGCTTGCCCCATAGAGACACATAGAGAACAATTTAACTTCATTTTATTATAAATAACAAAATAGGCAAATCAAAATGAGTGATGAAGAACGATGGCTTCGATCGAAAATTACAAAAGTCTGCAGCTGTAACAAACTATCACAACATTTGATGATACCGACTCAAGTGATAATAAAAGTGAAATGCGAGATAATCTGCCGGTATCTACAAGTCAGTAATTCTGTTGCTACCAAACGTGAGTAAATCAGTCTCCGGTTAATTAAACCTGAAATTAAGGACAAATTGCAGCAAGACAACATATCATTCAGATGTGGCTTTTAAGCGTCCAATTCAGTAACTACTATAGATGTATTGTACCTACTATTTAGAAAAAAACAAATTTACATAATTTAATGTAGATTTGTTTTATCTCCAAATCCGGTGCACCCCTAGCCGTTTATTATCAATGACAAAAGTTTGCTTTCATGCACCAAATGTTGCAACTTATCAATCATCCTTTTTCTTGGAATGAAGTCAAAAGCTTTGGCAAATCTGCAAAGTATAAACATAATGGGCGCTTCCTTTTTTGCTAGCTTGCATAACTTCTATCATTAGTAATATGTTATCTAATCTGCAACTCCCTTTTTTGAAAGCTGTTCGATTTTTTTAACCACTTCATCTTTTACTAACCATTCATTAAGCTGCTTGTTTATAATTTTTGTTGACATTTTCTCAACAAGATGACAAGTAGATAAATCATCGCCTATTTTGAATAATGGTGAATTCCAACTACTGTTCCAAGGAATTTCATCAGTTTTTTAATGCACCATTGTATACAATTTCTAAAGATTTAATAGTTTCATTTTCACGACTTCACAAAGTGTACCTCTCAATGAGGTGGAAATACAAAAAATTATCCCAAGCGTTTTCGCAACGGATTCCGATGTTTTCATGCGTGAAAAATCCAATAGAAGCAGTTTCAAGATCCAAAATCGAGGACGTTTTGAGCGAGCGGCCATTTTTGATTTTTGCAAAAAAATGAAATCTGAGTACTATGTAAAAAATTATCCCAAGTGTTTACTCAACGACTTCCTATGTTTTATGTAGCTAGGAATCCAATGAAAGTGATTTCAAGATCCCATGTCGAGGTCTTTTTGTACTAGTGGCCATTTTATAATTTTTGTCAAAGTAGAAAATAATGAAAAAAATATGTAGAAAGTTAATCTAGGTGCTTTCTCAGCAGTTTCATGCTTAATGTAGCTAAAAATTCAGTGAAGATGCAATAGCCGTCATTCGTTATGAATGATTTTGAGTTACATGTTTTTCGAGTTGTTTTTTCAGAGAATCTGTATTAATATGCGTTTATCTTAACTTTGATACTTTTGTCATCATGTTGTTGTGTACAGTACGCACGTAATCCTTCATTGAATTTCTAGCAGCACAAAACGTATAGAACTGTTGAGAAATCTCTAAGAATATTTTCTACATATTTTAACTTTATATTTTCTGACTTATTGCTAAAAATTATAAAATGCTCACCAGCCGCGTTGACAGGTAGCAAGTTTTGATAAAACGGAACGTCAGACGAAAATGACAGAAAAATACGTTTTTCTTCACATGCACACCCATTTTCAATATATTCTGTCTATAAGTTTGCTTCGTAAAAATCAAAAAAATAGATGGCACATGTAACTTATAAATCCCAATAGGATCTTGAAATAGCCTTCACTGAATTTCTAGCTGCATTAAGCATAAAACTGCTGAGAAAGCACCTAGAATAATTTTCTACGTATTTTAATTCATTATTTTCTATTTTGCTAAAAATTATGAAATGGCCATTAGCACAAAAAGCCCTTGAGATAGGATCTTGAAATCACTTGCACTGGATTCCTAGCTACATAAAACATAGGAATCCGTTGAGAAAACACTTGGAATATTTTTTTGCATTTCCACCTCATTGGAGACACCATGCTCCGTGCTTCATAAGCTATTCTGTCAAGACCATTGGTTTTCTGTAGTCTTGATTCATTAACAGCATTTCTCATTTCAGTTTTTTTATTCTGGCATATAGGCTGTTAATATCTATTTGGATTTGCGAAGTATTCGGAATTTTGTTATCATGTACATGTGTTTAAGTATAAAGTGTACAAGTGTAAAAGTTTAAGAGCACTTGCAAAACAACGTTAATTTTCATTTCAGTTCCATCTTATTAATAATATTCATGCAAATTTTAGAATGCATGAAATGAAATAATACAAAATGTATAAAACTGCTTCAAAAACTGATAGCGGGTCCAATAACCTTTACTTTCAATGATGGCTGCCAGACGACGAGGCAATGACTTGACTAACTCCGTATAGTATTCTGTTGATAATTTCGTTGTCCAATCTGCCTTGATGCAATTTCTCAAGTCAATTGCACTCTTCGGTCGCATAGCTGCCACATGGTCCTTCATCAGAGACCATAAATTCTCGATGGGACTACAGTCCGGAGAATTTCCGGGCCATTTGAGGACATTGACGGAATTTGAGCGCAACCAATCAGTTACGATTTTGCCGCGGTGACATGGAGCGCTATCCTGCATCAGTGTTTCTGTATTATGGATATCCATATGTAAACGAAGTTTGTCTTTTAGAACGTTGAGGTACATTTTGCCGTTCATTGTCATTCCTGTAGGAAGGAAAAATATGCCGGCGCGACCTTTTGCTGACATTGAGCCCCAGACCATCTGCCTCAAAGGATGCCTCACAGTCTGGATCACACAACGTGGATGGTGCCTTGTCTTCGGAGGTCTTCGGACATGCTTGATGCGACTACCAAATTGTTGACTCATCTGTCCATAAGACTTTTTCCCAATCTTATATTGTGTAGTGAAGATAGCGCCGAGTGCCATTTTCGGAGTGAGCTTTGGCTTTTTCGCAGGTCTGTAACTCTTAAGACCAAGATTATTACAGAGTCTTCTGGAAAGAGCAGATGAAGAGGCTTTGATTCCATCTAAATGCAGCTCAGCTTTGATTTCTCGCAGCGACATTAAAGGTTTCTTCATTACCATTCTCTTCAGAGTCCGTTCATCCCTCCTTGTTAGAGCTTCTGGACGCCCAATTCGGGGAGAATCATTAAATGAGCCAGTCGCAGATTTCCGAATCGCCAAGTTTACTGAACATAGAGAAATTCCCAGCTGTGCTGCTATTCGACGTTGACTCATACCAGTTTCTGCTAATATTGCTGCTTGAGCTCTCACTGTAGGCAGAATTTTCTAAACTTTCTTGTTTCATTTGAAAGAATTATCTTTCTATTTGATCTTCCATTGTTTTTTATGCACATTGAGTTAATTCTACTCAATTAATTGTATATTCTGCCGATTGATAGATTTTTTGCAGAATACGCTTGTTTAAGTCTTTACATTTACTATCAAACATTTCCATATCAAAGCTATCAGTTGCATCGTTTGTCCATTGATATAGTCTTACATGATGACTTTTTTATTAATTTGCATTTAATTTGCATCGGAGAGGGGTCCGTATAGACAACTGGTTGCATTGCTTGAAAAGATCGAAGAATATAATAATAATAATAATGACGTTTATATTTATCAACAAAGACTCAGTACTGTGAATCGTGAGGCTGGTACATATACGGAAGTTACGATCATAATGATTTACAGAAATAAAGAATGACAAGTGATAGATAAAATCAAAAGCCACTGTTTGATAGTCGTATCATTGTCATGATGAAAGAGTTCGCTCTCATAGAAGAATTGCATACAGGAACACAATACTTGTCGGAGAAGGTAAGTCGTCTGGGTGTTAGGTGATGTAGGGGATGATCAGACTCAGTCGTGAAGGATTTGCAAATGCGAAGGCCGATCATAAGTCGCCGGTATTCCAATGGAATGAAATGCTTGCAGGTGCATTGAGAAGTCCCACAAATGATTCTATGCGCATGGTCTTGTACTTTACTCATCATATTGCTGTTCAAAGCGCTTGTGCTGGCAAAAAGAGGGGCTGCGTACTCAAGTATACTCCTCACACAATTGTTATGAATTTTAGCCAAATCGGGAGCAGATAGAAACGGCTTCAATTGACGCAAAATATGTATCCGCGAAGAAGCTCTCTTAGTGATACAGCGCACATGTTGTTTAAAATTCAAACACGAATCAAAAGTAACACCAAGTACTTGAATATAATCTTTGACTTCAATACCCGTAATTTGATAATGTACAAAATTCCGCGAAAGACTTGACGTGAAAAACATCTGTAGACATTTATCCGCTTTAATGGACATCTTGTTGGTGATCGCCCAACTTGATATATCCTGATAGACTGAAAGTATAGGACTGGGCATAGTATCACGACGTAATTTAGCTATGATGATGATGTCGTCGGTATCACTAACACATCCGAGTTGTTTGCAACCGGGATATCCGCACAGAAATAGCCAAATACCACCGGGCCAATACAAGACTTTTTTGGAATGCCACTTTTAACCGGTAAATAATCTCCGTAATCATTTTTCCATTTCACACGCTGATATCGCGACGATAAGTAGTTCATCATGAATTTGACGGTGAAGTCAGTGAAACCATCGGCAACCATCTTATCAATAAGACATCTGTGTGACAATTTATCGAAACCCTTTTCAAGGTCCAATATGACCATGTGACACCCGATGACATCACGATCTTGGAGACTTGATGTGATAAAGTTTTCTAGTTTCTTTTTAAGCACAAACAGTAGAACTTTTCTTTCGGTATGCATATTGCTTATTGTGGAACCTGCCTGAGAATTCAATGCCAATATGCCTGAGAAATTTCTTCTCAAAGATTCGTTCAGGGACAGGAAGTAATGATATCGGTCGCACACTGGACAGTTTGGGAGGATTTGTCTTAGGGAAGGGCATTACATCGGCGCATTTCCATCTGCTAGGGACGTCAGCATGTAAAATACACATATTGAAAATTACAGTAAGTGGTTCTGCGATAACGCCTGCTAATTTAGTCCATACAATTGACGGGATTCTATCAGACCCAGGTGAAGATTTAGGGTTTACACGTTCTAAATCTTTTACCAATGATATCACATCGAAAAGCAGATTGACGGGGCTTGGATTTATTGGTATGGGCGCATCTATAATTCGAATGATCTATAAAATTCGAAGACAGTTGATGATTCAGTTCATTCAGTATTGTAGCTACTGGTTCACCAGGTTTATGTAGAGGAAGCCAATTGTCAGACTTATTTGTAGCACCAATAACACTTTTATAAACATCCCAAATGCTTTTACCATTTATTGAAAGAAAAGATTGACTCCACTGCAACTTTGCCTCGAAAATAGCGCATTTCACCTTATCTTTATAATATCTGTAGAGGTCGAAGTTTCTATTTCGATATGCCGAGTAGCGCTTATTAATGAGCACTTTAATCACATTTGTTATCCATGGTTTGTCAGAGTTGTTGCGCTTTATGTAATTGAACGGACTAAGTTCCAGAGCTTCATTTAAGTAAAAGTAGAAACATTCACATGCTTCGTCAAGAGTAACATTTGAAAATGCCAAACTCCAGTCGATCTGAGAAAGATACTGCCAGGCATTTCGTAAATTGGAATTACGCAAATCCAATACGCGAACATATTCAGAATTCCATATGATATTCTGTTTAGGCTTTAGGATAATCACATTATGGTCACTGGTACTGATTGGCGGAAGAGTGATGGGTTCAAAATAATGGTTAATGTATTCATCACGAATAAGGATTAAATCCAAAATCGCATCCAGGCGGGTGGCTTCAACAATTACATTCTGTAACCCTAGCGACATTTCAAATATTGTAGGATCGACATGATTAAAGTCGCCTAGCACATAAACAACGTGATCCAAAAGATGTGTAAGTAAGTCATCGATTACTGAGTATACATATTCATTCAAGCGCTGTTTAGTATCACTATTCAATGATCGGCCCTTTGGATGGTAAACGATCACAAAGAAGCATTTGAAACGACGATTAGTGGCACGAACAATAAGAAGTTCAACGTCTTTGAATTCAGAAGAATCAAATAACTTTGTTGATTGAAAGGCTGAATTTACCCAGCAGAGGAGATGGCCACCTTTGTTGCCACCACTTCGATGGGCACGATGAGCAGTATCCAGGAATGGAAATAATCGTATCATTAATCGAATCGTTCAACCATGATTCTGTGACACAAATGACGTCAGGTGAATATTGAGAAACGAATAGATAAACTTCATCTAATTTATTAAAAATCGAGCGCGAATTAAAGTAACACAATACGGGTAATTCACAATATGTACGTTGTCAATCAGAAGAATTCGAAATTCTTTTCACAATTTTACCACCTTTGATAAATATATCTTCACCACTGTCTTTGCGCATTTTATATTCCTCTTGGAGTAATTTCCTCTCTTCAAGTTGTACGCGAGTTAAATCTGGTTTCAAAAACACTTTATTGTAGATCGCAGAAGTTTCGAATTTTCTTGCTTTACTCAAGCAGCGTACTTATAATTAATTTAATAACTAATTAATAATAATAATAATTTTAATTAATATATTATAATATATAATATATAATAATATTAATATATTATAATAAATAATTATAGTTAATAATAACAATTAATTTAATTATAATTAATATTATTTAAGCAACAACGTATATCTGTCATTGATTCTGACAAAAGGTAGTCAATCACATATTTTCGAACTTCGATATTATCAACACGGTAATATGCACATC
Source organism: Prostheceraeus crozeri (assembly GCA_907163375.1). Lineage (NCBI taxonomy): Eukaryota > Metazoa > Platyhelminthes > Polycladida > Euryleptidae > Prostheceraeus > Prostheceraeus crozeri. The sequence continues at coordinate 262,256 of CAJQUW010002268.1, forward strand.
TACCTTCAGAATTATTTTCTAATCTGCCATTTGCAATTATCAAAAAGTGTCATTGCTAAAATTGAAATCTCGGCCCATTGCATTTATGAATGTATCCTCCGATTTTCTATCTGGGAGTCCACAAAAATTATAATTTGTTTCATTTCCGATTCGACCATTGAAATCCCCAATCATTATGATATTTTGCATGTTAAACTGAATAATGTACTTTTTAATATTTTCATATAAATATGTCTGTATACTTTGAATCACGATTATTTACATAACAAACTATCACAAATACATCCTACGCATTTTTCCATTATGCGCAATTTAACTTAAGTATTTGTAGATTTCCCTTTTCTCGTACAAGACTTTCGTTCTTAATTTATGTAGTCAGCTATCAACTATACTGTGTTTACTTCCCAAGCTTTCACTTAGCCTAATATTTGATTAATAAAAATTGTCCTTGTGGGAAACTTGAACCGGTCAGCAAATGGCATCTGAAATGACGTTCATGTTAAGCTAAAACCGGACTGCAAACAAGAGTCAAATGAGGTTTCTGCGTCATTACTAACACGATGAGCACATTTGTAAACTACGACAAGTTTATTTGTCTGTGTGGGTGATCAACATTCTAAAATGTTTTTTATGATGAAGATATTCCTAACCACCAATGCACGGATACCATAGTTGAGGGTCTTGTAGGTTCACTTTATCACCCGCGTTTTTAACAATTTAGTCATACATTGACTGTTATTGTTTCTGGTTTTAAATGCTTGAAATGTAGACATCAGACGCGGACATCTTCGCATCAGACTTCTCGGAAAGTTCTCAACTGAAAGTCAAACTGATCCTAAGTTCGATAGACTCTCATCCAGAGTTAGCAAAGAACCTAGCAAGTAACCCTACAAGTAACCCGAGATCGGTTTTGTGAAACGGCCAATGAAAAACCTGGGGGTTAAATGGTCAAAGCAAATATAATTTTAACAAAATAATTCATAAGTATTTTCATGAATCGTTTATCTAAAACAACTGACAATTCTTCTAATTGAAGGATCTTTTCGTCTTTTCTCCTCAGAAGGCGCGAACGGATAACTAATTAACTTAAATTTCTTTACCTCCAGTTGGTTTCGCAGTTTTGATTGAATCAGACAGGTAGTAAAGAATATCCGCGCTTTTCCTGTAGAAGTTTCTAAGCTTATTTTCCTACATGTTTGAACAATCATAGTAGATCCACTTTGCAGTAGGACCATATTTTAAACTTCAATGAACTTTCTTAAAAACATTATTGATATTCAGAAATTGCTAAGAGAATGATAGATGAATCATTCTAGCTTTACTTGTAATTCACTTCACAAAAATCCCTAGAGTGTAGTCGTTTGTGATTAGCTATGGACCATATATTTCTTATTTTAACTTTATTACCTCATTCTCAGGCAGAGAAACAATTATTAAAACTACGAATAAGACCAAAATTATTCGACAAATTTCATGGCCTCTTCAATTTCACAGATGTTGGAATCAACGATAAAGATGAAAATTGCAAAACTTAGCATAGAAATTGATGGGAAGTAATAATGTATCAAAACGATTTCCACAAAAGCTCAATAAAATACACTATGAGGCAAACTTGTACTTTCATGGATAGTATCACTTCATTGGTTCTCATTGACGCCACTACACTATAAATAGTATCATAATGATATCATTTTAACATGCTCGTCTTTTGCAGCGATTTTGATCACCGAGCTCAATTTGTCTGTTTAGTTATACCTCATGGCACGAAATTAGAGAAATTTCGCATTTTACAAACGTTAATTACAGTAGTGGCCAATTTAAAGGGCCCACCTCACTTTTCATGCTTTTTCCCACTTATACTTAATTAAATTTACTGTTATTCAACTTCTTAGTGCCAAAATATTTAGAAATTAATTCCATATGATGAAAGACAAAGCAGATATGATATCCAGTCATAATTGGTATTGAAGACAACAATGCATGTCAATACTTAACGGGGAAACCTCTGTTCTTTATGGCACTTTGTAGTCTACGTGGCATGCTCCGCACCAGAGTCTTGCAGTACTCCTCTGTGATCTCCTGCGTCCAGACACGCTTGATCATCTCGCGCAGTTCCTTTTCTGAAGATGGTTGATGTCGGCGACCTTCTGCTTCATGAGAACCCAACAATTTTCGATGACATTGAGGTCCGGTGAGTTGGGAGGCCAGTTGGGCAGCAGAGCGACATCATGTTCATTGAACTACTGCTTGACAACTTTCGCGTTATGACAAGGCTCTGAATCCTGCTGAAATATTGTTGTTTCACTGATCTCCATATGAAGGAGCACCTTCTCTTCGAGGATTTGGAGGTAGCGACTTGCGTTGACTTTCTCTCCTTTACAGAACAGCTCCAAGCCGCATCGTCCACGGGAAGTGATCTCCATATCATCACTGATGGCGGATGCTTCACCGTCTTCTGTGTGAAATGCGGGTTGAAGCGCTGACCAATCCTACGGCGGACGTAACCCAAGCCACCACAGCGGACTTGCTGAAAGGTGCTCTCGTCTGAGAACATGACACGATCCCACCACTCGGCATCCTTATCCAGATGATCGCGACAGAATTTCAGGCGCAATCTTCGCTGCTTCTCAGTAATCAAGGGTACTTTCGCAGGCCTACGAGCCACAAGTCAAAAATCATTTTTAAGCCTTCTGCGGATTTTCCTCGCACTTAGCTCCACTCCAGCAATATCATTGATTTCTTTGGATAGTTTAGTGATGAAGATCGAGGGTTCCGGGTGATGAGAACTTTAAGAACTCGGTCCTGTCGTTTAGTACTTTTTCGGAGTCTTCCGCATGCGGAACGCTTGGAGTCTGGAGATGAGATTGCTTTTCTAACTGCTTTCCTGGACACATTGAGACGTTCAGCAATTGCTCTTTGAGAATATCCCTCATTGTGCATCGCAATCATCTGACCACGCATCAGCTGCGAGGTGTCACTCGATCTTCGAACCAATGCCATTGAAAGCTATTGTTTTCCTTCGTAATTGTCCGTCCGCAACGAAGTCAGCTAGATAACTTTCACCCGGAACAACATCACACGCTAAAAGCATCAAAATATCAAGTTTTTCATCATTAAATCATTCATTTAAACGTCATTCTTGATTACATGTCGTTACGTGTCGATGATTATAAACGTCTAATTCATTACGTGCGGTAATGTACCAGCATGTGCATATGTGCTTTATACAGATAACAGATGGTTCAGTGGCCTTGTGGTTAGTATGTGTACTTGCCCGTCCTCTAACTCCAGCATCACCGGTTCAAAGTTGCCCACGACTGATGAAGACCAACAGCTGAAAGATGACTCGTGGCTACATCTGTTGAGATTTGATAAATATCCTTTCCTCAAGGCGAAATCTATTCACTTTCATGTGACATGCATTAGAATAAAATCAACTGTGAATCTAATCGTGGTGTTCTATCAGAATTTCTCTTATCCTTCCAGGATTTCTTATACCATATGCATTTGTCAGTGATTATGCAGTACATATGGGGATCAGCAAATCATCAGCTGGTTACTTGATCTCAATAATTGGCTTCGCAAATACCATCGGGCGTGTACTTTCCGGTAAGTGCATACCTCATACCTCAAGAACCAAAATATATTCTACCGCATTCTATTGTTGTATTTGAATCACAAAAATTAGCTGCAGATTGTTTATTGCAGAGTCTAATTGTATTTTACTCCTTTCCAGCTTATTGCCTAATTACGTACTCCCTAATAATTTATAATTTTGTGTAATTATAAGTTGCCGTTAGGGTTGGCACGAAATATTTCGCGAAGTTTATTTTTATTTCCTCCGAAATTTATCGAAATTTTTGATTGCAATGTCGTTTTTCTCATGCACTGATATCATATCGAGGTTCTGCTTATGAATGTCATGCTTTAACTTATTATCTAAGAATTAATTGACGGCGTCGTACGGGCGGTGATTTCTCATGATTTAACAGAATCAAAAAATAACAAGCTCTCCCAGCTTTTTTAGACAATTTTTTCAGTTAAAATATTCAAGTCGTAAAATTCTGACATTTCGTCCACCACGGACTTAATCATTGTTATTTTTTGATTCTGTCAAATCATGAGAATTAGTTACTGCTTTAAATGCTGTGAAAATACTAATGATAATTGCTGCTATAAATAGGTGTTTATCAGTAGACTAAATGACTTTTCTTCACGAGCCAATCAAATCAAGACACGAGCATATCCTGGTTAACATGAATACGGTTGCAGAAATAAGACTGCTGCAGCGTTCGCCATCGTTTTATTCGTCGTGGCATAACCTGAATCGTTGCACAACCCGAAAATCTCTATCATCAAATTTAACCGTAGGCTCTGTCAATTGATTACTTAACTTTTTCACTTGGTCAGCCGAGAAACTAGCTAAGGAAGCAGTGTGGTCTGCCAAATTGAAATGAAGTAATTAGTGATTAGAAGTCTGTTATTTTATAATCATATCATAGCTAATCATGCTATAAGTTATAACTACCCCCGTCTCCTGTCACTCATCATTGAGTGAGTTGCTAAAAGTCTTAGCTCTCCACTTATCGGACGCAAGCGCACCAACACTACGGCGTGAAAAATTGCAATTGTTTGTGAACAGGTGGTGACAAGCCTTCGTGTGCGCGGATCAAGGATTTGAAATCTTCTGACCTCAGCCGAGGGAAAAGATGACTCACCAAATGGCTGAGTATGTGAATAATGCAAATTTGAAGTTTGCCAGTGAACGGATGGGCCGATCTTCATAGAACCTACCTCCATATTCTTGTAGCTGATTACATCAGCATTCTTTTAAACCAAACTCGAAAACGCCAGCGTTAATATAACAAAATTATTAAGCTGTCGTCTTCATCTTAAAATCCTGAGTCAAAGAATGCACTCAATTTTCTTTCGTGAAGCCTACTGACCACAACTGACCATTTTAGAAAGTTAAATATGCGTGTGTTTAAAGCTATACATGTTAAAAATAATCTATGGTTAAAATAATCCAATAATCTATAAATAAATATGGTATATCGTTTATCAAAATTGAACCCAGGACTTCGACACGAAAATTGCATTTGAAAATGGGTTAACTTTTTTGTGCAATTATTTTTGAAACGATCTGTATGATTCGGTGGGCAAGCAATTCATCACTTGATTATTCCGCACTTTAATTTACGTTACATATATAGCAGAGGACCATCATTATTTAGTAGTCTAAAATTTTCGGTAAACAGCTTTTTCTTAATCTAATCTGAGTCACAATCACAACTCACAATGTGCTTCAAGCGTTTGTGATCATATTATATGTACTACATTTGCATTGGATGTTGTAGTGTGGCGTGTGGTAATGCCGTAACTAGCACCCTCAAAGGTGGATGGGGTGCAGCAACATTTTCAGGTTGCAACTAATGATGTTCAACATGGAGGCAGGAGTGAGTTTATATAAAATTTTAATACGGTAGAAGTTAATAATCAGTCTGTTCATTACCGACAGGCCATTTATTAATTTAGAACCCACAATGCTCGTAATTCTCAGCTTTAGAGTTGCAGTCAACAAGTGACTTACAGTAACAGATGAATATTTTGAAACATATTAACTTGAATATATAGATTATACTTTCTAGAGTGTGTTTTAGTCACACACAGTCATAGGCCTACGCAGGTCAAAAATTACAACGCATACGCAGATATACTTGTAAATAGTGTTCTGTCAGGTAGCCTAATGTGTTCGTGATATCAAACTCTGGTCAGCAGTACTGAATCGTGTTGTAGATATGAGCTAGACTTCCAGTTATGGCATACATTGAGCAAGAAAAACTACAGATTAATCTATTCTTGATTTTTTCTACATTTTTCGCCCTTTTTATACGCAAGCGAGAACCATAGCATATAAACCGAGTAAGCTTGAGTTGTACACCTTGCACATTGCCGTGGTTTGATATTTGCAAGAATTTTCAACAACAGAAATGCAGAAATCTCGAAATCATGGAAAATGATTTCCGAAAATGCACGGGAACTCTGTGTATTCTAAATTTACCGGTGCTATCATTCGATAAGCATCATAATTCATATAATAATGGGGCAACGATTTTTTATAATGGTTGTGGCGACAAAAATGTCAGCTATGGGACTGCCTATGCTTCATTAAAGAGCTATCAGATAACTTTGATTCTGTAGGACTACGTTTCGCGTATGTTCCCTTCGTCTCAACAGACGATGTATTTTATAAATGTAGCTTCATCACTTTAGGCGGCTTTGAGAATGGGACGTCATAAAGATTTTACGTGGACATACTTTCCTCCGAAACAAAAAATATACTTCGGAGTTTTGCCAACCCTAGTTGGCGTAGACATAAAAGTTACAATTTAGTGCTGACTGCTGACACAATTCAATCATCATCTCCATTATGTCCATCGAATCAAAAGGAAGTATGAAATATGTGAATTTCAATTGGTGTTGGTGTCAACAAACTCCCTCCCTGCTGTTAGGAGGGGTTTTCTATTGTGAGGTTGTGATTTACAGATGGAACAAAGAGGTGAAGAGTGGACAGAGGACTTGTGTTATGAAAGCATTCTTTTAAGAAGGGTGTTTGTTGATGTGTAATTGTGCCAGTGTTCTGCTTGTGCGTCTGTCAGGTGTTTGTTCCGATTCGCGGACAGTGGGGGGGGGTGTTTGAGTTAATGTTTTTGTTATTTTGTCTGCGCGCTAGGTATGTGCCGACGTCGGGTGTGTGTTTGTTTGAGAAGCTGCTTTGTTGTCGCGCTGGATGGCTGTGTGAGTGGTGAGTAGCTTTGATGTCGCGTTGGATGGCTGTGTGAGTGGTGAGTAGCCGCTGCTTTGCTGTCGCGGTGGATGGCTGTGTGAGTGGTGAGAGGCTGCTTTGCTGTCGCGTTGGATGGCTGTGTGAGTGGTGAGAGGCTGCTTTGCTGTCGCGTTGGATGGTTGTGTGAGTGGTGAGTAGCTGCTTTGCTGTCGCGTTGGATGGCTGTGTGAGTGGTGAGTAGATGTTTTGATGTCGCGTTGGATGGTTGTGTGAGTGGTGAGTAGCTGCTTTGCTGTCGCGTTGGATGGCTGTGTGAGTGGTGAGTAGATGTTTTGATGTCGCGCTTGATGGCTGTGTGAGTGGTGAGTAGCTGCTTTGCTGTCGCGTTGGATGGTTGTGTGAGTGGTGAGTAGCTGCTTTGCTGTCGCGTTGGATGGCTGTGTGAGTGGTGAGTAGATGTTTTGATGTCGCGCTTGATGGCTGTGTAAGTGATGAGAAGCTGCTTTGCTGTCGCGTTGGATGGCTGTGTGAGTGATGAGTAGCTGCTTTGCTGTCGCGTTGGATGGCTGTGTGAGTGAGTAAGTAAGTAAGTAAGTATTTATTTCTGATACTGAAAATCATTAAATACATCAATATACAAGTCACAAATAAAAGACCGGAGAAAAGGAAAATACAAAATCACAATTGGAAAATGTTACACACCTTCATTCATGACAACACACATCCAAGGTATGAATGAATGGAGTCTTCTGGCAGTTTTAACATTTGGGAGGCACAAATGACCTCCCACTACGTAACATTTGAGGAGGAATCAAATGATGCAATGGATGCTCCTCGTTTACTTCACATTTCTTGACAAATGAAGATGCGCGGTCTTTCAGAACGACAGAAAACAAAGGAAACTTGTCACAGGTACAGTCTTTACCGCAAATCAGGCGGTGAGCACGATTATGAAATCTCTGTAATTTTATCTCGATACATTTTGAAAGCCGAGAGAACAGATGAGCGGCATAGAGTAAAAGATTGCATATCAGTGAATTATACACAATGATGAGCTGATCAGAAGACACAAGGGGCTTTAACGTTCGAATTTCGTAGAGTCTTTGCGATGCAAGTTTGAACATTTCGCTGAAATGAAGATCCCATGTTAAATTCTTGCTCCAGTGAACACCCAAAATTTTCACGATATCTGAAACCTTGATATTCGGATATATGATATCAAATTGTTCTCCATGACAGAAAATCATTTGCGAAGATTTCTCAAGATTTAGTTTCATCCCCTTGGCATTGATCCATTCCTGTACATGCCCCAGATTGTTCGGTATGAGATCGCGAGAAATTGGCTCAATAAGAGTAACATCATCAGCGTAAATAATCATGGATGATTCTGGTGACACACGTAGAGACCCCATGAAGGCAGCGAACAGAAAGGGACCTAAAATTGATCCTTGGGGAATTCCTGATGGTATTTTAGTAGTCGGACCATAAATACCATTCAATTTAAGACGTTGAGTGCGGTTGTCCAAATAACTTTGCAACCATGTAATGAAACCTTGATTTACATTTCCGTCAATCAAATGGTTTAGCAAAGAGTGATGATTCAGCTTATCGAATGCCTTCGTTAAATCCAAGCAAGACAGCCTCACTGCTTTCGTGGTAGGTAACTCAAGATATGATGTTATACTATCGTGAATTTTCATCAACGCACTTTCGGTAGAACCATATTGTCTGAAGGCATATTGATGCGGACCATATAATTGGATAATCTGTGACATGACATCTCTTACATTTGGGCACGGGTACAACATCAGCCAACTTCCAACACGAGGGGAAAGTTCGAGACTCAACTGACTTCATAAAAATCTGATGTAGTGGGAAAGAAAGCCAGTTAGCGCCATCACGGAGAATACGATTGGGAATACCGTCACAACCAACAGATTTATGCACAGATAGATGTTTCAAGGAGCGTTGAACGTCATAGACTGTCGGTGTAAAAATCCACGAATCATTCTGAAGCGAGGGAATGCCGACGTCTTGGTCGTAGCTGAAGTTCTTACACATCTCAACGTGAATTGCAGTAATCAAACCCTGGAAACCACCATAGTCCATTATCAAATTATGGAAGGCCCTCTTGTCAGCTTTGCCCCGAACTTCATTGACAACTTTCCAAACATTTTTCGCTGACTGTAACTGCCTCTGCGACCATGCATATTTTGATTTCAGTATCTCGTCCTTTATTTTTGCCTTGTAATGATGTTACAAATCCCATTGCTTGCTGCGGAACGCATTCCAACGTTTGTTTATTAACGATTTCAGAAGAGGTGTAACCCATGGCTTATCCTTGTCTGTCATCAACACAAAACTTGATGGAATAAATGACATAGCAACTTGTAAATAATGATAAAATATACAGCACATTTCATCAACAGAATAATTATCAACAAAAATAGAGTCGAAGTCTGTAATTGACAAGAGATATTGAAAATCATCCATGTGTGATTTACGAAAATCCCAGACTTTCACCAAACTGGATGAAGAATTATCAAATTCTTTTCCAAACAGCAAAACAGAATTGTGGTCAGACGAACCAAGTGGAGGACCAATACATGCATCTTCTTGGTAAATATTACATAAATCAGAACTGATCCAAATTTGGTCAAGAATGGAATTCAGCCGAGTGGCGCGTTTTACAGAATTTACAAGTGAAAATTGTTCTGCAAAATGGATGTATCCATATTATTAAAATCTCCACAAATCATAAGTTTCAAGTCTGGGTTTGCTGACAACTCACTATCTATTACAGAAACAAAAAATTCGTTGATAACATCTCGATCACTTGCTCTCAGATTTGGTGGTACATATGCACAAACGAGAAAAAGGTTTAATTTACAAATTTTCAGTGCCAAAAATTCGATCGTGCGGGGATGAGAATAACATGAAACAACATCACAGCGTAGATCAGCAGTGATCCATGCACAAACACCGCCGCCAACACGCCCAAGTCTATCACATCTGTATAAATTGTAGCTAGGTAGTTTCAGCACATCATCAATTATGTCGGAGCTAAGCCAAGATTCTGTTACAACCACCAAGCCAGGCTTTACTGAAGCAACTAAAACATATAACTCGTCAAATTTGGGAAAAATTGACCGTGCGTTCAACAATAGCACAGTGGGAAAAATTTTACTACGAAAAGAAACAATAAAATCCGTCACAGAAAATTATTTGAGATCGGCGCTGATCGGACATTAGATCTCTGCATAACACGCTGCCCATAAATAACCACATCCTCACCATTTGCTCTCCTCTCATTCAATTCATTACGAAGTCTGCGGAATTCTGCAATTTGAGCATGTGTCCTGTCAGGATTGACGAACACTGCTTTGTATCGCCCAGTGTTTCTTAAATCCTTCGCTTTTTTAAGGAGACTTTTCTTTGACTCAGAAGAACGAAAGATAATTTTTAACAAACGTGGTCTGTCAGATTTGGGTCGACCGATGCGATGAAGACCAATAACGTCCTGCGAAATTGCATTTTTCAAATTGACTTCATCAAGCAAGTTGGCAAACTCACATTTATCGTAATTTTTTCTTTCTTCCAGAGTGCCTTCCCCTTCATTGATTCCAGATACAATAACATTGTTCAGACGGGAATTTCTTTCTTCAATTTCATTGAAAATCATCGCTGGAAGATTAAGCAATTCTCCTTTTATAAAATTGATTTCATCATCATGAGAAGTTAATTTATCTTTGAATGTCTTTAGCTCTTTTTCCATGCACTTGATTTCATTATGTATCTCTGCAAGACTAGCCTTGACTGCATTTATTTCGGACTTCATGTCGGCGATAATTTCTGCTTTTAGCGTATTCATTAATTCCTTAACGTCGTTGATGGTGAGAACATTCGATGCACTATTAGAGCGGGTATTTCTACTACTCGGAGTAACCATTGTAAAAGTAGAAGAGGGGTTCGAACGCTAAAACTTTAGTCACGAACAAAAACACGTTACCCCTACACCACGCTCTCACTACCAGCACTGTTATTGTCAAACTTGCTTATCCTAAGAATAATTGAATACAGAAGAAAAGAGGGACGGAGCACAATAAGTCCAGCAAATGAAATTTAACATGTGACCTTTACGTCACGCCAACGTTGTACGTTGTACAGGCCGGCAATGTAAAAGATATCTGATTGCAGCCAAAAATAGCTACCGCGGACACTGCGAAAATCCAATGTAGCACAAGAAATCTGCACACAAACGCGAGTGAATTCAGATCACAAGAATATGGGCACAAATATATTCCAAATGAGATAACTCCAAACTGGATTAGAAACGAAATTTACAAATTCCACCAATTTAAAGAGAACGCTCAATGGATCACATACATATAAAACTCGGCAGTGAAGAACAGCATATAACCATCCAAAATACTATAAAATACCGAACATCGAGAGCATGAAAAACATACAACCGCACGATACGAACAGTGGTGAGTAGCTGCTTTGCTGTCGCGTTGGATGGCTGTGTGAGTGGTGAGTAGCTGCTTTGCTGTCGCGTTGGATGGCTGTGTGATTGGTGAGTAGCCGCTGCTTTGCTGTCGCGTTGGATGGCTGTGTGAGTGATGAGTAGATGTTTTGATGTCGCGTTGGATGGCTGTGTGAGTGGTGAGTAGCTGCTTTGCTGTCGCGTTGGATGGCTGTGTGAGTGATGAGTAGCTCCTTTGCTGTCGCGTTGGATGGCTGTGTGAGTGAGTAGCCGCCGCTTTGCTGTCGCGTTGGATGGCTGTGTGAGTGGTGAGTAGCCACTGCTTTGTTGTCGCGTTGGATGGCTGTGTGAGTGGTAAGTAGCTGCTTTGCTGTCGCGTTGAATGGCTGTGTGAGTGGTGAGTAGATGTTTTGATGTCGCGTTGGATGGCTGTGTGAGTGGTGAGTAGCTGCTTTACTGTCACGTTTAATGGCTGTGTGAGTGGTGAGTAGCCGCTTTGATGTCGCGCTGGATGGCTGTGTGAGTGGTGAGTAGCTGCTTTGCTGTCGCGTTGGATGGCTGTGTGAGTGGTGAGTAGCTGCTTTGCTGTCGCGTTGGATGGCTGTGTGAGTGGTGAGTAGCCGCTGCTTTGATGTCGCGCTGGATGGCTGTGTGAGTGGTGAGTAACTGCTTTAATGTCGCGTTGGATGGCTGTGTGAGTGGTGAGTAACTGCATTGCTGTCGCGTTGGATGGTTGTGTGAGTGAGTAGCTGCTTTGATGTCGCGTTGGATGGCTTTGTGAGTGGTGAGTAGCTGCTTTGCTGACGCGTTGGATGGCTGTGTGAGTGGTGACTAGCCGCTGCTTTGATGTTGCGTTGAATGGCTGTGTGAGTGGTGAGTAGCTGCTTTGCTGTCGCGTTGGATGGCCGTGTGAGTGGCGAGTAGCTGCTTTGCTGTCGCGTTGGATGGCTGTGTGAGTGGTGAGTAGCTGCTTTGCTATAGCGATGGATGGCTGTGTGAGTGATGAGTAGCTGCTTTCCTGTCGCGTTGGATAGCTGTGTGAGTGGTGAGTAGCTGCTTTGCTATAGCGATGGATGGCTGTGTGAGTGATGAGTAGCTGCTTTGCTGTCGCGTTGGATAGCTGTGTGAGTGGGTAGCTGCTTTGATGTCGGGTTGGATGGCTGTGTGAGTGGTCAGTAACTGCTTTGCTGTTGCGTTGAATGGCTGTGTGAGTGGTGAGTAGCTGCTTTGCTGAGGCGTTGGATGGCTGTGTGAGTGGTGAGTAACTGCTTTGATGTCGCGTTGGATGGCTGTGTGAGTGGTGAGTAACTGCTTTGCTGTTGCGTTGGATGGCTGTGTGAGTGGTGAGTAGCTGCTTTGATGTCGCGCTGGATGGCTCTGTGAGTGGTGAAAAGCCGCTGCTTTGATGTCGCGCTGGATGGCTGTGTGAGTGGTGAGTAGATGTTTTGATGTCGCGTTGAATGGCTGTGTGAGTGGTGAGTAGATGTTTTGCTGTCGCGTTGGATGGCTGTGTGAGTGATGAGTAACTGCTTTGCTGTCGCGTTGGATGGTTGTGTGAGTGGTGAGTAGCTGCTTTGCTGTCGCGTTGGATGGCTGTGCGAGTGGTGAAAAGACGCTGCTTTGCTGTTGCGATGGATGGCTGTGTGAGTGGTGAGTATATGTTTTGCTGTTGCGTTGGATGGCTGTGTGATTGGTGAGTAGCTGCTTTGATGTCGCGCTGGATGGCTGTGTGAGTGATGAGAAGCTGCTTTGCTGTCGCGTTGGATGGCTGTGTGAGTGGTGAGTAACTGCTTTGCTGTTGCGTTGAATGGCTGTGTGAGTGGTGAGTAGATGTTTTGATGTCGCGTTGGATGTCTGTGTGAGTGGTGAGTAACTGCTTTGCTTTCGCGTTGGATGGCTGTGTGAGTGGTGAGTAGATGTTTTGATGTCGCGTTGAATGGCTGTGTGAGTGGTGAGTAGCTGCTTTGCTGTCGCGTTGGATGGCTGTGTGAGTGGTGAGTAACTGCTTTGATGTCGCGTTGGATGGCTGTGTGAGTGGTGAGTAGCTGCTTTGCTGTTGCGTTGGATGGTTGTGTGAGTGGTGAGTAGCTGCTTTGATGTCGCGTTGGATGGCTGTGTGAGTGGTGAGTAGCTGCTTTGCTGTCGCGTTGGATGGCTGTGTGAGTGGTGAAAAGACGCTGCTTTGATGTCGCGCTGGATGGCTGTGTGAGTGGTGAGTGGATGTTTTGCTGTCGCGTTAGATGTGCTGTGTGAGTGGTGAGTAGCCGCTTTGCTATTGCGTTTGATGGCTGTGTGAGTGGTGAGTAGCCGCTTTGCTATTGCGTTTGATGGCTGTGTGAGTGGTGAGTAACTGCTTTGATGTCGCGTTGGATGGCTGTGTGAGTGGTGAGTAGCTGCTTTGCTGTCGCGTTGGATGGCTGTGTGAGTGGTGAGTAGATGTTTTGATGTCACGTTGAATGGCTGTGTGAGTGGTGAGTAACTGCTTTGATGTCGCGTTGGATGGCTGTGCGAGTGGTGAAAAGACGCTGCTTTGATGTCGCGTTGGATGGCTGTGTGAGTGGTGAGTGGATGTTTTGATGTCGCTTTGAATGGCTGTGTGAGTGGTGAGTAGATGTTTTGATGTCGCGTTGAATGGCTGTGTGAGTGGTGAGTAGATGTTTTGCTGTTGCGTTGGATGGTTGTGTGAGTGGTGAGTAACTGCCTTGCTGTCGCGTTGGATGGCTGTGTGAGTGGTGAGTAGCTGCTTTGATGTCGGGTTGGATGACTGTGTGAGTGGTGAGTAACTGCTTTGCTGTTGGGTTGAATGGCTGTGTGAGTGGTGAGTAGCTGATTTGATGTCGCGCTGGATGGCTGTGTCAGTGATGAGAAGCTGCTTTGCTGTCGCGTTGGATGGCTGTGTGAGTGGTGAGTAGCCGCTTTGCTGTCGCGTTGGATGGCTGCGTGAGTGGTGAGTAGCTGCTTTGCTGTTGCGTTGGATGGCTGTGTGAGTGGTGAGTAGCTGCTTTGATGTCGCGTTTGATGGCTGTGTGAGTGGTGGGTAGCTGCTTTTCTGTCGCGTTGAATGGCTGTGTGAGTGGTGAGTAGCTGCTTTTCTGTCGCGTTGGATGGCTGTGTGAGTGGTGAGTAACTGCTTTGATGTCGCGTTGGATGGCTATGTGAGTGGTGAGTAACTGCTTTGCTGTCGCGTTTGATGGCTGTGTGAGTGGTGAGTAGCTGCTTTGCTGTCGCGTTGGATGGTTGTGTGAGTGGTGAGTAGCTGCTTTGATGTCGCGTTGGATGGCTGTGTGAGTGGTGAGTAGCTGCTTTGCTGTCGCGTTGGATGGCTGTGTGAGTGGTGAAAAGACGCTGCTTTGATGTCGCGCTGGATGGCTGTGTGAGTGGTGAGTGGATGTTTTGCTGTCGCGTTGGATGTGCTGTGTGAGTGGTGAGTAGCCGCTTTGCTATTGCGTTTGATGGCTGTGTGAGTGGTGAGTAACTGCTTTGATGTCGCGTTGGATGGCTGTGTGAGTGGTGAGTAGCTGCTTTGCTGTCGCGTTGGATGGCTGTGTGAGTGGTGAGTAGATGTTTTGATGTCACGTTGAATGGCTGTGTGAGTGGTGAGTAACTGCTTTGATGTCGCGTTGGATGGCTGTGTGAGTGGTGAAAAGACGCTGCTTTGATGTCGCGTTGGATGGCTGTGTGAGTGGTGAGTGGATGTTTTGATGTCGCGTTGAATGGCTGTGTGAGTGGTGTCCAATATGCTGACAATTTGAGTTTTTATTTTTGTGTAATAGATAATTCAATAAATCTAAATTAGAAATTTTTAATTTAATTAAATTTTCGGAATTTGTACAATTCATTTTAAAAGATAAAATAAATGTTTTACCGGATAGAACTTTGTTCAGAGGCTTTAGCCGATCGGACCAAAGGTCCTGAGGTTATTACCGAATCATACTAGGACTTAGATATATTCCAGAACCATCTTTAGTTTCTTTAATTTCAATTAAATCATCAACATTGTGGAGAATATTTTTAAGAACTCGTTTTCCTTCATCAACTAATTTTAATTTACTAATAAAATTATCTACTATTCCGTCACCCTTAGCAACTTTCTCTAACTCTCTATTATGGCGTTTTTGTTCTTCTAATGCTGCCTTCTCTGATTTATTTTTATTTACTGCTTGGACAATACCAGCTGTCCCGCCTGCAACACTTCCTGCTGCAGCTATGCCACCTATTATTAATGGAATTAATGGGAGAATCCCGCCATTCTTTTCTTCTTGTAATTGAATATTCTCTATCATTTGTTTACTTATGTAATACTTTTTTTTGTTAATCGTAATAGTTTTAGGGGTATTTTTGTCAACAATATTACGTAATTTTAATTCAACAGTTTTATTATTATTACTTTTCGCTTGCGACATTTTTAATAAGAAATGTTTAAGTTATCAAAAAATTTTAATCTATTCTAGTTATGAATAAATTTTAATCTAAGAATTTTTTTAATCTATTCTAGTTACAAAAAAAATTTTATTACTAATTACTAAAAAAAATTTTAAGTTAACAAAAATTTTAATTAACTTATCGGAGCGAAGCTCCTCCAGGCTTCAGCCGATCCTAGCCATCTTTCCATTAGGAATTTCAATAGAATATTTTACATCTTCTAGCAATAAACCATAAGCCATCAATGAAGTTGTGGAATCTTTCTTTTCAATATTAATTGTTACATCACAACCAGTCTTGATAATATCTTCAGATTGTGCACTTAAATCGAAACAGAAAACAGGATATAAATGTCTCCAATCTCCAGGAGTTAATTGTGGTTCAACTCCAAATTCTATACAAAGATTTCTATAAGCATCATATCCTTCCATAAATTGATTATTGGTATCATCAAATCTTAATGGATCAATTGGATATCGGGTTTGATTTAATGAAACTTGTAAACTTCGAATTGTATTAATATGAAAGAGATTATTGTTCTTATCAAAACTTGGAGAATTATTTCTTTGAAAAGTTAGTAATAAATATCTTGGAGTATTCGAAGTTCTAGTAAAATGCCAGTTAAATCTTTGTTCGGAAAAAGTTACTGAACTAGCAGTACGCTTTAGAAAATTTACTGGAATTGGTTTGTTAGTATTTAATCTTTTTGCAATAGCTGTTTCAACCTCTAAACTAGGAGTAATATGCTTAATCCACCATTCAAGTCTATCAATTTTTAAATATGCTTTTTTTCCAGTCTTACCAAAAAAGATTAATTCATTATTTGCTGTACGATGAATTATTAATTTAAATTTTAATTGATATGATATTTTATCATAATCTAAATATCCGAATAATGGAGACAATGACCAATTAACTGTCTGTTTACTTTTCTTGTTAAATTCACGTCTTTCTTTATATGCACTATTGTTTGTTTTATTTAAATGATTTGCAATATTTTCTACATCTTTCGCAATTCCTGCGGCATCTGTTCCAGCGTGAGTTAAATCATCAACAATTATACCATCATTAGTATCAGGAAACCAACCTTCGATTTCATACTTTTTATTATTTTCACCAATTGTTACAAATCTAAGCATTGTATCAATTACACCTGGAGAATCACTTATTGTTTCTATATTTTGAGTTGCAACATCTAAACGCATTTGTGTAAATAATCTTGGAAAAAATTATTTTCTAGTGCAATATTATCGGTTTCTGGTAATGGTATTGTAAAATTGGCATCACTATATAAAGAATATTCACAGTGTAAAAATGAACCAGGTAAATATAAATAACTCTGCTGATTATCAACTTCAAAAATTAAATCACCTCCAGTATTTACTCTACTGGAAGATCCGGGATTCATAGCAATTCTTATATAGTCATTCTTTTTTTAATTATAACTGACGAACGGAGGATCGTCTAATCTAAATTTATTTTCGATAAGGGAAGACATTTTTAAAAAAATAATTTGACTTTTTGTTTTTCTCACAGACAGAAAAAATTTTGCTGAAAAAAATTTACTAAATAATTTTACTAAAATATAATTTTAGAATTTTGCTAGACCAGCTTCGCTACAGCTTTGCTGGTTAGACCGAAGGTTGCTGTTAACACCATTACCTCTTATTTCTTCAATTGAACGTTTTATGGCTACGCCTGATTTCTTCTTATGTTTACTATCAGACGGAGCTCCGCTCCTCAAGGTTTCCCCCACAGCTATGTTAGCAATTTTGTTTCCTCTGAAAGTTTTTTTAAATTTTTTAGTTCTTCAGAATCATTCCTAAGTTTACGAATAGTTTCTAATTGTTTTAATTCGTTTTGAGACTTAACAGCATTTGATATTGCACTAGCTGTACTACCTATAGCAGCTGCTCCTTTGGCAGCAGATGTAATCAAATCTTTATTATTTTTAATTAAGTTAACGATACTTCCAATACCAGAAAATATACCATCCCCTTCTTTTTGGACGGCACCTGCGGTGCCTAGGAACTTTTGTGTTCCGACTGTTTCTACACTGTCATAATGGTAAACAGATTTCATAGATGGTTCATGAGCAATTTTTTGATTTGAAGCAAAATGTTTAAGATTGTGTTTATAAATTATAGGCATTTTTTAGGATTAAATTTGACTTTTGGGAAAAAATATTTACGTTAATATTTGCGCTAAGATTTACGTTTATGATAATGTAATAACCTCAGGACCTTTGGTCCGATCGGCTAAAGCCTCGAGGAGCTTCGCTCCGATCAAGATTTACGTTTGTGAATGGACAACAACTTCGAGATAACTTTATTAATTGCCTGTTGCACTTTATCTATTGCGTCAAGCAGCGTGTGATGTACTTTAATTTCTTTTCTATTAACTTGCATTTTCTGCTGATTAATCTTCAATGCCGTTTTAAGAGCATTTAACTTAATTTTAAGAACATCTAATTGTCTTTTAACAGAATCTAACTGTTCTTTATTTTCTTTAGAGTTTTCTTGTAAATTTTTCTTTAATTCATTTTCTAAATTGATTTTAAGATTTTTCATTTTATCAACTTTTTGATTAAGTGAGTTTACTTTATTTATTATTCTATTCATCTTTTTCATTTGTTGAGTAATTTTAGAACTCAATTCATCAACACTTTTTTGGAATGTAGTTTGTAACTGCTTTAATTTTTTTTTGAATTCTTTCAGGTAGTTTTTCTATTTCATTTTCTAATTGTTCTTTTAACATTTTTATCTGATGTTTATTTTTAATTACAGCAGATTTTAAATTTAAAGAAAGTAATATTAAAATTTTTGATTGTTCTGAAATCTTTTTAAAAAGTTTTGCTATATCTGCTTCTAGCTCTCTATCCTTTTTATCAAGTTTTAATAATTTTTCGTTTAATGATTTGTCATTAAGTTTAAGCAACTTTAATTCATTCATCAGTGGAACCAAAACATCGTTTATATATTTTTCTTTTAAGTCATTGATTTGTGTATCAACATATTGTTTATTTGTTAACTCTGTATTTTGTTGCGGAAGAATAGAAAGATGCAATGGACCAGATAAAACGTCTCCAGTTTTCATGATATAATTTTCTATTTCTATTTCTGATTCACGATTATTCGGGATATATGCACCTCCACCAACATTTGGTAACATCATTTTTTAACAATAAAAAAAATTAAAATTTTTTCTAATAAAAATAAAAAAATAAAATTTTTTCTAATAAAAATAAAAAAATAAAATTTTTTCTAATAAAAATAAAAAAATGGAAAATCCAAATTTAAAAAAATTATATTCGCCCGCTTCATCCTGTTCTTCTTATTCGACGAGATCAACGGGATTTGAAAATAAATGTTTTGATAATAATAATAATAATAATCCATGTATAGATGTAAATATTTTATTTGAATTACAAGCAGAAATATTTAGAGAACAAACAAAAGGTTTACCTTCTATAGAAACTAATTATTGTTTATTTCCAGGAGATCCATTTATAAAATTTATGGAGATTGTAAGCAAATATAATGATGTGGCTTATGTAGAATTAAATAAAGAAAATATGGTTATTATTGGTCATAATAATGTTTATGGTTTTATTAGAGCAGTGTTGCCAATTAGTAATACTGATTGGATAGAAAATAAAATTATTAATTATATCAATATTAAAGAATTAGTTAAAAAATTAAAATCGTTTTCCAAGGAAAAAATTAGATTATTTGTTGATGAACAAAACCAATATAATATTCATATAGAGAGTAAAAAACATAACGAAGAATTATTATGTCAAGTTTATTACAGAGATACAATTTATAAACAAGAAACATTAGAAATGCCACAAAGATATGATGATGATACTTATATAGGATTATATTCAAATTTAAATATTAATTTGTTAAAATCTTATATAAATGGTTTAGCTCAACAAGAGAAACTTTATATGTGGACAACACCTTATACTATTAACAATGACCATAATCATAAAAATTTTAAAGAATCTTATAATAATAAACGAACCGAAGGTTCAAGGCTTTGCCCGATCTTAAAGAATCTTATAATAATAATAATGATGATAACATAGACGATGATTCTGAAACATCTGAAAAAGGTGTGAATGGTAATAAAGATTATAAAAATATTAGTAATTATAAAAATTTAAGTGAAGAAAAATTTATATCACAACATGATATTAATACTACATATAATCAAAATTTATCTAAATTTCATTTTCTTACAATTGAAAATAATAATGATGGAATAGTTGAAGATACTGTTCGTCAACTATGTGTCGGGTCTACAAAATTTAAATTAGGATTTACATCTAATCAATTTAAAATTTTATCATCTTTAATAAAAACTAAAAATGAATCAGATTATGGTGGTGTTATTAAATTTTCCAAAAGAGATCAAAGACCAATATTTTTCTCTATTATATTATTATCAGATAAAAGATGTAATTTAGAGTTAGATATTCCAATAAGAGAATGGTATCCTATCAGGGAATGGCATCCTATACCAAAAAGTGTAATTTATGATGTTGAAGAAACAATTTATGATGATGATGAAGAATCAATTGATGATGATGATCAAGAATCAATAGTTAGTGAAAATAAATTTAAATTATCTTTTGATAAAACGTTATATGATAAAACGTTATATGATAAAACTTAATATGATAAAACTCAATATTATAAAACATTACATGATAAAGAAAATAAAATAACTAAAGAACGTGAAATATATAATGATATATATTAACTCTCAAGTCCTTGATATTAGAATGTTTATATCTATAATTAAAACACAATTTTTTTCTTTAAAAAATAAAAAAATGGAAAATACCAAGTTTTATTGTAACTTATGTAAAAAAAAGTTGCAAACAAAAAGAAGTTATCAATCTCATTTAAATAGTAAATTGCATTTACAAAATGTAGATCGAGTTGATGAAGGAAATATATTAAAATTAAATAATTATATAAACTATCTGGAAACATTACTTACTGATATAAAAGTTAAAAAAATGTTTGATGATTATTCACATTCGGAATATAAAAAAGTTTTTAATAGTGAAGATGAGTCCATACCCGATGAAAGATATTTATTTAATGATACAGATGAATTTAACGAAATAGATGAATTTGATGAAGCGGTAACAGATATAAAATATTTATTTAATGAATCTGTGCGAACCGAAGGTTCTAGGGCTTCGCCCGTTGAACATAATGAAACCGATGAAACTTTTTCTGATATTCTAACCAACTTTTATAATATATTTAAGAAATCTTTCAAATGTTATATGAATGTAGAAGTACTTTATACAAAAAATGGACCTGATGGAATTCCTGAAAAATAATACAAGGACATTTTACGAATTCACAAGAAATTCATAATGTAAATGATATACAACCCATATTTGAATCGATGATACTTAAATTAGAAAATTGTATAATTGAAGCCCAGTTACGTGAATCTGGTTGGAGATTTGTTAAAATACTATCTAAGAAAATAGTAATTGATAAATATAAAAATAATACTGGTGGTAGTTATGTTCCTTTACCTTTCAGTTCACCACAAATAATTAACATAAAAAATGAAGATGATCATTGTTTTCTGTGGAGTATTATAGCACATTTACATCCTGCAGAATATCACAAAGAAAGACTAAGTCATTATAATAAAGAAGAATACATAAAGGAATTTGATCTTTCGGATGGTTTACATGAATTTCCATATGATTATAATAGGTTAAAAAAGTTTCATAAAAAGAATAAAAATTTAATAGAAGTAAATGTTTTTGAATTAAATGTGAATTATGTTTCTATTGGTAAAGTTACTCCACTTTACTCAGATTCAAAAAAATTTTATTTGAATAATAAAAATTTATGTCAATCAGAAATAGTATATAATGATAGGGGAAATTACATGCATTATAATATTTTTTACCAAGGAAATATAATATGTACTGAAAAAATTTCAAATTGTTAAAACACTATCACCAATAATGATTAATCATAATAATTATAAAGGACGTAATTATAATTATGATTATGATTCCGATAATTTATCTTTATCTTTAGAATATCAACAAAAATTACAAAATTTAAATGAAATTTTACAAAAATGTAAAACAGATTATCAACAACAAACAAAAATATTAGTACAAGAATATGTCCATAAATATCAAAATAAGATAGAAACGATTCAAAAATTAAATGAAGAAAATAATGAAGACAATAAAGAATTAAATAATGAAGAAAATAAAGAATTAACTGAATGTTTAAAAAAAATGTCAACAACAATATAAAGAACAATATAATAATGAATATGAACAACAGCTGAAAATATTCAATCAAAATTATCAACAGTCTGAAAAAGATTTACAAAGACAAATTGATGAAACACATGAAATATATAAAGATAAATTTGAAAAATTAAAACAAACAAAGCAACCAGCACAAGCGAATATTTTATATTATCAGGGTCATTTTATATTGTGTAAAGATGTTTCTATATTTACAAAAACTTCAGATAATACAAATTTTCCTTGTCTTCAATGTATGACAAGTTTTAGAACTAAAGAAGAAATGAATAGACATTTGGAGAATTGTCAACAAAACGAAGCAGTTGAAAATACTTTTCCTAAAGATGATTATTTAGAATACAATAAATGGTATTTCAAAAATAAAGTACCCTTTACAATATATTGTGATTTCGAAGCATATAATGTTAATATGACACAAAAGCACGGGACATCGGAGATGTCTTCTAGTGCTTCGACCGATTCTGAAAATGGTACGGACCAATTAGAACCTTCGGTTTGTAGATATGAAAAAAGTGCATCTGAGCAAAGTAAAGAAAAATATTTATTTGAACAAAAACCATTATGTTGGGGAATGTACATTCATTCAAATTATCCTGAATTATTTAAATCAGAATATTATCAATACTATGGTGAAGATAGTTCAGAAATGTTTACAAAGAAAGTAGAAGAATTACAAAATTATTTTTCACAATTGCTTGAAACAAATATACCAATGATGCCATTAACGGATGAAGAAAAAATTAATTGTGTTAATGAAACAAATTGTTATTACTGTGGAAAAGAATTTACAAAAAATTATAAAAATGGCAGAGGTAGATATCTTGATAGGCGAAGCGACGGCTCTGCCGTCAAAGTAAAAGATCATGATCATCTAAATGGATTGTAAAGAGGTGCAGCACATAATTCTTGTAATCTTAATGCTAATAAATTTAAATATAACTTTGTTCCTTTATATTTCTACAATGGTTCTAAATATGATTTCCATCTAGTAATGAAAGATTTATTTTCATCTGAAAAATTACAACAACAACAAATAAATGTACTATGTAAAACAGAAGAAGAATATTTTTCAATGCAATTAGGTTGTATTAGAATTTTAGATGCATTTAGATTTTTTACTCCTTATTCATTAGATGTTATGGGAAAAACTTTGAAACCTGAACAATGTAAAATATTAAATAAATATAATTTAAAACCTTTAAAAGGCATATTTCCGTATGAATATATAACTGGAGATAAAACCTGTGGTTCACAGTCGAAGACTGATTTTAATTCTGTGAATAAAATTATGGAAGAAAAACAACTTCCTCCAATAAATAAATTTACATCAACATTAAAACAATCACAATTATCTGAAGAAGACTATGCAGAAGCTGAAAAAAATTGGAGAGAGTTAAATTGTAAAACAATGTATGATTATACAATGAAATATCTTCAGATAGATGTATTAATCCTTGCTGATCTTTTTGAAAACTTTCGTGATATGTGTTTAGAATATTACGGAATACATCCATGTTATTGTTATTCTACACCAGGTTTAACATGGCTAGCAGGATTAAAACATACTGGTGTTCAAGCCGATGGCTCTAGGACAAAGTCCGTTAAACTTAAACATTATAAAGAAAATACATATGATAAATTATTATTTTTTGAATCTGGGATTAGAGGTGGTGTTTCATCAGTTTTAGGTAATAGATATGTTAAATGTTATAATAAGAAAGTAAATCCACAAGAATATGGAATAATGAAACCTTTATCTCCAGAAGAAAAAGAAAAAATATTAGAAATTTTTCGAACGAAACGAGAAGGAGTAGAACGTGAAAATGCAATTGATGAAATCATGAGAGAAAACTATTTGTTATATTATGATTTTAATAGCTTATATTCTTCTTGCATGATACAAGAATTACCAACAGGTGAGATGGAATGGTGTAATATTCTAGATTATCAAAAAACATATGATGGAAATTATAATCATGGTTATATATATGAAGTTGATTTAGTATATCCTGATGAAATAAAAGATAAAACAAAATATTTTCCTTTCTGTCCCGAAAACAAAATTCCCAATATAGAAGATTTTTCAGATTATCAAAAATCTATAATTCCTAAGAAATACAGACCAACAAAAAAACTTATAAGTAAATAAAGTAATAAAGGAAAGTATGTTGTTGAAGGAAGAATGCTAGATTGGTATTTAGATCATGGAATGATTCTCACAAAAATTCACCGGAAACTAGTGTATAGGAAATCTAGGTGGTTAAAAGATTATATAGAGTTCAATATTGAAAAACGTAAAATAGCTAAAAGAAATAAAGATGATTTTGGAAACGTGTTCTTCAAATTAATGAATAATGCATTTTATGGTAAGACTTTAGAAAATGTGCGTAATAGACAAAATATTGAAATAGTTTATGATAAAGATAGGTTTCAAAATTTAACAAGGAAACCTACATATAAAAGAACTACTAGATTTAGTGATGAACTATGTGCTGTACATTTACGTCGAATTAGCGTAAAACATGATAAGTTTAATTTTATAGGATTCACTATATTAGAATTAGCTAAACTATTTATGTATAGATTTATATATGATTATTTAGCACCTGCTTATGGAAAAAACTATAAATTACACTTTACAGATACCGATTCTGTTTTCTTAGAATTAACAATACCGTATAATTCTACACTTGATGAAGAAATTAATAAAATAAAAGATATCATCCATCCTTCTGATTTATGTAAAGTAAAAGATGAATTAGAAGGAAATGAAGATTTCATAACAGAAGCTATATTTTTAAAATCTAAATGTTATTGTTATAACACAACTAATAATATTAAAACACATAAAACATTAAAAGGAATTTCAAAGGCATCAGTGGCTAATCAAATAACATTTCAAGTTATAAAAATGTATTATTTAATAATGAAATAAAAACAGCATGTAATTATAGACTTAATTCAAAAAAACATCAAATGTTTTTAAAAGAAGAACATAAATTAGCATTAGATCCATTTGATGATAAAAGAAAAATTTTACCTGATGGAATAACTACTGAACCTTTTTAATTTTCTAATTTCTAAGATAGTCAAATTTGATATATACATAAAATTAAAAAAAAATATTATAACACTATATTTGTATATTTTTTATCACTCGGTAAACAAATGTTCTATAACTCTATCATGAATTTTTTTATCAATATTAATTGTAATGAAGCCATAATCTTTTGACCAAGCATTGTTACACGATTGTTTAAATTCATCTTTATTTCTTATGCATAAATCTCTTAACAAATCACTTAAGTTTCTTGCATTTATTTCAAATAGTATAAATATATTTGCATTCTTTCTAATAACACTTCCGTCTAATGAATACATACTTTGTGTTAAATAAAATACACTACAGTTATTATGTCTACCTCTTGTGAAATAATTTCTCTGAACTGACCGATTTCTATCATTAACACAATCATCAAAAATTACACAATGTTTCATTGTTTTATCTAGTTTACTAGGATCTTGCATATTACCACTATCATCTGTTAATTGTATCTTTATATGCTTATTTTTATTGGTTTCAACTAACTGATTATTTTTTGCTGCTTCTTCACACCACGAACTTATTTCTTCTTCACCTTCAGATTTTTCATATTCTTTGAATAATGAAGCAATTGCTGTTTTTTTAAGATTATTTTCAAATCCATACTTTAAAAATTGATAGACGGGTTGTTCTGCTGTTGTTGTATAAATTATAAGATTGTTATAATCCAAAAAATTTGGAGTCGTTAAAATTTTAAATAATAGATATGTTTTTCCACAACCTGATCTTCCGCAAATAACTGACAAAACTTTATTAGATAAATTTGGATGATGATTAAATTTGAGTTTTTTTTTATTTAATTTACTTCACTCATTTTTTAATAAAAAAAATTATTTTTATTTTATTTTTATTTTTAAAGAAGAAGAAGAAAATTAAACTTCTCTAGCTTCGCGTGGGAGTTTATACCTCTCGAACGGGAGTTTATACCTCCCGAACCAAAAGATCTATCATAATCTCTTCACCTCCAAAATTTATTTCTTGTCCTTTTTCATCAGTGATTCTAATGTTAATGTTGTTAATAGTTTTTCTTGTAATAGGGAAATATATTAATGTTTGTGGAATTACATTTAATCTATAACCAATGGGTACAGTAAAAGCTGGAAAACTGAATATTAAATTTGACAATTTACCATTTATATATCCTCCTTCAATAATGTCACAATGTACAACAATTGAATTTATTTCAGCTATTTTTGGAATCTTGTCACCTAAATGATAACCTTGACTATAGGTTCGTTTATTAAATCCTAATAGCTTTGTCAATGATCTATCATGATTAAAATCAACTTGATGATTTTCGTCTAAAGTAAGAGAAAATTTATTGACTGCCGGTTCAACTGCAAAATGTAATTGTTTCTTATCTTTAAATGGTATACCTAAATGTCTCTTAATTTCATTTGATATTGATTTAACTTCGTAAGAACCAGGAAGAAAAGTTAATATTTTCCATGTTTTGCCTTTATCAGTAGAATATCTAAATTGATCATTCACATCTTTGATAACGTTTTGAATAGTGTTAAATGTAGAGAAACTAGTCAATGCAATTTGATAATTTTTATTTTGTTCCAAATGTAGAATGGGTTCTAAATTACAAGTGTGTGATGAAGTAGTTGTTATAATTTTTAGCGTCGTACGAAATTTTGATGAACCCAAAATCTCTGTCAAATTTTCTAAATGATTATTAATTTTGTCTAAATCTGCTGAACACATTTTTTAGTTAAAATTTTGAATAAATATCTTTTATAAAAGATCAAAAACAACAACATATTTCAGCTACGGGCGAAGCCCTAGAACATTCGGTTCGTTATACTTTTATAATCCTCTTCATTTAGAATCTTCTTTTCTAACAGTCTTTTCAATATAGCATGAATTTCATTGAAACTAGAATTATGTCCTTCTTTTATTGCAGATATTAAAATATTTAATCTATTTAGTAATTCTTGTGGATCATCTGATAAGAATACAGTTGTTTCTGTTTTCTGTTTTTCAGATAAACCTTTTCCTACTTTAACTCCCGATGATAATAAATTTTCTAATTGTTTATAACGTCTAAGAGATTTTACTGCACCAACTCTATCTAACATAGCTTTATATTTTATGAGATCTTCTACAGCATAATTATTTAAATCTGCTCCTCTTAAAAGATTAACAAAATTTCTATCTAAATTAAAAGGATATTTATCTGGTGAAAAAATTAAACCTCGAAAAGGTTGTGGAAATATTTCTTTTTGTCCGAGATAAAATCTAGGTATTGTTTTTCCATCTATAAATGAAATAGAATGTTCAAATTGCATAGATTTTGGTAATTTCTTATTAATGTTTGATTCTAGTAATCCATAGTCATCTAATATAGTTTTGTGCTCTGGATCTGTTATATCAATTTGTTTATCATTATTTGTACTTTCTTTTTCAAGAGTTTTAAATGGTTTCATAGTTTTTTCAAAATCAGTTTTTACTTGCTCGGTTTGCTGCATTTTTTCAAACATATCAGATTGAATACCAGCTTTTATCATTCTATGTTGAAGATGATTTTCTTTCATAATATTTCTTTGTTTTATTAACTCTTCTAATTGTTTTATTCTTTTAAAATTATCAGCTCTAATTTTATCCATTTTTGAAATATCATATTTGAATTTTGTGGTAACATTGGAATACAGCAAAAACATTTTACTGAACAAATTATTTTTTTATTGCTTTGTTGTCTGACATCTTTTCGTTTAAAGGTTTCTCGTTTTAAGTTTTGTTTAATAAAGTTTTGCTTAAATTTTCGCTTAAAGTTTTTAGCTCTTCTAAAAAAATTTTATCATTTTCTTCATTAGAAATTTTACCATCAGTAAAAGTTTTACCATCACTCGAAATTTTGCCATCCTGTTTATTCTTATCATCAACTTTTTCTGACTGTAATTGAAATGATATTTGATTTACTTCATTAGCTATTTGATCAAATTTTTCCATCTCATCTAACGTAATAACATTATCATCACATACTCTTTGAAAGTAGTAATGTAGTTTATCATAGACTTCTTTAATATGTAAATGCTTAGTTTTTAATGATTTTCGTTTCTTAGTTATTAAAGATTTATCTAACATTGTAACAAGTGAAGTTGCAAAAACACCCGTACCTGTTAAAGCTGTAGCAACTACTGGAATTACTAAAACACCTGAAGATATAACAATTGTTAAAGCACCTAAACTTATTGTTAAGAATATGCCAATTCCTTGTGTTACATTCTTAACTTTAGTCCATCTCTTTCTTAATTTTTTATAATGCTCTAATCTTAATAATAATTGAGATTCCTTATCTTTCATATAACGTACTCTATCTTTGTGTTTTTCTTTATTCATTTTTTCAATGTTAATCTTTTCAATGTCCATTAAAGTAGAACTACGTTCATATGATAACGA
Source organism: Prostheceraeus crozeri (assembly GCA_907163375.1). Taxonomy (NCBI): domain Eukaryota; kingdom Metazoa; phylum Platyhelminthes; order Polycladida; family Euryleptidae; genus Prostheceraeus; species Prostheceraeus crozeri. Next base: position 290,793 of record CAJQUW010002268.1, read on the forward strand.
AGGATATATTCTTGCGGTTTCTTCCACTTTTGTTTCTTCCATTTTTAAAGAAATATTTTTAGTCACATGATATATTTTAAAAACCTGAAAGATGGATAAAATTCATGAATTTGAAATTCTCAACTTTTATGATTTTCGGTGTCCTGGAACGGTCATGATTTTGGGGGTGAAAATTGTAATTCTCAAATTTGAGATTTTGAAAAATTTGAAAAATTGGGTATTTTTAAAAACGCCCAAATTTATGAATTTAGGTCTTCATAACCTGAAAAAGGGTTCAAATTCATGAATTTATGTCGTTTTTAAAAATGCCATTTTTTGAAAAAATGGTACTTTTTGAATGGACTAAATTCATGTATTTAGGTCTTAATAACCTGAAAAAGGGTTCAAATTCATGAATTTATGTCGTTTTTAAAGATACTATTTTTTTGAATTTTATGGTGTCCTGGAACGGTCTTTTGCCCATTACTGATGGCTGTGTGAGTGATAAGTATCAAAATATCAAAACGTATATTTCTCAACAGAGAACACGATGATAGTGGGACATGAAAAATATACAAGTATCATAACAAATGAGGTGATGAGATGAAATTACACATGGGACACTGGAAGGAGAATGTATTAATTGGCCTTGATTGCACCGAGAGCGAGCGAGAGAGAACAACCGATCATGAACGCAGCAAACTTTATTTAGCCTTTAACTATATCATGACCAACACCACAAGAGACATGAGAGATGAAATGTATTCACTGATACAATAGATATTGTCACAGTCACAACATCCCCCCTTCCCCATCATCATCATAAAGTCAGAAAACTCACATATGTAGTTTTGCTCGGATCAATCTGAAGGCGCTTTTGAGGAACAGACTCTCTTCCGGATCTTGTCTTGACTATTGAGCCTGTAGTGGATGGGCGGGAAGCAGCAGAGGTTGGAGAGGAATGTACAGGAATGGTAGGCAGTGATGTTGAGGGTGGAAGGTTGACCTCGCGTCGGCGGATGAATCTCCTATTGCGCCGAAACACACGTCCACTTGCCAATTTCACCAAATAGTCTCTATATTTACCGACTTCTACAATCACGCCAGCTTTGTTCCAACGCTTGGTTTGAGGGTCTTGTATTACAACATGGCTCCCGACTGATAAAGTAGGTAATGGATGAGCATTCTTATTATATCGTGCAGCTGCCCTTTCTTCCGTACCCGTCATTTTTTCTTCATTATCCGATTCACTTTTCCAATGATTGCTGAAGAACCGTCGATGAGCAGGTATTGTATCTCGAACGGGTCTGCCAAATAAAAGTTCTGCAGGAGATAGACCATTGTATCTTGGAGTGTTACAGTAAATCAATATGCCTTCTGCAAATTTGTCCCAATCGAGGGTGGACTTGCTAAAATCGAAATTGCCACGAACCATCTTCTTTAATTGTTTAACACATGCCTCAGCGGATCCATTTGATTGTGGATAATGTGGTGAAGATGTGCGATGGGCAACTCCCCATCGGTGTAAAAAGTCCTTCATTGCATTCGATGTAAATTGCGGTCCGTTGTCTGAGAATAATACACGTGGTACTGACTTTTCCAGAAATCGTTGACGAAGAATGTCTATAATCGTCGTTGTCGTCGCACATCGTCCAAGAAGATTCAAAGCAGGCCACCCAGAGAATCGGTCAACGCAAGTCAAGAATTGTAGTCCAGCGAATTCAAATAGATCCACATGTAGCTCTTCAAATGCACGCTTGGGACGTCTTTCTTCATATAAAGGCTCAGGTCCTTGAGAGGGCAGTGTGGATTTGCATGAGATACATGTTGAACAATGCTGCTCAATCTCACGATCGATGCTCGGCCAGTAGACAGACATGCGAGCACGATGCTTCATTTTAGTCGATCCTTGATGCATTCGAAGTAGCTTCCTGAGAATTTCATTGCGAAGTGGCTTTGGAATCACCAATCGTCGACCACAAATGATAAGACCGTCATCAATTGTTAATCGTTCTCTCATATTGAAATAAGGTCTGATTGGCACAGGCAATTTCTGTTTTCCATCTGGAAATCCTGTAAGTATTTGTTTGCGCAGTTGTTGATATTCTTCGTCGGTCTTAGCCACGTCACTAACTTGTTTCAGCAGCGGATCCGTTGACTCTTCACAAAAACTTTGTAATCCCAATAGGAGGCAGTATCTGTTTTCGTTTTCTTCGCCCAGTTCATCATCAGAAGCTGAATGCTCAGTAGGATTCCGGGATAATGCGTCTGCGGCCTGGTTCTCACTACCTTTGATCCACATAGCAGTGAAGTGATAGCGGTCTAGTTGATGTCGGAGACGTTGTAGTCGAGGGTTCTCAATCTTGTCTAATGTGTATTTGTTCAAAAACGGAATTATTGGCGCGTGATCAGTTATAACGTCGAAGTGAGATAGCCCATCGAGAAACATTGAGCACTTTTTGACGGCCCACACTATTGCCAATAGTTTCAACTCTATCATGGCGTAATTTGCTTCAGCCGACGACAAAAATCGAGATCCCGCTTGTACAATACTCCATGATCCATCATTTTGTTGCTGAGAAAGTACAAATCCAAGGCCATGGAGACGTGACGCGTCCGTCTGTAGCGCAGTTGGTCGATCAGGGCTATAGTAAGCAAGGACAGGAAGAGTCGATAGCTGATGGCGCATCTTCTCAAATGCCAATTGGTGATCAGAGTTCCATAGGAAAGCATTCTCTTTCTTGAGAAGTGGACGAAGTGGATTTGACAACTTAGCTATGTCCTTTGTGGAATTCCCGAGTTGATTTGCCAGTCCAAGCCAGGAACGAAGATCCGTTACGTTGGTTGGAGCGGGGAATTCACGGATCGCCTTCACCAAGTCGTTTCGTACGCTGAATCCATCTTGAGTCAAGTGAAATCCGGCGAAGTCTGCTGATGTCTGGGCAATGGCGCACTTTTTCGGATTTAAGGCAATTTGGTACTGTTCACAGCGCTCAAGGAACTTAGTCACATTCTCCAAGTGAGTTTTATAGTCCGCGTCAGCAATGAGAATATCATCGACAATGTGATGAGTATTTGAGAGACCTTGTATAGCTTCGTCGATTCGTCGATTATAATGTTCGCTGATTGAGCTGATGCCGAACGGAGCTCTGATATACTTATAACGGCCAAAAGGTGTCAGGAACGTAGTCATATCTTGAGACTTTGAGTCCATTGCAATCTGGTGATACCCCTTCAGCGCATCAAAGGTTGAGAAATATCGAGTATTCTTCGGTATTGTGGATACCAGTTCAAATGGAGTTGGGCTTAAATGTCTTTCACGAATCACATATTTGTTAAGATTTCGCAGATCAACGCATAGTCGGATGGAATTGTCACGCTTCATGCTAACTGCAATGGGAGCACACCACTCGGTAGGCTTCGTAACCTTTTGAATAATTCCTTGTTGTTCGAGGTTATCCAATTCCAGCTTGAGTTTGGGCTTGATCGGCTCCGCAACACGCCGTGGCGTTGAAATGGCAAATGGTACCGCATTGTCCATCAACTTTATAGAGAACTGGTCGCCTGCCATCTGAGAGACACGTCCGTTGAACACATTCGGAAATTTAACCGTCAAATGTAGAGGATCACAGCTTTCTGTCAGAGCACTAATTCGCACTGGAATTCTTGACTGACTCGTAGTTTTTAGGCTTTTATTGGGGATTTGTACATTTGGAAAATTTTCAGGGATCAAGCGTAATAGTTTGCACAATTTCCTTGAGAGAACCGGCTGGCGTAATTCATCAAGAACAAAAATCTGAGTCGATGCGGAGTAGCCACCAAGTATGATCTCTGCTTGAAAATATCCAAGTACGTGTAATGAAATGCCGTTTGCAGCTTCCGGAATTAATGATGTAAAGAGTAAGTTATTTTCATCAATTTTGAACAGATGCAGTATAGAACGAGGAATTGCATCGATGTATGCACCAGTGTCAGGTAAGAAATCGATCGACACAGATTGATTATGATGTTTAATAGTAATTTGTATCAAGTAATCAGATTTGTCTTCACTGATTGAGAATAAACTGCCAATTCGTACGTTTGATTTCCCATTGTTCATTACCGGCCTTTTAACAGAAGAACACTTAATTGCAAAGTGATTGTTTCTGCCGCATTTCTCACATGTCTTCCCAAAAGCGGGGCACACTTGTTTGTTCATCTCATGTTTTCGACCGCAGAATTTACATTCTTGCAAAGCTGTTGTATGAGCACGATGCGATGAGGTTGTAGGGACTGGTACAGTACGTCGAGCTTTGTACGTTGACTTCTTTTTGAGCACGGATATATTTGTCGTCGGATGCGAAGTTATCACCGTAGACTGGTTACGGGATGCTTCACTAGATTCACATATTTCGCACGTCTGTTGAAGTGTTAATGAGTTACCAATATTCAACAGTTTTTCAATTGTTTCTTGATCCCGCAGACCAGCGACGATCCGATCACGTAGTTGATAAGCCTCGCAATTGATGCAGCATTTCGAAAAGTTACAGAGAGCAGCCATCTCTCGTAAAGTCATGACCCAATCACTGAAAAGTTCGCCCTCCTTTTGATCACGACCATTAAATTCGCGCCGTTGAAAAATTTCATTGACCGACCCTTGGATATGACGCTGAAGGCTAGTAAGAACTTTATCTGGATCATCTAATTCAGCCTTGGACAGATGTAAATGAAGAATCACTCGTAGAGTTTCTTTACTGACAACGGACTTCAACGCATGCATTCGAAGATTGTTGCGTTGATTCACATCTGTGATGTCTTGAATACCACTGATCACCTCGAAGCTTGTCCATTTCTGCTGCCATTCATCAAACAGGTGTCGCTCGCTATCAATATCAAATCGTGCTGCTGCAGCCAAATCCAATTTACGCGACGCCATGTATTAATTGGCCTTGATTGCACCGAGAGCGAGCGAGAGAGAACAACCGATCATGAACGCAGCAAACTTCATTTAGCCTTTAACTATATCATGACCAACACCACAAGAGACATGAGAGATGAAATGTATTCACTGATACAATAGATATTGTCACAGTCACAACAGAGAGGAATTACATATACTAACACAAATTACATTTGATCATAATCACTCACTGCATGCATCAATCGTATGGAACGCAATTTGAGATCATGAATTTTTATCAATAGAAACGGCCAGATATCACATTGACTTTTTATCTTATTTATGGTATCCGAAAACACAATATTAATAAATCCTATTTAGTAAGAGGTCCGGAACAAGATTTTTATTAAAAAACATCATGCATTTTATGAAATCATATATACATTCAATACGAACTAATTTAAATGTCTAAGGATCTTACCTGAAATGAAGCATACAATGTCAAGTACGCGCGTGAATGTTTTGAGACACTTGTTCCGGACCTCGAAAATCGTATAATGGTGAGTAGATCTTTTGATGTCGCGTTGGATGGCTGTGTGAGTGGTGAGTAGCTGCTTTGCTGTTGCGTTGAATGGCTGTGTGAGTGGTGAGTAGCTGCTTTGCTGTCGCGTTGAATGGCTGCGTGAGTGGTGAGTAGATGTTTTGATGTCGCGTTGGATGGCTGTGTGAGTGGTGAGTAGCTGCTTTGCTGTTGCGTTGGATGGCTGTGTGAGTGGTGAGTAACTGCTTTGCTGTTGCGTTGGATGGCTGTGTGAGTGGTGAGTAGCTGCTTTGCTGTCGCGTTGGATGGTTGTGTGAGTGGTGAGTAGCTGCTTTGATGTCGCGTTGGATGGCTGTGTGAGTGGTGAGTAACTGCTTTGCTGTTGCGTTGGATGGCTGTGTGAGTGGTGAGTAGATGTTTTGATGTCGCGTTGGATGGCTGTGTGAGTGGTGAGTAGCCGCTGCTTTGCTGTCGCGTTGGATGGCTGTGTGAGTGGTGAGTAGCCGCTTTGATGTCGCGTTGGATGGCTGTGTGAGTGGTGAGTAGCTGCTTTGCCGTCGCGTTGGGTGGCTGTGTGAGTGATGAGTAGCTGCTTTGCTGTCGCGCTGGATGGCTGTGTGATTGGTGAGTAGCTGCTTTGCTGTTGCGTTGGATGGCTGTATGAGTGGTGAGTAGCTGCTTTGCTGTCGCGTTGGATGGTTGTGTGAGTGGTGAGTAACTGCTTTGATGTCGCGTTGAATGGCTTTGTGAGTGGTGAGTAGCTGCTTAGCTGTCGCGTTCAATGGCTGTGTGAGTGAGTAGATGTTTTGCTGTTGCGTTGGATGGCTGTGTGAGTGGTGAGTAACTGCTTTGCTGTCGCGTTGGATGGCTGTGTGAGTGGTGAGTAACTGCTTTGCTGTCGCGTTGGATGGCTGTGTGAGTGGTGAGTAACTGCTTTGAGGTCGCGTTTGATTGCTGTGTGAGTGGTGAGTAGCTGCTTTGCTGTCGCGTTGGATGGTTGTGTGAGTGGTGAGCAGCTGCTTTGCTGTCGCGTTGAATGGCTGTGTGAGTGGTGAGTAGATGTTTTGATGCCACGTTGAATGGCTGTGTGAGTGGTGAGTAGCTGCTTTGCTGTCGCGTTGGATGGCTGTGTGAGTGGTAAGTAGCTGCTTTGCTGTCGCGTTGGATGGTTGTGTGAGTGGTGAGTAGCTGCTTTGCTGTCGCGTTGGATGGCTTTGTGAGTGGTGAGCAGCTGCTTTGCTGTCGCGTTGGATGGCTGTGTGAGTGGTGAAAAGGCGCTGCGTTGATGTCGCGCTGGATGGCTGTGTGAGTGGTGAGTAGATGTTTTGATGTCGCGTTGAATGGCTGTGTGAGTGGTGAGTAGATGTTTTGATGTCGCGTTGGATGGCTGTGTGAGTGGTGAGTAGCTGATTTGATGTCGCGCTGGATGGCTGTGTGAGTGATGAGAAGCTGTTTTGCTGTCGCGTTGGACGGCTGTGTGATTGGTGAGTAGCTGCTTTGCTGTCGCGTTGGATGGCTGTGTGAGTGGTGAGTAGCTGCTTTGCTGTTGCGTTGTATGGCTGTGTGAGTGGTGAGTAGCTGCTTTGATGTCGCGTTGGATGGTTGTGTGAGTGGTGGGTAGCTGCTTTTCTGTCGCGTTGAATGGCTGTGTGAGTGGTGAGTAGCCGCTGCTTTGCTGTCACGTTGAATATCTCTGTGAGAGTAGTGAGTAGCTGCTTTGCTGTCGCGTTGGATGGCTGTGTGAGTAGTGAGTAGCTGCTTTGCTGTCGCGTTCGATGGCTGTGTGAGTGATAAGTATCAAAATATCAAAACGTATATTTCTCAACAGAGAACACGATGATAGTGGGACATGAAAAATATACAAGTATCATAACAAATTAGGTGATGAGATGAAATTACACATGGGACACTGGAAGGAGAGGAATTACATATACTAACACAAACTACATTTGATCATAATCGCTCACTGCATGCATCAATCGTATGGAACGCAATTTGAGATCATGAATTTTTATCAATAGAAACGGCCAGATATCACATTGACTTTTTATCTTATTTATGGTATCCGAAAACACAATATTAATAAATCCTATTTAGTAAGAGGTCCGGAACAAGATTTTTATTAAAAAAACATCATGCATTTTATGAAATCATATATACATACAATACGAACTAATTTAAATGTCTAAGGATCTTACCTGAAATGAAGCATACAATGTCAAGTACGCGCGTGAATGTTTTGAGACACTTGTTCCGGACCTCGAAAATCGTATAATGGTGAGTAGATGTTTTGATGTCGCGTTGGATGGCTGTGTGAGTGGTGAGTAGCTGCTTTGCTGTCACGTTTAATGGCTGTGTGAGTAGTGCGTAGCTGCTTTGCTGTCGCGTTGGATGGCTGTGTGAGTGGTGAGTAGCTGCTTTGCTGTCGCGTTGGATGGCTGTGCGAGTGGTGAGTAGCCGCTGCTTTGATGTTGCGTTGAATGGCTGTGTGAGTGGTGAGTAACTGCTTTGCTGTCGCGTTGGATGGCTGTGTAAGTGGTGAGTAGCTGCTTTGCTATCGCGTTGGATGGCCGTGTGAGTGGTGAGTAGCTGATTTGATGTCGCGCTGGATGGCTGTGTGAGTGATGAGAAGCTGCTTTGCTGTCGCGTTGGATGGCTGTGTGATTGGTGAGTAGCTGCTTTGCTGTCGCGTTGGATGGCTGTGTGAGTGGTGAGTAGCTGCTTTGCTGTTGCGTTGAATGGCTGTGTGAGTGGTGAGTAGCTGCTTTGATGTCGCGTTGGATGGTTGTGTGAGTGGTGGGTAGCTGCTTTTCTGTCGCGTTGAATGGCTGTGTGAGTGGTGAGTAGCCGCTGCTTTGCTGTCGCGTTGAATGGCTGTGTGAGAGTAGTGAGTAGCTGCTTTGCTGTCGCGTTGGATGGCTGTGTGAGTAGTGAGTAGCTGCTTTGCTGTCGCGTTTGATGGCTGTGTGAGTGATAAGTATCAAAATATCAAAACGTATATTTCTCAACAGAGAACACGATGATAGTGGGACATGAAAAATATACAAGTATCATAACAAATTAGGTGATGAGATGAAATTACACATGGGACACTGGAAGGAGAGGAATTACATATACTAACACAAACTACATTTGATCATAATCGCTCACTGCATGCATCAATCGTATGGAACGCAATTTGAGATCATGAATTTTTATCAATAGAAACGGCCAGATATCACATTGACTTTTTATCTTATTTATGGTATCCGAAAACACAATATTAATAAATCCTATTTAGTAAGAGGTCCGGAACAAGATTTTTATTAAAAAACATCATGCATTTTATGAAATCATATATACATACAATACGAACTAATTTAAATGTCTAAGGATCTTACCTGAAATGAAGCATACAATGTCAAGTACGCGCGTGAATGTTTTGAGACACTTGTTCCGGACCTCGAAAATCGTATAATGGTGAGTAGATGTTTTGATGTCGCGTTGGATGGCTGTGTGAGTGGTGAGTAGCTGCTTTGCTGTCACGTTTAATGGCTGTGTGAGTAGTGCGTAGCTGCTTTGCTGTCGCGTTGGATGGCTGTGTGAGTGGTGAGTAGCTGCTTTGCTGTCGCGTTGGATGGCTGTGCGAGTGGTGAGTAGCCGCTGCTTTGATGTTGCGTTGAATGGCTGTGTGAGTGGTGAGTAACTGCTTTGCTGTCGCGTTGGATGGCTGTGTAAGTGGTGAGTAGCTGCTTTGCTATCGCGTTGGATGGCCGTGTGAGTGGTGAGTAGCTGATTTGATGTCGCGCTGGATGGCTGTGTGAGTGATGAGAAGCTGCTTTGCTGTCGCGTTGGATGGCTGTGTGATTGGTGAGTAGCTGCTTTGCTGTCGCGTTGGATGGTTGTGTGAGTGGTGGGTAGCTGCTTTTCTGTCGCGTTGAATGGCTGTGTGAGTGGTGAGTAGCCGCTGCTTTGCTGTCGCGTTGAATGGCTGTGTGAGTAGTGAGTAGCTGCTTTGCTGTCGCGTTGGATGGCTGTGTGAGTAGTGAGTAGCTGCTTTGCTGTCGCGTTCGATGGCTGTGTGAGTGATAAGTATCAAAATATCAAAACGTATATTTCTCAACAGAGAACACGATGATAGTGGGACATGAAAAATATACAAGTATCATAACAAATTAGGTGATGAGATGAAATTGCACATGGGACACTGGAAGGAGAGGAATTACATATACTAACACAAACTACATTTGATCATAATCACTCACTGCATGCATCAATCGTATGGAACGCAATTTGAGATCATGAATTTTTATCAATAGAAACGGCCAGATATCACATTGACTTTTTATCTTATTTATGGTATCCGAAAACACAATATTAATAAATCCTATTTAGTAAGAGGTCCGGAACAAGATTTTTATTAAAAAACATCATGCATTTTATGAAATCATATATACATACAATACGAACTAATTTAAATGTCTAAGGATCTTACCTGAAATGAAGCATACAATGTCAAGTACGCGCGTGAATGTTTTGAGACACTTGTTCCGGACCTCGAAAATCGTATAATGGTGAGTAGATGTTTTGATGTCGCGTTGGATGGCTGTGTGAGTGGTGAGTAGCTGCTTTGCTGTCACGTTTAATGGCTGTGTGAGTAGTGCGTAGCTGCTTTGCTGTCGCGTTGGATGGCTGTGTGAGTGGTGAGTAGCTGCTTTGCTGTCGCGTTGGATGGCTGTGCGAGTGGTGAGTAGCCGCTGCTTTGATGTTGCGTTGAATGGCTGTGTGAGTGGTGAGTAACTGCTTTGCTGTCGCGTTGGATGGCTGTGTGAGTGGTGAGTAGCTGCTTTGCTATCGCGTTGGATGGCCCTGTCAGTGGTGAGTAGCTGCTTTGCTGTAGCTTTGGATGGCTGTGTGAGTGGTGAGTAGCTGCTTTGCTGTCGCGTTGGATGGCTGTGTGAGTGGTGAGTAGCCGCTTTGCTGTCGCGTTGGATGGCTGTGTGAGTGGTGAGTAGCTGCTTTGATGTCGCGTTGAATGGCTGTGTGAGTGGTGAGTAGATGTTTTGATGTCTCGTTGAATGGCTGTGTGAGTGGTGAGTAGCTGCTTTGATGTCGCGTTGGATGGTTGTGTGAGTGGTGGGTAGCTGCTTTTCTGTCGCGTTGAATGGCTGTGTGAGTGGTGAGTAGCCGCTGCTTTGCTGTCGCGTTGAATGGCTGTGTGAGTGGTGAGTAGCTGCTTTGCCGTCGCGTTGGATGGTTGTGTGAGTGGTGAGTAGCTGCTTTGACGTCGTGTTGGACGGCTTTGTGAGTGGTGAGTAGCTGCTTAGCCATCGCATTCAATGGCTGTGTGAGTGAGTAGATGTTTTGCTGTCGCGTTGGATTGCTGTGTGAGTGGTGAGTAACTGCTTTGCTGTCGCGTTGGATGGCTGTGTGAGTGGTGAGTAACTGCTTTGCTGTCGCGTTGGATTGCTGTGTGAGTGGTGAGTGGATGTTTTGATGTCGCGTTGAATTGCTGTGTGAGTGGTGAGTAGCCGCTTTGATGTCGCGTTGAATGGCTGTGTGAGTGGTGAGTAGCTGCTTTGCTGTTGCGTTGGATGGCTGTGTGAGTGATGAGTAACTGCTTTGCTGTCGCGCTGGGTGGCTGTGTGATTGGTGAGTAGCTGCTTTGCTGTCGCGTTGGATGTGCTGTGTGAGTGGTGAGTAACTGCCTTGATGTCGCGTTGGATGGCTTTGTGTGTGGTGAGTAGCTGCTTAGCTGTCGCGTTCAATGGCTGTGTGATCGAGTAGCTGTTTTGCTGTCGCGTTGGATGGCTGCGTGAGTGGTGAGTAACTGCTTTGCTGTCGCGTTGGATGGCTGTGTGAGTTGTGAGTAACTGCTTTGCTGTCGCGTTGGATGGCCGTGTGAGTGGTGAGTAACTGCTTTGCTGTCGCGTTGGATGGCTGTGTGAGTTGTGAGTAACTGCTTTGCTGTCGCGTTGGATGGCTGTGTGAGTGGTGAGTAACTGCTTTGAGGTCGCGTTGGATGGCTGTGTGAGTGGTGAGTAGCTGCTTTGGTTTCGCGTTGGATGTTCTGTGTGAGTGGTGAGCAGCTGCTTTGCTGTCGCGTTGAATGGCTGTGTGAGTGGTGAGTAGATGTTTTGATGTCGCGTTGAATGGCTGTGTGAGTGGTGAGTAGCTGCTTAGCTGTCGCGTTAGATGGCTGTGTGATCGAGTAGATGTTTTGCTGTCGCGTTGGATGGCTGCGTGAGTGGTGAGTAACTGCTTTGCTGTCGCGTTGGATGGCTGTGTGAGTTGTGAGTAACTGCTTTGCTGTCGCGTTGGATGGCTGTGTGAGTGGTGAGTAACTGCTTTGCTGTCGCGTTGGATGGCTGTGTGAGTTGTGAGTAACTGCTTTGCTGTCGCGTTGGATGGCTGTGTGAGTGGTGAGTAACTGCTTTGAGGTCGCGTTGGATGGCTGTGTGAGTGGTGAGTAGCTGCTTTGCTTTCGCGTTGGATGTGCTGTGTGAGTGGTGAGCAGCTGCTTTGCTGTCGCGTTGAATGGCTGTGTGAGTGGTGAGTAGATGTTTTGATGTCGCGTTGAATGGCTGTGTGAGTGGTGAGTAGCTGCTTTGATGTCGCGTTGGATGGCTGTGTGAGTGGTGCGTATCTGCTTTGCTGTCGCGTTGGATGGCTGTGTGAGTGGTGAGTAGCTGCTTTGCTGTCGCGTTGGATGGCTGTGCGAGTGGTGAGTAGCCGCTGCTTTGATGTTGCGTTGAATGGCTGTGTGAGTGGTGAGTAACTGCTTTGCTGTCGCGTTGGATGGCTGTGTGAGTGGTGAGTAGCTGCTTTGCTATCGCGTTGGATGGCCCTGTGAGTGGTGAGTAGCTGCTTTGCTGTAGCTTTGGATGGCTGTGTGAGTGGTTAGTAGCTGCTTTGCTGTCGCGTTGGATGGCTGTGTGAGTGGTGAGTAGCCGCTTTGCTGTCGCGTTGGATGGCTGTGTGAGTGGTGAGTAGCTGCTTTGATGTCGCGTTGAATGGCTGTGTGAGTGGTGAGTAGATGTTTTGATGTCGCGTTGAATGGCTGTGTGAGTGGTGAGTAGCTGCTTTGCTGTTGCGTTGGATGGCTGTGTGAGTGGTGAGTAGCTGCTTTGCTGTCGCGTTGGATGGCTGTGTAAGTGGTGAGTAGATGTTTTGATGTCGCGTTGAATTGCTGTGTGAGTGGTGAGTAGCTGCTTTGCTGTCGCGTTGGATGGTTGTGTGAGTGGTGAGTAGCTGCTTTGACGTCGTGTTGGACGGCTTTGTGAGTGGTGAGTAGCTGCTTAGCCATCGCATTCAATGGCTGTGTGAGTGAGTAGATGTTTTGCTGTCGCGTTGGATGGCTGTGTGAGTGGTGAGTAACTGCTTTGCTGTCGCGTTGGATGGCTGTGTGAGTGGTGAGTTGATGCTTTGCTGTCGCGTTGGATTGCTGTGTGAGTGGTCAGTGGATGTTTTGATGTCGCGTTGAATTGCTGTGTGAGTGGTGAGTAGCCGCTTTGATGTCGCGTTGGATGGCTGTGTGAGTGGTGAGTAGCTGCTTTGCTGTCGCGGTGGGTGGCTCTGTGAGTGATGAGTAACTGCTTTGCTGTCGCGCTGGGTGGCTGTGTGATTGGTGAGTAGCTGCTTTGCTGTCGCGTTGGATGTGCTGTGTGAGTGGTGAGTAACTGCTTTGATGTCGCGTTGGATGGCTTTGTGTCGTGAGTAGCTGCTTAGCTGTCGCGTTCAATGGCTGTGTGATCGAGTAGATGTTTTGCTGTCGCGTTGGATGGCTGCGTGAGTGGTGAGTAACTGCTTTGCTGTCGCGTTGGATGGCTGTGTGAGTTGTGAGTAACTGCTTTGCTGTCGCGTTGGATGGCTGTGTGAGTGGTGAGTAGCTGCTTTGCTGTTGCTGGCTGTCGCGTTGAGTAAACGCTTTGAGGTCGCGTGATGGCTGTGTGAGTGGTGAGTGGATGTTTTGATGTCGCGTTGAATGGCTGTGTGAGTGGTGAGTAGCTGCTTAGCTGTCGCGTTAGATGGCTGTGTGATCAAGTAGATGTTTTGCTGTCGCGTTGGATGGCTGCGTGAGTGGTGAGTAACTGCTTTGCTGTCGCGTTGGATGGCTGTGTGAGTTGTGAGTAACTGCTTTGCTGTCGCGTTGGATGGCTGTGTGAGTGGTGAGTAACTGCTTTGCTGTCGCGTTGGATCGCTGTGTGAGTTGTGAGTAACTGCTTTGCTGTCGCGTTGGATGGCTGTGTGAGTGGTGAGTAACTGCTTTGAGGTCGCGTTGGATGGCTGTGTGAGTGGTGAGTAGCTGCTTTGCTTTCGCGTTGGATGGCTGTGTGAGTGGTAAGTAGCTGCTTTGCTGTCGCGTTGGATGGCTGTGTGAGTGGTGAGTAGATGTTTTGATGTCGCGTTGAATGGCTGTGTGAGTGGTGAGTAGCTGCTTTGATGTCGCGTTGGATGGCTGTGTAAGTGGTGAGTAACTGCTTTGCTGTCGCGTTGGATGTGCTGTGTGAGTGGTGAGTAACTGCTTTGAGGTCGCGTTGGATGGCTGTGTGATTGGTGAGTAGCTGCTTTGCTGTCGCGTTGGATGTGCTGTGTGAGTGGTGAGTAGATGTTTTGATGTCGCGTTGAATGGCTGTGTGAGTGGTGAGCAGCTGCTTTGCTGCGCGTTGGATGGCTATGTGAGTGGTGAGTAGCTGCTTTGCTGTCGCGTTGGATGGTTGTGTGAGTGGTGAGTAGCTGCTTTGATGTCGCGTTGGATGGCTTTGTGAGTGGTGACTAGCTGCTTTGCTGTCGCGTTGGATGGCTGTGTGAGTGGCGAAAAGACGCTGCGTTGATGTCGCGCTGGATGGCTGTGTGAGTGGTGAGTAGCTGCTTTGGTGTCGCGTTGAATGGCTGTGTTAGTGGTGAGTTGATGTTTTGATGTCGCGTTGGATGGCTGTGAGAGTGGTGAGTAGCTGATTTGATGTCGCGTTGGATGGCTGTGTGAGTGGTGAGTAGCTGCTTAGCTGTCGCGTTGGATGGCTTTGTGAGTGAGTAGATGTTTTGCTGTCGCGTTGAATGGCTGTGTGAGTGAGTGGTGAGTAGCTGCTTTGCTGTCGCGTTGGATGGCTGTGAGAGTGGTGAGTAGCTGCTTTGCTGTTGCATTGGATGTCTGTGTGAGTGGTGAGTAGATGTTTTGCTGTCGCGTTTGATGGCTGTGTGAGTGATGAGTAGCTGCTTTGCTGTTGCGTTGGATGGCTTTGTGAGTGATGAGAAGCTGCTTTTCAGTCGCATTGGATGGCTGTGTGAGTGGTGAGTAGCCGCTTTTCTGTCGCGTTGGATGGCTGTGTGAGTGATGAGTAGTCGCTGCTTTGCTGTCGCGTTGGATGGCTGTGTGAGTTTTTGTTGTCGGGGAGTCGGTGTTTGTTCTGTAATGAGTTGAACAGGATGGTGTTGGCATTTTACTTTGTTTAGAAGCTGTTTTGTTTGCAGTGTGAGATGTTCAGCAATTTCGATCGTTTCTCATGTGTGTCCTGGTTTCATAGACCAGAATTGCTGAATGATGTCATGTCTAATGTAGTTGACTTTTGCACTCGAATGAGACTAAGACCAAGCCACACAAAGATCGCTTCTAATTTTTTCAAAGATTGCATACGTGGCTTGTATTTGGCTTTTTGCATAGTTTAAATTAACGGTGAAAAAACCATGGTTCGAAGATGTTGTTTATTCGGCTACATTCTACACGTTTAACAGTGACGAAGTGATTGTGACATGTGAACAGGACCGAATGTCGTACGATACCCTGTAGTCGAATAAACAACATCTTCGAACCCGGGTCTTCCTTCCGTCAACTTAAACCGCTTCTATTGTATTCCACCTGGACAATTATTGTCAAAGTGGCCATCAACTTGCGTACACATCAACAACTTTCTTATATCCAACTCCTATATACTTGGAAGCTACTTTAGATCGGACGTCATCCTGCAATGAACATCTGACTAAGCTCAGTCAAAAAAATGCGGACAAGAAATAAACTTATAAATATTATCGCTGGCTCAACCTGTGGTGTTGATGCTTATGTACCACGTGATGCAGGACTGGCTTTATGCCACTCAACAGCTGAATCATAGGACGTAATGGATAAACAAGGCCCTCATCGCAGATCTGACCCCGTGCTCTGCCTGGTGATGTATCCGCATATACGTGCATATACTCGCATTACCAAAAGTAAAATAAGGCGCTGAAAACACGAAAACTGAATCTACTAAAAGATATATGTAAAAATCGGCATTTGACATCGACTCTTCGTAGTCAGAAGGACAAAGAGCTACTAAAATAAAGATCTTGTTCGTATCACCAAGCAGAATTTTGCTATCTGAACGCGTACGTTTTTCGTGGATTTATAGCAGTATAGTTTAACTATCTTTTTGAATTTGAAGGGTTAACATAGCAATCCAGAATAAACTTTCTTGATCTTTCTTGACTGTGTGCTCCCTAACAGTCAGCATTTTCCTGTATTGTCTTCTGCCATTTTCTGTTATTCAAAATAGATAATGAGTGTGTTCGTGATGACAAAATTTTACTTTTCAAAATACTACGCTGAACAGCAACTGGTCTACTTTCAAAATATAAAGCCATCATTCCTGTATCTGGCTATTTCTCACATTGCATTAAGGTTTATATGCACTCACTGATCATCTCATTGCTTTGCCGTCTTATAGCATGTAAATTCCTTTTGTAACCATGCTTGATATCTTTGTAATTGTGACCGTGCTTGTAATGATTTTCATTTGATGCAATATACGCCTGAGTATTATTATTATATAACTTCTAAAACTCATTTTTTTCACAGGTGTTATTTCTGACCAGCCATGGGCAGACTGTCTGTGGATCAATAATATTTCAATGATAGTGGCTGGTTTGTCAACCATGTTATTGCCTTTGTTTAAAGTCTATGGCCTTCTTATTGGATATTCCATTGTCTTCGGATTGTGTATTGGTAAGTTCAAAAGTAGAAACATGCTGTTCAAGCATCTCAAATACCTTTCAAAATTCTTGTCAATCATTTGTAGCCGCCTTTGCCTCACTGCGCAGTATCATTCTAGTCGAATTGCTCGGCTTGGAAAAGTTGACCAACGCCTTTGGCTATCTTCTACTTTTCCAAGGAGTGGCAATCATTGTTGGACCTCCATTCGCAGGTGAGAAGCTGAACTTACTACACTTTTATTTCCAAGGATGCGGGCATGGTCTATCAAGATAAACAATAGATTTCAAATACAGTAGAATCCCGCCATAACTTACACTCAACGGGATTGAAATATATGTCCGTTATATCAATGGTAAAGTGTTTCTCATTTTCTACCTGTAGATATCACTATATACATTCATCGGCTTTCATATATTCAGACTTATATTAGCACAATCAGCAGTGATCACAACCAGAAAATGTCGATTACGGTTTATTGATAACAGTTTAATTTATATTCAAAATTTCTGCTTGCGCATAAGCTGCAGGTGTGCGTTTATACTTTGATTTAGCTTTACACAAACTCTTGACAGATGAAGCGGAGGCTGCGATTCGATGCTGACTATTATTCTAAAAAATGCGGCACTTATGAATTTTATTTCAAATTTGTATTTTCGTGTTTCTTGTCTGAAATAGCTGGATAAATGGTAAATTTGATGGATATTTCAAGTGAGCAAATATATAATAAGCATGTTATATACTCGTGTAATATAAAGAATATTTTATAAAGTAAATGATAAAAGATAACATCAATAAAAGGTCACTATAAAGAATTTCTGTGTCAGACAGTGCGAAGCCGTCGTCGACAAACTTTGACATTTCTTGCTTCATTCTCAAAACATTCTTCAAACATTCTCAGAGAAAATATGAAAAATTTGTGACTGTCGAAAAGAAGCGGTTTTATCTTGACGTACAATATTATGGCAATCAAAGTGAAAGGATCGCAAACGAAATGCGGAAGGAAATTGAGAAGACAATTTTCCATCTGAAAGCAATTCCTGTCTTTCGCACGAGAACTTTATGCTCGGATAAGGTGAAGGATATCGTCCCTCTTGCCAACAAACCCATGGGTACTTATATGTTCAATTGTGCTTACGGAGCAAGTTACGTTGGCAAGAGCGAATGTGGCCTTTCACAGCGTCAACCCGAGCATATCCCCAAATGGCTGTACTCGTCTAATGAAAGACCGAAGTCTAAGAAGGCCCCTCAATCAGCTATAACCCGACACCTGTGCAGTTGTGAAAAGAAGATGGATATTTTACCTACCGATAAGCAAGGATTCTCCGTTCTGAAGTCCGCCCGTACTAAGCTGTATTTGTCGATCCTGGAGAGTGTTTCCATCCGCACTTTGAGACCTGTCCTTTGCTGTCAGAAGGAACGACTATTCATTCTTCGTTTGTGTTAGTCCAGCCTCAGTATTGTGCATTCTTCAATGACTTTTAGTTGTAAATGCCTGTCTACTTTAGAATTTATGAGTATCATCATGTGTCAAGTAAATTTTAGATAGTATTGACTTTCTATGTGCGTAATTTCTTTTGTCGCAAGCTTTTAGCGTGACTTTGGATATTTGATGTGATTTTAGTTCAGTTAGTCTGCTATCAAATTCATTCTTGATGTATCTGCCTTCGAGAACAAGCGTGGCCAGTGGAAGTCTATCGTTTTTGATTATCAAATTTCTTGCTTCTCCAATTCCTGAAACTCCCATGGGCTCTCTTTATATTTCAATGTTGTCAGTTTACATTTTTCTGAAGTTGTATCGCATGGCTCAGCAGACGTCAATGTATGATACCTTTTATATGATACTTTCAAACACATTTTTTGAGATTTGAGATAAGGGTCAACCAGTTCTAAAGGCTAATTGTTCGACGATGCAGGAAGATCGTTTTCAGCAGAACAGCATCAACAAAATCATGTGACCCAGCCACCCACGTTACTAGCCTTTTCGTTCGTTCCCCCCTAAAATATCGAATATGAATTGCGTCTAAAATCAAACGAATAACAATTTCCATTCATACTTAGTCAATAGGAAGGAATGTAAGAAAATTGAACACAATCAACTGATAGATAAATGAATTAATATTATGAAAAATAGGTACCAGCTCAGAATCTTAAGAAACATATTACGAAAACTGTACAATAACGTGATTGTCATCACATCATAATACAATCTTATGTTGTCGAAAAATAAAAAAAATCTCTTCGGTCGTTCGATCGCTACAGAGTGGCTAGCAATAACATGCATTTACTATTTTTTGTTTTAGGGAATGCTGTTCAACAACAAAATGATAGAAGTTGCCTTATGACAAAAATCTTAAGAAATTTGTATCAATTATTAGGATTGGCCTATCTACTTAAGTATCGACTTTCTGACAGCATCACTGGACGAACAAACAAATAAGGAAGTAAATAATTCTACGGTAGCACCTCAAGCTCTGGATCTTATTTACCGCCGTAATGAAGCACGATCCCTAACGATTTAGTACCCGCGCCGTTGGGGGGAAGGTGGGTGACTGATCCCCCGGTGTTGAAAATTTGCTCTCGTGTGTGAAATATTGTGGATTACCTTATTCTGGGACTGTGTACTGCACTATGCACCAAACATTTTCAAAAGCTGCACTATTAAAGCACTCATTAAAAAATAGCCGAAATACAATTTGCTTCGTGGTTAAGATGGTCATGGCTTATGAGTATGCACAACTCATTTACACTGTCCATGAATGTATTAGTATTGAATTCAAGTAAAAAATAGTGAATAATTATGATAGTTATTACTTAACTAATATTGATATGGCAATTAGTTAACTGAATAGTAACATCCTTCTACAATTTTATTGATTACTAGCAAAACCATTTTATGCCAAAATATTAATGTAGGCGCTTACGTATAATGTTGAAGTCATTTTTATTTGTTTAGAAAGAATTGGCAAGTGGAACCTGTAGTTTGATAATTTAGATAAAATTTGATGAATTCCCATGTACGTTCTTGAGTTGTAGATAGCTATGATCGGCAATGATATCATATTATTGTTAAAATGATATAAAATGATATCATATTACGAATTTTATAAAATGATATCATTTTATATCATTTTATTTTTTATCGTGAAAATATACCATTTTTAGTGAAATATACGTGGGCCTGCACCGCAAGGAGATCTACGTAGGAGATCATACGAATTTTTCAATTTACATTGCTATCATGCTATTTTTGCTGCTCTTAGCAATGAAATTTAAATTAGATTGCTTGCAGCATCGACATATTCCAAATAATGGAAGACCGAAGATGGCAGTTTACAGGCCTGTGATTACTCCTCAAATTCCTCAAATTTGTTTATTATTCCTCAAATCCTCAAAAATTCCTCAAATATAGCTAAACTATGAGAAATTCCTCAAATGTGACACACTACAGACTAAATGTAGGATAGTGTATTGTTTCTTTTAGCGAATGGCGATGATGTGTAAACTTTCAATCAAGAAGCTAAGATAGAATCCTATAACATGTATCCTACATCCGTACTGCTAAGTGCTAACCATGAATCACTCATGATTTATAACTTTGTAATTTTCTCTTACCCACCTGGTAGATTTTGGATAGCGTAATCCCGCTGTGCAAGCTAGATCTGATATTTTGATTGGACACAGACCTGTCCTCTTAGTATCTAGATAGGCAGACTGTTAAATAGAATCTTTTCAATATAGAAGTGATAAACATAATTTTGAAAAGAACGACTTACTCGCCAATTCATTTCACATGAGGAGAACCATTGTTTGTCCTTCTAGTGAGAATTTTCAAATTTTTAGACATTTTAGGATATAATGATTTTCTTTTAAATCATGTTTCGCATATCAAAAATTAACCAGTCATTAGCTTGTTTTTTGATTTTGTTACCAGACGCACTTTGCTGCGTTGAATTTTGATCTTGTTTCACTTCGTTTCCATTTCTGCAAACTACAGGGCTGTAGAATTCCGGTTCGTCCGAACTTATTTTGCTAAGCAGAGAAATTGTCCGAAGTTATTGTCTGTCGAACTCCTTAGTGCAATACTTCCACGTATTTAATGAGTGAAGCATTGCGATCAACCTACAGATATTGTATATTTGAACACTGTCAGCAATTTTTTACTTTTAACTTCATAATAATGCCTAGAATTCCAACAATAAAATGCTTATTCAATTATTTTCATTAACTATCTTGACCTGTTTCACAACCTTTTAATGTTTCTGCGACTATAGGGTTGCCAAATGCATGCCTGCACTTCTTTAAGAACTTATGGATATCGATCTTCTATATTCATTATATGATAGCATATAGGTAGCCCAGCTCACTTGGATTTCAGTTCTCTTATCAACTGAAGCGTTTGTTTCACTTACTCTCCTCCATTTTATTTCCGCTGAACATGAACACATCCGACGGGGTAAAGCGGATGGTCCCTAAATTTGGTGCCTATCTGCCTCCTGGTCACTAGCGTGCGGGGGTTGGAAGCACATGAAGCCCTGCTATCCCATGAGTCTTTTTGCAGCTACGTTTTCCAGGGTCTGCTGACCGACATTTATCCTGGATGAATTATTCACTTATAGATTGTTTTCATAATTTGCTGAACTCAGGTTAGTGTGAAACTAGAGCACACATTGCTTATCGTTGTATGTGAACTTAGATTAATTAAGACATTGAACCACATAGTACTGTGTTGGTAGATTTTCAACCTGGGTCTACTGCAAGATGTGGACGTCAATATCTCTGCGCAACTTCATGCGAATAGAGGTGATAATCTTCCACTCTTTGCCTGTATGAGACCAACAACTCAACTGGCAAGCCTGTTCCCGACACTTGCTTTGTGTTGTATGAGAGAATTCATGTTCATTTGAATGTAGATCGAAGCGATATGATCAAATGCTAACAAGTAAACAAAACCCATCAAAACTTATGTAGCATAAAGTAATATTAATAAATTAGTGTGTAATATGGCGCATCCTTCATAATAAATTACTGACTTTTTTAAGTCACAAACATTCCGTCAACGATTTTAAGCTTTCTATACTTATGGGTTACTCTCCTCCCAAATTTGTCTAAAGTCCGTAAAAATTAATCGTTGCAAAGCCCCAGATGCATGTAGTTGAGGATATATCCTATATTCAAAAAATTGCAGTTTCCAAATCTGACACGCATCATTGATTTGGAGACGATAACGTGAAGCAGAGCGATATCAGCAGCTTGATCTGACATCCTCTGTTCGTCACATTCTAAGCAGATAATACTTGAGGCAAAAAATTAAATTCGTAATAACGCGGGAAGTGATTATGACCAAGTCAATATCCCTTTGTAATATACACTACTTCAAAAAGTGTGGTGCAGTGTGGTGTGGTCAACTCTGGGGTTGCCTTCTTCGTTGTGACTTTCATGACTTGAAGTTTGGCCCAAAATCCGTGCTTAAATTTGGAGTTTTTCTTGCAATTATCATACTGGCTCCGTTTCCATTCCTCAAATTTTTGCGAAAAATTCCTCAATTTTTCTCATAGGCTGATCACAGGCCAGAGTTTAGTCATACAAAGCCTCTTGCATATCAAAAGTTAGGTAGGGCCTATGGCATATACAGGGTGATCGCGATCTTCCCGCCGATTCTTCTCACAGTTTATTCAAACGTATAGACGTAGTGTGTGATTCATTCATTTACTTTTGAGACGCGCACGATGGAATATCGCAATCTAAACAACACTGAAATCGCATCAATTGTATCGTTCTCAGTTACTTTCAATTGTGAAGAAGCCAGGCGAATGTTTTTTGAGAAATTTGGAAAAGAGCCACCACCAGCACGCACCCTTCGTGATTGGAAAGCAAGATTCTTGGACACTCTGACCATCTTACCTCGGAAGCCTGTTGTTGATCATCAACAGAGAAGATTATCGACAAAAAAGAAAGAAGATGTCCTTGCCGCATTTGGAGACGACCCATTCCTATCACAGCGTAAGGTGGCCCAAGAAGTTGGTGTTGCGCAATCCTCTGTCAACAAGATTTTAAAGGAAGAGGGTTTGAAGCCATGGAAGATGGTATCTGTTCAGGAATTGCTTCCAGACGATCCAGGGAAACGGTTGAATTTTTGCAGGATTGTTCTAACAGAGTTAGAAGTGAAGAACATCTGCCTTAGCGACGAAGCAACTTTCCACCTAAATGGCTTCGTCAACAAATGCAACCGTTTCGTGTATGCCATGGATAATTAATCCGAAGATGATTGCTGAAGACAAAGCTCTGCGCTCACCTGGTATTACGTGCTGGGCTATGGTGTCACCTGACTTTGGGGTTGTGTATGAACTGTTGGAGACGACCATGAACTCAGAGCATTACAAACGTATTCTTCAAACTCACGTCATCCCACTTCTCAAGCAGCATCGACATAAGAGAAAATTTTATCAACAAGATGGAGCTCCTCCCCATTTTGCGATAGTGGTTCGACAGTTATTCGACAATCGACTCAACAACCGATGGATTGGTCGTGGTGGGTCTATCCAGTGGCCTCCAAGAAGTCCAGATCTTTCGGTTTGTGACTTTTGGCTTTGGGGATACATCCGCATCGAATTTTACAAGCCCCCAAGACCGTCTACAGCCACGACATTGAAGGAAAGGTTGATTGACTTACTTGACAACATTCCGAAATCGATGATTCGAAAGGCTTATGAATCATTTACTCGTCGATGTAAGTTGTGCGAGGAATCCTATGGAAAACACTTCGAACAGAATCTTTGATTTTGTAACATTTGATTGAGTCATTGTTTGTTTTCACTGTATAGAACATGATTTGAGACACTGAATTTGTTTTAATTCATTCAAATCAAAGCGGTAAAAAACGGCGGGAAGATCGCGATCACCCTGTACAATTAGACATCGCAAGTTTTGATTTAAACTTTATACACTCGAATTACAAATGCGCCTACAATATGCAGTTGGTTGGGCCAACAGTATCTAAAGTACAAAAAAGGTTAAAAATATTTAGATTACAGTCAAGACTTCAAAAACATCAAGACAGTGTTATTAATGAGTTGTTTGACAATTTGTATGATAGACAGACTGACAGACAATAGCTGTTGCATTTCGCTACATAAATCAACCAGTGTAGAAGGACATGGGTTGAGCAGATGAAAGATACTAAATTTGCTTCAATACAAAATACGAAGAATCTATGACTAGAAAATAGTATTGAAACAAACAATTTTCCTCAGAATAAGATGGTATGAATGAAAAAATGAAATCAAGCTTTTACGTCACTACTCCCCATACTTGGGGCTTGGACGGTGCTGACATAGTCAGACTTATGGACATGATATCATTTTATCATTGTCGATCTTTGGTAGATAGTATATATCAATCCAATATTAAGATTTCTCTGAGAAATTCATCACAATGATACAATTCTTGTCAAAACTGGTGGCTCCAAATTTTCTC
This sequence comes from Prostheceraeus crozeri, assembly GCA_907163375.1. Classification (NCBI taxonomy): domain Eukaryota; kingdom Metazoa; phylum Platyhelminthes; order Polycladida; family Euryleptidae; genus Prostheceraeus; species Prostheceraeus crozeri. The sequence goes on from CAJQUW010002268.1 coordinate 314,610, forward strand.
AAAATGCTATGTTTCACCATACAACCAAAGAAACGACATTTTTCCAAGAAAATACAAATTCAACTTAAAAATGCTATCTGAAACAAAGCGAATACCACAAGTGATTTTGTCATACCCGCAATGTATTGAAGATATATTCTTGACAACATCCGCTGTGAAGATTATTCCCCTCCCTTAGGGTGATTAGGTTTAGCCAACTGTGCTGCCTAGCAAGCCAAATTATAGGAGAAAGGTGTAGGTTATCTGCATTCTATCAAAAGTTGATTGTGCAACTAATTTGGGCAAAGCAATTGATTTATTGCAAATACTAATTATCACTATTTGAACAGACTCATTCTTGATTTTCGACTTCGTATTTTTGACTTTTTTCATTTCAATGAAATAGATATCAGTTTATGAGTATAATATGTTCAGAAGTAAAACATGACTGACAGTGCCATCTCTTTCTTACGATGGTGACGGCATTGCAAGATAAGCAGACAATTCATTTTTGATAATCTCTGCTTGCATCTTCCATCTGGTGACTGGATAGCTCAGTTGGTTAAGAATCGCACTTTCATGCTGAGGTGTAGAACTTCCTGGGTTCGAGTCTATCCTGGGAGGCAACTGCGGCTCCCTCTAAAGGATGCTAGCACTCCGGAACAGTCAAAGATGATCTGCAAAATTAATCTGAACGACTCTGTTTGTCCACCATGCACATCTACTGTCAAGAATATTAAGCGCATTCAGACTTAGGTAAGTCCTAATGATTTTCAAGAATGCTGAAATGTTTCCCTTTCCTTCTTCAGGGTCTTTGTACGATCGGACAAGCAGTTTTGATGCCACTTTCATTCTCGGCGGAGCCTTCATGATGTTCTCAGGCATCATTTGCATTCCTGTCCGCCGGTTGTCACGGTGGGAGCAGATGCGGAAGCAGAAGCCACGATATGACTACCGAAATGGTAGTGAGACAAGTACTGAGGCCCGCGATTCCAACACACAAGTTGATCAGTGTCTAAGTACTGTTTGAAACTCTGTACACGACGTTCAACGGGACTAAACCTATTGACATGGCATCGTTGGACGGTGAAATCTCAACGATTTTGTGAAGAATTGGAACATACAGGTGTAGAGGTCCGCTTTCGAATTCTACAATATCACTATTGCGCACTAAATCCGATTGAACAGAATATTTGAATTGATGCGATCTCAACTAATGAAGGCTGACGGTCAAGCACACAGGCACCATGCGCTGCTGCTAATGAGGCCTGAATGAATGCTTGCACTGGTGCCAAGAGTAAATACCTCACTGCGTTCTGTTGCATTGACGCTGTGCTGCCTTCAGGATGCCATTAGTGAGTGTTGTACATCGCTTTGCTGCCTTCAAGGCGCCATTAATAAGTTCAGCATTGCGTTGTGCTTCACAATTAGATGGCACGGCCATAGAGGGCTACAGATTATTGTAGCAATGCGCTATGATGCATTGTTGGAAGCTACACTGTGCAGCACACAATACCTTTCTGCTGTATTTCTTCTGTTGGATTTTTAGGAAGAAAATAGACTAATATTTCTCAACCTTTCGCTCATCATCTGTTGATCACCCGCAATCGCACAGGGAGTAGAGACTTATTAGAGATAGGCAACCTATATGAAAAGTATGGCATCTAATTATTCATGTCATGCAGAAATAGGAAAATAAAAGGCTAGGAAATCCGGAAATATATACTAATACTTCGGAATCCTTCTTAAATTGAGATGAAGTATTTGGAATGATCCTCGCTCTTGTATTTTGAAGTATACGTTTGAGCATATTCAACAGATAATGAGAAATAATGAAAATTTTCAATATAGAACATTCCTACGAAAATCTCGTCCAAAAAATATTTTGGATTTACTTTCAGAACACATAAAGCTATAACACTCGTGAAATAGTCGAACTACCATGCAGAATGATGCATTATTATGGTAGGAGTTCTCTGTCATATCGTATTACCTTAATGAATGTTGACCGATATTGAACAGCATGTTCCACGTCACTGTGTATTACTTTCAATTCGAGATCGCTTCAATACTAAAAATATAAACTATTTCTTTTGCATTTTTATTCAACGAAATGTAGATGAAATCGGACCAATACAGACAGATTCGCCCTTTGTGGATAATCCTTGATTTTGTAATTTTTGAATTCGTTGAATTTGCAGGAAGAAATTTATCAAAATATCATCTATTGCCCTTTCCCCTGCAAATTCAAGAATTTTCGTCAGATGTACAGATGTCATTTATTGTCATACTTAAGCAACAAATGTGGAGCTTTCAGTATTCGAATAATTTGTCATGATTTGAAGAAATTTTTTAAACATTTGCTTTCAATGCTTTGCTATCATTACCACATGTCAATGTGAATAGAATCCGTCAATTGTTTGTTGTTGGATCCTCAATGTGCCATTTGTTCTCTGCTTTTACGATTACCAAAACTTGTTCAAATTCGGCGGTTTTGTTGATGTGGTAAATTCATGTTTTAAGCTGTTTTTGTTATCATTGAGTTTCTACAAAAATTGAGACATCTCAGGGTAAAGTGATTTGCTGAGTGTTTTGTATGTTGCATTTTACAAAATTGAGTGTATATCATGATCCATTGTGACAAAATGCGTGATTGTGATGAGACAATCGTGCTGTGGACAGCTATTGACCACATGGCCCCCACATGCCCCCTTAAGCAAGCACATGATGACATGATGACTAAAGTTGTCTAATTTTCGACCAAAGATGTCGTGATTAAGTCACATACTAGGCGTTCGAAAAGGATGCAAAATAAGTTCGATCTTGACGTTCCGTCTATATACCTCGGATTTATTAGTTAAACCTTGGCATGTGCTAATCTATCAGGAAAAGAATAAAATTATATCGCGCATAAACCTCAACAAAGACTGCATCTGTAACATCCTGTGGCATTGACCACCGCTGGAGGTGAAGGCCTGTCTGAAACAGAAGTATAAACTTATCTAAAAGCATTCTGAAAAGGCACGTCGACGCTTTTTATATAAATTTCATCTGGAGTTGAAGTGTGATAATCAAAACGCTGGATCACATTAGAGGCGTCTGTCTTAAGTTGTCGAAATTTGCAAAAGAAAAGTCTTGTTACGCACCTCTCGTATATGTAAATTAGAAACATCAATGAGAGTCAACTGAAGTAGCGTACAAGTTCGTTATAACCTGGAAATATTGTCCAAAACCCAGAAACTTCATTCAAGAACCGAAAAAGAAAACTAAGTGATACTTGAAGAATTATTCAACGAGTCCTTGAAGTAATTTTTGAAATTTACAGCATTAATCGAATTGATTTTTTCAATCATCTGATCATATGCTGCACTTATGTATTGATTAATATGGATATGATTGATTTAATTGAAATGTTCTATAAGTAGACTGGAAACTTCCAACATAAATCATTATTTTGCTTAGAAACTGAGGTCGACGTCGGAACGTTGAAGCTTCAACATAAGGTCGAACGAATTCTGCGCCTTTCGCTCTTATTTGATGTTATTTATGTACAAAAGAAGCAAGATCATGCTATTTCAGGCAGTTAAATAAAACCATTCGGCATAAACTAGGTGCGGCTGCGACTAGCGCATTCAGGACTCTTTTTCCTAAAAATCCTTGATATCCACTGACAAAATGATCAACGTTGATAAACAAAACGTTGAGAAATTCTAATTTTATGAAACTCTAATTTGGATGGATACGCTTTCAATGGATAAAATAGAAATTTAATGAAATATTGTCAGAAATACGCCCAGGTATGATTTACTTTGCAGGTACTAATCAAGTATTGCATCATCATGTCAAGGAATCCTCCCATCTCAATTTTGCCACGTTTTGTTGGATATCAAGACATAAATGGTTAATGAAGAATGATGAGAAAACCGCTGCTCTCCCCTTCTGATTTTATTGTTTTTGTAAGAAGACGTTGAAAACTATGTCCGTGACTTTTCTCTTTTAGATGAGTGTTTGCCGAATCTTTGTTAACTTGAGACTCGACTTCAAGCACGCAAATTGATCAATTTTCTACATTCAGTGTCTGTAATGTTTTATTTTCGATTATCATGTTTTCTGTTAGCCGTAAAACCTTGAAATTGGACTGAGTACACAAATAAACACATTGTTAATACAACTTCGAAAGAAAGTTCGTTTTTTTGTGCAAATACTTAATGCCGGTGTTGTATTTCTTCACAGTGCAAACTGACGTTTGGACCGTTGACGGACAGAACTATTTTTTGAAAAAAAATGATTCCCCTTTACTCAATTTATATATAAATAAAGCCACAAAATTCATTTTAGGAAAATCAAAACTATTGCTTTGCAAGAGTGGCGAAATGCATTGTGCAAAGTAATAGTTTTGATTTTCTTAAAATGAATTGAGGAGAGAACTCAGATAGGAGATTGTCTGGAGGGCTACTCGCAAACAAATTTGCATGTGGGTCAGGTAACCCACATGCCAAGCCTGAAAATGCTAAATTATTGCGTGAATATGAGAAAATATTTTGTCAAGCATTGTTGAGACCAAAGTGGTTGAGACTAACGCACGCACATCTCAGCTGGACTCTAAGTCAGCCGCTCCTGTGAGAACGCAGCTTGCGAAAAGTTAGCAGATTATCAGTTACATGATGTCATGCTAGAGTTCAGTAATATTTTTATTAGCATGATTGCTTGCGAAGTTCGCTACTCTGTGCTCTACTCCGCCTTCTAATCTCGCTTCGTATTTGCTCTGGTAATCCTTGTCTCTAGTACCACTTAGGCTCTACTTCCGCACCTCCTTACAAATTCTCACACACTGCCGATCTAGCTAACAAATAGAAGTTGCTGGCTGTCTTTGATCTTGCGTCGATGAAGTCTGCAATCTGTCGCATAGATTGATCTTGGCGCCATCCAGGACAGTCGAAGACGACGCCATCCGGAAGGTGGAGGAACGGCCGAAGCGGCGAGGATCTGCCTCCAGGGGCTTTCGGCACCAAGTCGGGCAATATGACCGACAAGGCGAAGCCTCCTTCGGCGGACGGTGGTTGTCAGGCGCGTTGAGACACCAGCTCTGGCATGCAAATCGTCATTCGACACACGATGGTACCAGCGAATGGCGTGGATTCGACGGAGACAGGGATAGGCTAGTGAAAGGCGTCTAGACACAGGATGCAATGTTGACGGAGGACAGGATGCAATGTTGACCCTCGCAATCGATTGGGATGGTGTTCGGAGAATGTCGAAGGAAGTGAGACAGCGAGTGGACCTTCACCCAGTTGATAGAAAGTCCGAGTGGAGAAGCTTCGTCATCCATAACTACGAGCGCATCGGCCAGGTTGTCGATCATAGAGGCAAAAGATCAAAACGTCATCAGCATAACACAATTAGTCAATAAACCGGGAATGAAAATCTGCGCCGAGACTGCCACATCGGTCCAGTGCACCTTGCAACCAGTGGTCACTTACCGTGTTGAACAGGTTGGGGCAGCTATGCAACCTTGCCGGACTCCTGAAGTGGTCGGAAAAGAATCTGAGAGACCTCCCTCTGCTCAAACTCTGCTACTGTTGTCAGTCACAGTTCACGTAAACATGTGTTTGAAGTTTTGAAATCAAAGTTCCTGAGTTATTCTACATGTACTCACAACGATGCACATAGAAGGTGGTTTAATGTCACAGGTAATCGATGATTACAACCACGCAAAATCTGGTGCGGATATGATAGACCGGTGTTATGTTACATGTATTTACCTTCCCCTACACACAGTTTCCGATCGGAAGGCATATGGCAATATTCATTTTCCGGGGAGAAACTTAGGCCTAGTGCTCAATTTCGTAGCGTACTATTATTTTCTCCTTTTACTAATATTCCCCAGATTTTTTCATTATCTTGTGCTTTAGGCCTATATTTTCCCCTTTGGAAATTCATTTTCCACCTTCTCATTACAGCTCTCATGTCAAATATTCTCTGACATGAACATCAGTAAATTCCATGACTTGACAAAGATGCGATTCATTGACACAATTATACCACATTTCCGTTCTAGAAGTTTTATTGTTCTCTATTTCTATGGTCTGGACCGTAGACCTATAGCGCACATGATGATAATATTCATGAAATCATTTTCTCGAGGAGAAAATGAATGCATGCATTCAGTTTACGCCCGGCAGGGGTATCTGACTGTACGGAGAAACTGTAGGCTATAGTATGATTACGTTGCACGATTCATCTTCCGGCCCTGAACATCAATGTAAGCTTTTAACTTTCCGGGGAAAAATAAGTGGATGGAGAATATGAATAGCATAACACCGGCAAATCAATTACTGTTGTCACAATCCTATGTTATCGATGGAAATTCTGTTTCTTCTCAAACTTGATTGACATCTCGCTCTCGAACTCATCAAACCAAAAGTTATCTTCAAATTGGCCTTCTGATTACCATTCCTTTGCGGTCTCCTTTGAATTGTGGGTATCAGAAAAGTCGCATGACTCAAAATCTGATTAATGAAAAATATCATGCAGAATCAATCATGCTCACAAAACAGTAATTTGACGAAGCGAGGCAGGTGCGGATTTTGAGAAAGACACGGTGATGTGAAATCTGCTCAACGATGCTCAACATGAGGAAGTTTCTAGCACGAAACGCAGTTAAATTAGTGAACTGTCCAATCTGCTCCGAAGTTGACATGCAGAATTATAGAGAATCAGAGCACATGTCAATTAATTGTGCTACATATCGTTCTAAAACTTCCTTTTACGTATTAAGTTCAATATTTTTTATGCTGCGCCACGGCCAACTAGAGGATACGGCCGGGACACGTGCATAATGGCCTCCAAAAAAGGAGGCCGAACTGTTATCATACTGCATCCTGTTTTTAGATGACAAATTAATGTACAGATTGTTAATATCATAATGGAGAACGACTGAATGAGATTTATATTTAGAAAGTTACAAAGCCGGATCGAATGTCAGTACAAATTATTTCCTCCTTTTCGAAGAATACTTAATCAATTGGGTATTTGGCCTTTTGATAGAGTCCTTCATTTTCTTTTGGTAATTGTTGAATATGATATTTACACATGTAGAGATCAGGATTTTTTTCGATCGAACGTGATGATCTTCACACGAAAATTCGATTAGTGTCAACTTTTTGCAAACAATGCTTTGAACATACTCGGAAAAATTGGAGTGTTTTTCCTTTTCTTTCAGAAAATAAGAAAAATTTCCCATCAAAATAGAAAACACTTCACAAACAGAGTCATGAAGTAATTCATTTGGCGCAGTCAAACCTCCTCTGTTCAAAGCATCAATATATCGACGATCATTCGACTGAATCAAGTTCTCGTTCAAAAATACACCACAAGATGAGATTGAGATTGCGAATCTTTTTCGCAATATAGCCAGAAATATACACCTCTACTTCATTTTCAGTATCAGACAACGAATAATCGTCAGATAAATTGTTTATATCATCATCAGTGACAGTCAAAGAATCTGTATCATCAGATGCATTGATGATAGGATATTCATCATAATCTAAATGTCTGAGGCTTTGACAAATCTTAATGATCTTCTCAGACTTGCCAAGTTCATATAAAGATACGAGGAAACGACCGCCAGATATTTGTCTGTATCTGCCGAATCTTTTCTCCAATGCATCTGTTTGAAAACGCGAAGTTAAAATGAAATCATAATCTTCATTAAGAAGATCGTTGCACAAAGTTGCTATAGCTCTTGTAGACTGCACTAATCCTTTCCAAGACTCAACCCACAGGGCGAATTTCAACAAAAAATCTGTTTTAACCGTCATTAGGTCGAATGCCATTCGCCAACTGCAAACTATGATTTGGTGACTTGGAATTAAGAATATCCCACCAAACGGATACAATTTTGATAAAATTTCAAGTCGAATGAGCAGTTGCGTCATCAGGAAAAAACTGCTCAATGGCACTCGAATTTCGCCTGTCAAAAATTGCTAATGCGAAAGGAACATTCTGCTTTTTATTTTGCGGATGTAAAGCCGCAAATGTTATCAAAGGAGCTTTCTTAAGCAATGTTTTGTGCCCAATGTCGAACACTTTATTGAGAAAGTTCCAATCGATGAATGATTTGTCAGCTAAATGCATATCAAAGACATCGACGTAGGCTTGAAATGACGTAACACGGAATCTACGGATTTTCAACCAATTATTTCTGATGTTTTTTATCAGATGAACGACATCAAAAATCAGATATATTATCATATTGTCGAATAAAATAGCAAAATTCCCATTTGATGCATTTGGATGGGGATACCGACATTTGGGACGAGTATAGAGATTCACATTAACAGAATGATTATCTGTAGACAAAGCACGGATTTTTACACTAATAATATTTCCGCATTTTCGAATAATATCCTCGACGGTCTCCATTAGCAACACGGCTGATAACTTTGTGATTGGTAGTGCCCGAATGACAACAGGGATTGATTTCTTGAGGAAAACGAGCATGAAGCAAACAACACTACCATACAGTTCTTCTTCTGGTGATGCTCCGATCATTGACGCTCCATCAAAACGCAATTCTGGTTGAAAATACATTTAATCAATTAGAAGGGTAGCATCCTTACCAATTTCACCGCTTTCCAATAGAGATGACACGAAATTCAGAGAGTTGAGATCTCCGGAGGTTACTCTGCGCAAAGTGCGCAATGATGGAAGAGGAAAATGTTCACTCAAAAAGTTGTACGCCGCCAAAGATGTATAGCGTATATATATATTGCGAATCGCATGATTATGGCCGGGTATGCCACTTTTCCCTTTATATAAACACATTTCTCCAAAGCTGACAAGAGAGGGAAATCACGATTATCATCAGAAAAATTCTTAACGTAGTTGCACAATTCCATCAACTGACTTCGTCTGCTCAATTGGCACCCAGGCTGAGATCGTAACCAGGCGGGTAAAGACAACTGACGGCCATGAAAAGATAATCTAACATGGAAGGATGAATCAATCACAATGGCTCCGAGAACCTCGGGCATCCCTGAAGATAATTGATAGACGCGAACATAATCGCTAAATTTCTCCAAAATCTAGTCAGCCGGTTTATCATTCACGTCGAAGTCAGTCAAAGAATGTATTTTATCACGTTGTTGAAAAACCTCCATCTCATCCATTTGTATATTCCTGTCAGTAGGACATTTCCGTCGAATAGTGATAGGAGCTCTTACCGAGGGAAGAAAAGAAAAAATAGTAGGAATGGGATCGTCCTCCCATTTCAATCTTTTTCGTCCTGATGGTGTCGTCCGTATATATTTGCTATCAAAATGTTTTTCACAAACGAATGTATTTTTTGTCAATCAAATCTTTTCGACGAATTGCAATAATCCATTGTTGCTGCAAAGTTTTTTTATTATCCTTTGGAAACGAAAACTCTGCCGCATAAGGACTTTCTGAGGAGTATCCACTTTTGCATAACGGCACGCAGCACTTTTTTACCATGTCGAACTCTTGATATCTGATATGGACACTTGAACTCTGATAGCAGACAGGAGAGAGCAGTCAAGTCTCGCGTTGATCAGTCAAATAAGTGAAGCTGACTGCCGCCTGCGCGCTGTGCATGTGCGAGAATAATAAACTTGGCGCTCCCTTAACTGATCGATACAGATGGTAGAACATACCCAGCGTCTGCAGCACAAAGACATTATGACCTTGATGTTGTGCGACTTGACTCGGCTAATGAAGTTTTCTCACCCTACAGTCAGTAGCTTTATGTTGCAATCACAAATTTAATCCTAATGACTGATTACATTTAGCGAGATGATCGGCCTCCTTTTTTGGAAGCCATTCTGCACGTGTCCCGGCCGTATCCTCTAGTTGGCCGTGGCTGCGCACAGAAACAAGACTTTTTGAGAGAACTTCTTCGTGGCAAAAAATAGGAGGACAGATCTTTTACGATTGATTTCTATCATAAAATCAATAATGCAGTGTACATCCACAGTGAACATCGTTGCGCTAATTGCGCCACAATTTTTGCCTTTCCCTGGGTTTCTGCGCATTTTTTCGGACGTAACGAATTTTTCATTCTTCATCAAAGTTTTCTTTGGATTATAATCTTAAGTAGACAACGTTTTTGACTTGTCGGCATTCCTTATTTGAATTTAGTCGCTGAGGAGGGGCATAGGCATATCCTTTAGGATACAGTTGTCCGTTCCATTCACTTCACGAATAATGAATGATGGAACAACTTGCATTTGAAAAGTTCAGACCGTTCCTTTGAAAAAGCTTTTGAATTGATTTTGAATTCTGGCTCGCGAAGAGCGCTTTTTGCCAAAATAATGGTATCAAATCGTTCATCGATCCGATCCGAGCTGTTTTGTATCATAATTCACTTTTCTACGAGTCTAATAGAGACTTATAGTCAAACAGCCAGAACGAGGTCGAAAATGAGACTTTCACGGAATGATGTGCACTTTATGTCTTTAACGAATCTATGTATCTGCCGAGCTCTAGTTAGTTCCTCTTCTTGTAATACAGCATCAAAGAAAAGCTCATATGTTAATCCAATAATGAGACGTAGATTGAAGTTTTTGGTTAAAAAGACATTTTCTATGTTTTCTCTTGTAAAGTAATAAGTACTAAGTCTATAGCCATTATCTTTGACGTGGAATGTCTTCAGGTCATTTCCTCTCATGTGTATGTTATATTATCATGCTTCTAGTCGTCGATGTATGCGAGAATGTGGATTAATGTGGATTAAATTGCTCAGAATGCAAAGTGTTTGCAAATCTGAGCGTTTTTAGCTTCATAGACAGATGTTCATAAACATGATAAGAAATAACTTGAAGATGTATCATACCGGATTGGATTAACATGTGTTTTTTTTTTGATGCTGCCTGGCAAGAAGAGGAGCTAACTAGAACTCGGCAGACGCGCAGTTCGTATGCAAGTGATGTACAACATTATGTGAAAGTAATATGAAGAACTTTGTTTTGCAATGCCAAGTCTATCCAGAAATTTCAACATCAAACACTCACTTTGTATCAAAGAAAGCAATCAAGCTATTAATTTTAACTCAAATGTCGTAGTTTAATTTGCATGACTTCATATTCGAGGAAATATCGGCTAGCACGTCCGCAAAACCGACGTTTCACAAGAAAAATGGTTCGAGAATATACCACTGCGGTGCCAGATGAAAAATTAGATCGAACAATTATATCTTTAACAAGAGAGAGAGAGAGAGAGAGAGAGAGAGAGAGAGAAATGTTTATATTGTATCGTCGAATAGAAATCAGAAATAAAATACACAGATAAAAGTAGCAGAATGACAGTTTTGTTTAGTCGAAACTAAGAACACATTCGTATACGCATACAAAAGCAAGTATAAAACTAATAGTCACGTGCATTTAGTGTCTCGTAGATGACCTTGAAAGGGTGCTACAAATGCGTGGAAAAAAAGAATTTTGACGACGCAAAGTTCTACAGAATGGTACGGCGAGACGTCCACTTGGTAAATAGCTGGGGAACAATTCTCTGATGGAAGTCTCTAATCTTTCCAGGCTGTTGAAGGTGTTGATAGCTTGCGACCATCTTCTAGCTTCAATGTCATCCAGCTTCAGATCACGCGATTTGATTTTCAGACAGCGCCTCTGAATCTTCTCCAGTCGGTTTGAGTCTGTTGAGGAGATTCCCACAAACGCTGGGCAGCAGTACTCTATCAGCGACCGAACCAATGCTTGATAAATGGTAGTGAAGTCATCAATACTAGTGACAGATCTGACCCGCCTCAGAATGTACATGCGTTGAGCACACTTTTTCTCGATGAACTTTACATGGCCTCTCCATCCAAGGTTCGCATCCAAATGAACCCCAAGAAACCGAATGCTGTCTTGGAACTTGACAGTTGGGATGGCACCCTCGATACTGCAAATGCTCTTGAATCCACCGCGGTAATTCACTAGACCAGTGGTTTTCTCCGTATTCAAGGTCAATTCATTTGACGCAACCCAATCTGAAATATTGTCAAGATCACTTTCGATCTCAGCAAGATCCTTTGGAATGCTGGACTTTCGGACTCTTGATAAGAAACAAATGTCGTCAACATACTTGATTATGTGGTTCGAGGGGAAAATAGTCTGAAGCGATGAAATATAAATGCCGAACAAATAAGGTCCTAGGAGGGACCCCTGTGGCACTCCTCCTGTGACCTTCATCAATTCACTCTTCTGTCCATCAATGCGTACTCTCTGTTGCCTGTCCGATAAGTAGCTCTTCAATAACAACAGAAATCCCGCAGGAAGATTCATCTGACTGGCCTTGGAAAGCAGCTTTGAGTGACAAACTCTGTCAAAGGCCTTGGAGAGGTCAAAGCTGATCAGAATAGCGGCTCCCGTATGTGGGTCATCGGCAAATCTGGTTAGGGCATCGTGAGCATAGATGACAGCGTGAGTTGTTGATGATTTCTTCCTAATCCCGTATTGATTAGCACCAAGGTGAGCTGTTAGCTGGGGACGGATGCTTGATAGGATGACACGCTCGGCAATCTTGGCTGGAATTGGCAAGAGGCTAATCGGTCTGGATTTTTCTATTACATTCTCCGAGGTTTTGGGGATCGGGATTATGTCACCAATTTTCCAGATCAGTGGAAAACGTCTTTGGCGCAGGCATTCACTGATGAGGTGATGGATCGGCTCAGCGAGGACCAGAGAGCACTTCTTGTAAACTGCAGTAGGCACAGAATCACTTCCAGTTGCCTTTGGTGGGAGTCGTGAAAGAATGCTCCAGATGCCCTCAACACTTAACTCAGGTAACCAGCAGTCGTCTGGAGACCCGTCGACGAAGTCAAAACTGGAGTTGTTGGCAATGCTACAGTAATAGTCATTGATCGTATTGAGCACCTCGGATGGATTACTGGAGTTTCTGAGCCAATCACTGGGATCTCTTCCAGATTTTCCCCTCTCCATGTTGACGAATGACCATAGACCCCTTGCGGAATCCGAGCATTTAGAGCGAAAGTAGTACTGCTTGGCCTTCAGAATTTCTTGTTTTACCTTGACTTTCAAACCATTGAACAAGGGCCAGTTTCGAGCACGATAAGCCTCCCATCGGCGGTTTATCAGGATCTTTAAAAGAGGTGAGATCCATGGAGCATCATTGTCAGTCAAATAGACTGTTGTTTGCGGAATTAACTTCAGTGCATCATACATGAATCCATAAAAAATATCACATTTGGTGTCGATATCATTCGGAGCATACAAGCGTGAAAAGTCATTGTCAAGGAAAGATCTTTCAAATGCAAGAATGTTCGACAAGCGTAAGTCATAGAAGATATGTTTCTTCACCACACGCTGCTTCACCAATACTTTTGTCTTAGCAAGAACAGTAGCATGATCTGAGCCGGCTATTGGAGCACCAATTGAGACGTTTTCGGGAAGATAGTCATTTGACAAGCTCTTGTCCACGAAAATGAGGTCGAGGTTGGCAGTCTGTCGAGTCGCACCACGTACAATATTAATCAAGGAGAATCCAGATTCAAGGAAGGAGCGATTGTATCGGTTAAAGTCACCAGCCGCGATTAGTCGATGAAGAGGAAGATTACTGAGATGATGATCAAGACAGTCACTGAGGGTGTCACAAATCCTCTTGAAATTTGAATTGACGATCCCAGGCGGAATATACATTCCCGTGAATACTATTTTGGAAGTAGGGATTTGGATGCAACAAACCTCAACCTCATCAAAAGTGGGTGTGGATATCTGGGTAGTGCGCAAAAACTTCTTTGTCCAGATTGCCACTCCTCCTCGTCCAGAATCATTCTTTCGATCGGTGCGATGACACTCATATCCTGCCATTTGAATGCTCTGCGTTGGATTCTTGGGAGAGAGCCATGTTTCAGTGCAGATAACAATGTCGGGGTTAAGTGCGATGACTTGGCTGTGAAGATCATCAAACTTATTATTGATCGAACACAGATTGCTTAAAAGGATAGAAGGTAGTCTCTCTCTCTTGGAATGTTGAGATATAAAATCCGTTTCTAAAAATCCTGTTTGATCTCATCAACAACATCTCCATTTATGTATAATTTCTTATTACGGACATACGCATCTTCCTCAGGGAAATTCGTGCGGTGATCATGGGCTCTTTTGCGAAATTCTGCCAATCTCTTGTTTACTTCAGCAGGAAGATCTTCATGTAAGAAGACTTTGCATAAAGGAGAGGCTTTCTTCTTCAATTGACGAGCTTTACTGAGGAAAAGCCTAACTGTTCTTTCAGTTGATTTGACCATTATAAGCCTGGGTTTTCCATCGTCTCGTGTTTTGCCGAGTCTCCGAATGTCTTTGAAACTCTTGGCTTCATCTTCTAGGTCAAGTGTCTCAGCAATCAAGTGGGCAGCTTCCGAACAATTTGAGATGGATTTGCCATTGATTGTGCACGCTTTCTCTGGAAAATTCCTGATTATTAGATTTTCTCTCCGTTTCGCGGAGTCTTGTGAGCGCACCTGTCTCCGCAGGTGGCTGATTTCACTTTTCAGTTCTTCAGTTTCCTTTGTATTAGCTTCATGAAGCTGTGAAATTCGTGAAACGATAGAGGAAATTTCATTTTTCTGTTCATCGACCATTTCCACCACGAAGTCGTTCACTTCTTGCACCTTCGATGAAAACTCTTTGAACTTCTCTTCGATCTTGGCGTCGACCATTTTCAAGATTGAATCCTTTAGCGAGTTAAGTCTGGTATCTAGCTCGGATAGAAAAGACTCTTGTGCTATTTGGGCGCTATATTCCAAATAAGCTTTGCATTTCAAACATACGAAGAAAATGTTCTTTAATTCCTTCTCAGGCATCTTGGAATGACCAATGCAAGCTGCATGAAATTGCATGTGACAACCTGGGCTGTTGCATACGACAATTCGCTTTTCTCTATCCTTCGCTTTATCGCCAATGACGCATGAATCGGCAAAACATTTGCACGAATTTGTCATGTTGGACTGATCGGGTTGCAAAAAGGAATCGAACCACGGACTTTACAGGTGAACTGACGTTGTCAACCGATACACCACGCAAGCAGATGAGGGTGACAGAAGTTCTTCTATACTTTGACACCCAAATCGAAGTTCAACTTGAAGAGATCACGCCACCAATGACCTTGAAGTTTCTACTGGAAGCGGCGACGGGAACAACACTCACAGGCGTAGGGAGGCAGTTTTTTGGAGATTACGCGCGAAGTAGTGTACCAACGAGGGGGACGATGACGGAGAAAGCACGGGCGTCGGATGAGGATCACTGTGATGCAAGATTCGACGAGGATAGACAAGGATAAGGCGGCGAACGGCGAGAGATATTTCACTTCGGAGAGAGAGAGAGACCAGACACGACCAGCACGTTCAGCCGACAGCGTGTGTGAGAACAAACTGTAGCTTGAGTCGCGAAGAAAAGTTAGTATTGAACAAAGGTTTGGAATTTGCTACTCAACTAAAAGAATTCGACTGTTTTAAGTTATTATCCAGTGCATTGCATATCACTGGATACGAAAATTACATGTAAAGTGATACCAAATGCACATACAATTTGAAACTAGCAATTGATATGAGGTTTTTATATCTTTACAGAGATTTTGTATGTTTTCATACGAATATTGACTTTCGTATATGATCGTATGTGTTGGGGATGTAACGTTGCGAACCTCTGTGATTGGTTGATTAACATTCCTCGTGTGTGTTTGGTAGTGAGCAGTTTACACTGTAGGGGAATACAGTAAGGTATTGTGCTTTTTTACCACACTATGATCAATAAAATTACCGAAAGAGGAATTTCAAATTGTGAAAAATTAAAGAAAAATCCAGAATTGGTAATATTTTTTATTTTAATTTTAGCAACCCCATTTTCCCTGAAAAGGGGTAGGGGGAATGTCATGCACAAAATTAGCATTTCATAATCAAAAGCGCAGTCAGTTGTCAGTGTACTCACCTTATGTCTTCTCTATCACACCTTTTGACGCGTCCTTGACGATTTGCATCCATTTCAGTGTCCTTCGCTTTCTCCCTCCAAGTCCTCCAGTCTTCTTCTGTTCCGTCCAGGTCTCTTTTGAGACAGTCCTTCCAGTGAATCCTTGGCCGTCCCCTTCTTCTTGTCATTGTGTCATTCATCTCTTCCACTTGTTTCACTACCCTTTCGTCTCCATCCTTTCCACATGCCCTGCCCTCCTCAGCTTCTTTTCCACCACTTTCTGTGTCACCGTTTTCTTCAATCCTACTTCCCCCCTCAGATCAGCCATTCTTCGTTTCTCCACCAACCTCACACCACAGATGCACCTTATCTAGTTATTTTCACACACTTGCAACATCCTTTGTTGCTGCTCGGCTAGTGCCATCGTTTCTAGTCTGTCAATGCTGTCAAGACACATGTTTCCAAAACCTTTCCTCGTATCCTTTGACCAAATTTTCTGTCCGCCAGCACTCCTGCCATTTTGCATATGCCCCAGTTCCGGCACACAAACTTATCTACCTGCTTCGGTTCCACTTCTCTCATGCCCACAGCCAAGTCCTTCCACTCCCTGCCTATCCACATCACTTCTGTCTTCACCAAGCTCATTCTCAGACCATGACACGTAAAATTTCTGTCCCAGTCCTTCAGCCTCTCTTCTAACTCGAATTCATCCTTCGCTACTACCGCCAGGTCATCCGCGAGCAACAATTTCTTCATATTTTCCTTTTCACTGCTTTTCCTGCTAACTAGCTCCATTGCCAGGACTCAAAGCACAACCCTGTTTTAAGGCCATGTGCACTTCAAAATAATCAGTGCGCTTCGCTGCGATCACTACCGCCGCTCTAATATATTCGATCATATCTTCGCTTCATATCTCTGTACATATCTTCGATCACCCGTACATCATCTGCGTCAGCCTCCATCCACCTCAGCGTTGCCACACCAAGTTTCTGGGTACCGTGTCGTATGCCTTCTCCAGATCCACAAACCCAATCGCTGTATTACGGTCCCTTTCCAATATCTTTTCAATCAATTGTCTCACAACGAACATGCCATCGGTTGTGCTTCTCCCATCCATGAATCCTTTCTGTTCCTCTCCAAATTCATGACCAAGCTGTCCCTTAAACCTGCTACACAGAATTCTTTCCAAGATCTTCTGCACTTGACATATTAGTGTTGTTCCTGTGTACTTTCCAGGATCCTGCACACTTCCCTTCCCTTTGCATGAACGATTAGGGATAGCCTCCATTCATCAGGAATAACACCTTCTCCGTAAAAGACATTGAATATTCGCGGAAGCCATGTGATGCCTGTTGGACCTGCTGCTTTGATCATCTCCACTGTTATTTCGTGACTGCCTGTCTTCATCTTCTTTATTGCACACTGAACTTCCACTTCTTTAATTTCTCTTCCACCATCCGGTTTCCGCACGGTACCTGGTACATCAATCTGCATCTCCCTGTTCGCATTCAGCAAGCCCGCGAAATACGTTTACCATATCCGCAAGACTTCATTATCTCCAATAACCACACACCATTCCCATTCAGAATACCCTTGGATCCAATTACATCTTTCGCATCACGGTCACTTGCCTTCGCAAGTCGATACACCAGTTTCTTTCCCGCATCATGTCTTTAGCCTGATTCTTTTTCACTCGATATTCCATTGTAAGTTGTTCGTTTTCCCGTTCATCGTTCTGTACTTCTTCTACTACGTTCCAAGCTATTCGCTTTGCCCTTGCAGCCTCTTCCACTTCCTTGGTCCACCACCACTGCTTCTCTCTCCTGATTCCACACTTCCGCGAAGTCCTTCTGACTGCCTTTTCTGCTGCTCCTACAATGGCCCGTTTACAATTGTTTCACTCTTCTTCAACTCCATCTGGCTGATTTCTTAATTAATAGTATCTTTCGATTATGTCATTGCCGCACTCCTATAAAATCTGCTCATCGCACTTCCACCATCTTATTACTCTGTGTCATTCCCTTGTTCTATGTTTCCTTTCCTTAAACCGTAGCTCAAACCCCAGTGGTTTGTGCTGGGTCGTTACATCCTCACCTGCAATGACTTTTCAGTCTTTTACTTGCCACATCTGTGACTTTCTCATTACTAACCAATCAATCTCCGACTTGTTGCCACCGCTACTGAAAGTTATTTTGTAAGAGGGCCTCTTCTGGAAATAGGTTTGCGTGATGGCAAGTCCATTCCTTGATGCGACCTACACCTACTGTGTTTTTATTTTCTCTGCAACCATACTTGCCGGCACAGTCCTCCTCCCCTTGTTGTTCTTGTTCTATATGTGCATTAAGTCTCCAGCCATGCACAAAACTTCGTCCTCTCCCTGGTAATATAGAATTTAATTGATAAACAATAGAGAGAGCAGACAATTCCGTGTTGTTGTCATTTAGGGCAAGCATCATGGCATTGAAGCGCATCCCTATCTTCGTATCCCTATCATACGCAAAGAAAGCCTATATATAGAGGAGTTGAAAAAGATACGCAAAGCATCAAAATTTCAAATGATCAAATACTTAAGTAAAATCCAGAATTGGCAACTGAAAAAAATATATTCAAATTTAACAACAATCATAACGCAGATACAAGGCACTACAATGGAAACAAAAAAACACCAAACTACGCCATTTTGTTTATGGATTGGTCGAAAAACGCCTGTTGATAAGTTGTTCTAAAAAGCCTCTTGTTTGGTGGAGATATCGACGACATATTGATGATCTAACCAAATGGATAGCAAACACTCAAAGAATTCTAAACCATGTATGCTGACCACCCATCCATCAATTTACTTTCAAAAATATAGCGACATACACTGAAGTTCATTTCAAGTGTTTCAACTTACTCTATACATACCATCACTGATCAGCGATACCTACTTTAATCTTCTTCGAAAGCTCCATTATTTAATTATTGTCGAGCACTCTTACCTATTTAGTCAATTGTCAAAAATGGATTTCAAACCAAAATTTTTATGACTATTCGATGAAAAATATTCCTATTCCAACGAAGAAAACGTACACGTATATGAATTGTTTTATTGAAAAAGTCGAACACTTTATTCTAAGGATGAGGTGGAAAGCTTACTTTTTAACAATAACAACAATAATGAAAGTGAAATAGAAGAAAACTTTGGATTTCCATCCAGTAGATGCTGACGAACATTTGATTTCATTTGAACAAGCGTTGTATTAACTAATACAAGAAATTGAATTTAAGGATCACATCAACAACAGTTTCATGAAAGAACTAGGCAAAAACAACAGTGAAATGAAACAATCAAAAAATGTATTCGTGTTTGCTGACAAAACTATATAATATCATTTATGAAGTCCCAGCCAACAGATATCAAAACTTTCTGGATGATTACATAACAGTGGCTTGTAAGAAGACTGATAATGCTGTAATAAGAAAAGTCGATCTAGAAGCGAAAGATATTGCAACGAGCTTAAATGTCGCAAATCGAGTTGAATGTTATTGAAAAAATGACGCCTTCATTACTATCACTGATCTACATACACGTATCTGTATAAAGTCAACAGACGATAGACAATATTTTCATTATTTATTGTTCATCTTGTCATGCCATTGAAAAATGCCTATCGCCTATTCTTAAGCTCTACGAATTCGACTCATTTCTTCAGATGACTTAAAAGGAAAATACTATACAGCCGATAAACTCAAATGAGCTGCGATAAACTTGTATCGGTTATTGTGCCTGTATATGCTGGGCAGTGAGCCAATATTTCGCGACCTTGCAGATCGCAATGTCAAGGCAGACTGACATAGAAAGCTGAGAATGTAGGCTGTCGAATGATGTATGCACGTTGTTGTACGACTCGATTGGAGGGCATGCGAATCGATTGAATTCAGCGAACTTTAGGTGGTCCGGCTTTATGATCAGCTCTGTATATCAGCAGTAAAAACTACAGTGTCAAGCAAAATGTAATTACTTAGGTATGACATATTTTGTACTGCAAGATCAAATTCATTATAACTTGCAGTTGTATCAGCATCAAACTGGTTATCTGGCTATCTATAGAAACAAATGAAGAAGCAGAAAAAATGGACATCGTATATCTAATAAGGTCAACACAGATCTAAGAAAAATAACGATTTCACAGATTGAGTCGTAGCAAAAATATTAGAATAAAAAATTTATGCGTTTACACAAAATCTTCAAGTTCGTGTAAAATGTCACCTACAGCTTTCAATGTAGAAATACAGTGTTGAAGCAACGTGTATTGGCCAACTTGGAATTTGAAATAAAATATTAAAAACTTAGTGAAGCTGTTAAGAAACGGATCACAAGCGGACCACCAAAAATTGTCAAACCTTAAACGATTTTTCTGACAACAATGCAGAATATTAAATTTTATCACTTTCATTTAAATACACTAATTATTATTTAATCTCATATCAGGACCTGTATAATGAGCTATAGTCAAACAGAAAAGAAAGCCAGCTTGAAAATATAATTAGGATGCATATTTTCAGAATGATTTTAAACTGATGAAGCATGAACCATCGAATGGGCGCTTCAAGATCAAACCTTCCGTTTCCACGATGCTCTTAAAAGCTCGATAGGCCTATAGACTATGGTCCATAGATGGCGTATTCAAGTCTCTTAATTAATCGGCACCAGCTGAGTACAATATTCTTCCACGTCTAATTACCACGCCTCAATGTTTATTAGCTATAAGAGACTCCAAACTACTAAATATGGTAAGGAATATTATGAATGTGGTTCAATCCGTTGGCTGGGAGAGATGGCTGCATTGACGCGTCGACGAGCACAATCCGACCTGGGTCGCATAGCAGTGAAGCCGACCGCGATATGCTGCAGAGTCATCCATGTCAACTCGCCAACCCGCCCTGCCTTTAATTCTCGAAGCGATGGTCATTAACATCCTCCGTCCAACTCTGTGCGCGCAAAAGCTCTCTCTCTCTGCTGACATGTCGCATTATCTTCTGATGTATCTCTTGCAAATAATCAGTGAAAGGCCTCGATGTGACAAAAATTATTGTTTTGCTTTGCATTTATTTAGATGATGCTTAATTTTGAAAGAAATTGACAAATTCTCGATTTTCAAAAGTGCTTTTTTTGAAGGTCTACTTTCCTATGTTCCCATGAAAGTAATACGGAGAAACCAAGGGTCACAAAAATTTGGGACGCACCTACATGCATTGTAGTTTTGAAGCAACATCAAAAAATGCGCAGGGTAAAATGGAATTATGCTTTCACCAATACCGGCCTTGTCAAAAGCATGATCAATATCAAATATGCTGTTTAGATCGAACGAACACTTCATTTCATTTTATAAATATCTGCAACGCAATCATTAAGAAATAGCATCTTCTTAATGTAAAAAACAATGTTAATCTGAAAAAATTGCAAACGTTAAAAATAATGAAAAATTATTTTTTTACCCAATACCCAAGAAATACTATACCGGAGAATTTCTCTGCTGATTATATTTGACATACGCTAAAGATGATAAGTTTCTTATTAATTTCAGCCACGAGATAACTTAGGCTAATTAAAGTCGTAGTAGACTTCATGACTACTTGAGATAACGGAAATGGCAATTCTTTCAATACAGTAAAATAGTGCACTCATGTTGCCACTTAATTCAGAAGTAAATTCTTTTATTCTGTTCGGATACGCTGCGTAGTACGTTGATATTCCAAATACTGAATGCGCACTACCAGAGAACAGGGTGCTCATCCAAAATCGACGACACGATCGATCAAATGTACATTTCATAAAATTCTGTCGACTTTATTGTTTCTCAGCAATGTTTTGATTTTCATGTGTAGTTGTGGGACTAATGCAGATGCTGTACACGTAGATCATAGAGTGAGCATAGGTAGGCAGAGTGTCGACTCAAATAAGTATCTGCATACAGCAAAATTTTTTATGAATAGATTCAGATTTTTTGCTTAGATTACGTTCCTGCGGTCCAAAAGATTATATGAGCAATTTTTAAAGAGCTAAAATTTTGCAAGTTTATATACTACCGACATGAGGCTCCTTCATAAGTAATATGAAACAAGTTGGATATCTAAAGGAATGAATATTTGCCAACAAGCATCTTAATTAAGCAGAAATTAAACTAACTATCAAAGGAGTTGATGAGCTGCATTACAATGCAAGTCTTCATAAAAACGTCGACATCTTATTAGCTTTATTGGTTGAATTTTCAAGTTTTTTATTCCATTTTCATCGGTATAATTAATTCTACCATTCACTCAAATCTGTATAGTAATGTGGACCCATTCACATCTTTTAAGTTAATTGTGATCATCGTCAGTGGTTACTCTATTTTGCTCTTCCAGTTGCAGGTTATAGCTTGTGATATGATCACGCTCACGAAAGTGCTCTTATTGATAAGGCTATGTATTAAAGTGATAGTAACCCATCGGATTGCTAATTTGACAAACTATATTACCTCTGCATGAAGGTTTACATGACACGGATGATTTGTAAAATAACATCACTCCTTCTGTTTTGCTATCACAATCAGTCAAATCCAAAATTTCTCCAAAATTGTAAAAATGTGCATATCTCACATGTAATGCTGGGTTTCATTCGAGTTCATTTAATAAAATCGAAACTATATACACAAAGGGGATTTAATTATTGCTGAGTTGCCACTCTACCTAATATACTCTATGGTTGCAAGCGGACAGGTTAGACCGTGCTTGTGCCTGTAAATGGGGGAACTCACATGGGAAACTCTCGGACTGTATGGCAATGCCAATTTTTGAATACATTCATTTTTTACATGCATGTGTAAAGTACATTTAAACACATGTATACGAGGGAAGGGATGTGGTTGTGGCAGAGGTTGAGCTTGGCAATCACGCGCGGCAACACTGTTCCTGAGTTTGATTATTATCAGGATTTTTTCGATTTTCTGTATAGATAACGCATAGTCTAGTACAGATATCTCTGGTCTTCCAATGATCTCAGTGTATTATATGAAAAAATATCACACGGAAATTTTCATAAATTTCTAAATGGCTGAATATCACATATGCATTGTGCATTATCAATGTACATTGTTTTGAAGAGCTGGGGTTCAACAGAAAAGGTCTGTTAGTGTGTCGCTATGAGCACGTAGAAGAGTTGCTTCATAATTTTGCGAAATAGAAGCTTGGATTGGAGGCTCGTTTGCTTCTTATAATAGGGTCCATCGACGAATTCCATCTTAATTGAGCGCATATTGTAATCTGCCACTGTCCGTTGATGCTGATACCCCGCTTAGTGGTATAATATGCTCCATAACCTGCAACAGCAAGATTTCACGACTTTGGTCTTGTGCATTGATTAAATGGCGCAGAATTTTCTTCAATCATTGAGCAACCCCGAAGGACATGTTTTATTCTTGATGCTGCTCTGCTATAAGTTCACTCATTCTTAAAAGAAATCATAAAATGTGCAATTTTTAGCTGATAAACTTTGAATGCCGTGAGAGTTAGACGGACCATTGAACCATATGCATTTTATCAAGCTTGAGTCATGCTATCTTGAATATGATATGTCATGCTATATTTCAAGAATGTCGAGATTCAAAATTTTCTTGCTTTCCATGCCCGTCATTGGGATCTGAGTAGCAAGTCAGAAAACAACAATTTGACACCATTCATGTACACTTAGTGGTAGGCTATGAAAACAATCGATGGAAGTTCACGCCGTCTTCATGCGGTAAATGACTCGAATGGAAATGAATAGATTTGGATATTTCCATAGCATTTAGAAATCTATGGTTATTGCCTGATATTCTTATATTAATGAAATCAAAGAATGATACAAACATAATTTTTAACAAACAATACCTATTACCCTGACATACCTGATGAGGTGAGACAAAATGTTCAACGAGACCTAAAACCTAGATAAGATAGTTCTGGCCAACAAATGGTCCAATGGCCCCTGCATCTGCTATCCGTTCAAGTGCCACTGTCACTTCATCGCCCCACACACTGTAAACCAGGGATGCTGTAGTCGGAGTCGGAGTCCTATCATTTTCGCCGGAGTCGGAGTCCTATCAAATGATAGGACTAATGCAGGACTTACTCCCTGCCGTAAACTGTCACAGCTAGCGGAATACACTTCCAACCGAGCTGATGGCATATTTTCTCATCGTTGGTTAGGCGCTTGCTCTCTTCAGCCGCTTTAAGGCATTCCTCTAAGATGCTCGCTCCATCATTTATATTGGGGCTGAGCGGGTGCACCACAGTAATATCAAAAGCGGCTGACTGTCCTAATGAACAAGATGGAACCAGGACATCTGCTGGCCGGTGATTGTCGCCTGCTAGACCTGCATCTTGTTCTAGTTTGGGATTCAACAGTGAGAAAAACTGAGTCCTGGAGCTTGTTATGCCGATAAACAATATCCGGTCCATTGCCTGATATCTTCCGTGTATTATGTATGTAACAAACCGAAACCATCAGATATCACACTCCGAATTACAGGTAAAACTATGCGTTATGATAGATATCATACGATATTTGAAAGAATTATCCTATAACAAACTCCGCCCTGCGGCCATCGTTTGCTATGTTGATAATGCTTTCAAATATCGTCTGATATCCTATACGTAATTGGCCATCAGATTTTGGCAGTGTTTTATAATTTCATCTACTTTTTATGTTGCAATGCATATTTTTCATCAACAAGTAATGTCTCATTTAACATGGCTATCACTAAAGAATTTCCTTAACAAAACTGAGATTGTATTTTTTGATATTTCTCTTCTATGATTTGATAGGTAAAATTAATTCCGCGAATGAAAATTCAATGTTTGATTGGCAACCTGTCAGAATGATATTTCATCTACAATTATAGACCTATTCAATCTTATGTAACTACAATCAACACAATAGTATCCAATTTTCTCATGGGCTTTCTCCAGTTTTCTCCCAAAATGATTCCCCTTCAACTGAACTTAATTGAAAGAAACATCTATAAAAACGATAGAAATTGAACATTTCTCACTTTTTCTTCGCAAGCTCTCAAGCCATTTTTTTAACATCTCTGTCAAAAACAATGTTTTACGTTCGGCCATGTATCCTTACTATTGTAATCATAACAATCACTTCACAACGAAGCTTCGCGCTTCTGAATCGGGCCAGACCTGATCCGTTTTATCGTGTCTGTGGACTAGATATTCCTCGAATTCTGATGTCTGTTTGCGGAAATCGTGGAACGTATGCGCCAATGAGTAAGTTGATGCTCCTTTTTGCTTTGTTTAACCATGTCCGCACCCGGCCCCTGCTGGACAGCATTATTAATATCAAGGGGAGGGTGGGGCACATTGAACCGTGGGGCACATTGACCCACCAGCCTTTTCTCCGAAAGTATAAATAGTGGAAACTTCATGCTTTGAGACATTGTCTATTGTAACAAATAAATATGATCCCTCTGATATTTTAATTGTTTATGCTCTCCATCATTATTTCCGCAGGATTTTCCAAAATTTCAATGAAAAAGTAAATTTTCAGAAAATCTGAACTTTTGTTTTGTTTTAATGTGGTCAAAACCTTGCGTATATTTTCATTAGACACCATTTTCCTCAAGTATTTCTTATCAATTTCATTAATATATTAGCGGAAAATTATTTGAGTGCAGCCTTGTGTGCACTCGAGCACGGTTTTGAAAAGTTAGCGAGGTGGGGACCACCCAAGAACCACCCATTGAACCACCCAAGATGGGGCACTTTGAACATGGTTCATAGTGCCCCACTTCGATACTCAGTTTTTCTTTTAACGAGTGAACGAAGTGATTTACAAGTTTTGACATGCGATTATGCTACAATGTGGTAAGAAAATGACTATCTAAAAATATTTCAGCAGTCATGGTATTCGTTTTCGTGCGCTGTAACTCTTCGAAAACGCAGCACCACGCCAGCATGGTGAAGAATAAACATTGAAACCACAGAATTAGATTGTTTAATCGCATCACTTTGCTAGAAGTGCAAACTGATTCAAAACAATGGCGCATGAAGGAACTTATTAAGTGGGCAAAAAGAATTTCTTAATACCTTGCAGAGATAGGAAAAATAGTCGTGCGTCGCTTGCGGATTGCTCTGAATTCCTTCAAAATGCTCCGATCGCCACGATTCCTTCAGATTCGAAGAATTCAGATCATTGTGCAAAAGTTTTCTCGATAATGTTGGGCAGTCCGATCATTATTAAAAAAGTTAGCAGGCGCACGAAAAAACGCTCACAAACTTCTCTGTAGAACTTGACATCGCCTGTGTTTCTTTACTGTGTGATCCGGTTGATAAAAATAAACTTCAGACAATTTGGCGTATTTAAGGTTGAACTGGCTGCTTATTGTTCGATTGCTATGGTATTTAGTCAGCAGATTGTGCCATTTCATAGGCACTACATGTTCCAATGTTTCCTTTCTAGTGAAACAGAAGAAGAGACGACCTGTCTAATTCTGTGATTGAAACAGTTAATTGACAAATTGATATAAATCAGTGATCTCAATCAAAATGATGTGCCAAACCGACATTATTTCCTCAATGTATGAGTTGTATGAATCATAGATATCGGACCCCGTGACCAATATTTCTGAAAGCGTTTCTAGACTATCGTCAGGCAGGTTTGTTGATTTGTCACTGACTGGCGCTATACATCTACCAAATGTAGCAACAAAAGGTGATTATTCGGGCTGCTGTGTGACTTTATCAAACGCTTTTTCAAATAGATTGACAATAGGAGAACAGCATTTGACGAGTTATCAAGAAAACAACAGATATGAGTGCTCAGTAAAGTTAGTGCCAAAGTAGCACCACAGCAAAACCAATGGCATCTACAGAGCTGATCATTAAAAAACTGACCAATTGATTTGTGCTGAAACTCATTCAAGAGCTTGCATTCTCAGCCTTCAAATGAGCTATAATAGACTTCTATCCGCTACTGTATTTCCTGAGGACTGCTCAAAATATGAAAATCGCTCAATTTACAAATTGCAAGTTTTCAATAAGAGAACATATAAATATGATAATGAATCCGGCACGATTGAGAACGAGCATTTTCTGAGCTTTCTTTTGATAAACCGGCCATCAAAATCGGTGAACTACGAAAAATGGTGATATCGTAAAGTTATCACAAAGTTATTACATCTTTGTAATTAACACTCTTGTAAAGTCTAAAGTTATCACACTCTTTCGGCTGCAAATATCATATTATTGCGCTTTCATAACAGACTTTCATGTTTGGTATCTTAAGATTTAAGTAAAGAAAATATAAATCGATCCATGATATGTATTATCTTGAGCCCTTTCGATGACTCTAATCATAAGATAACGTCATGATATACAAAAGGATTCTAAATAATCTTGCACTGAAAGATTACACATATTCATCATATATTCATCATATTACACAGCTATGAAAAGCGATTAAGAAAATAAAAAATACGCATACATACTGAAATTAAGACATTGGACCATCAGATTTAAATAAAAGTCGGTTCGGCTTAGGGAAGATGCAAAGCACTAACATAATCTTTCATGATGCGCAATGATGGCTTGAATCGTTTCAATAAAATGGCCTCAGCGATCTTGACATGTTCAGCATTGCAACCCCAGAGAAGCTCGTGGAGTTACTTTGATCTTTTAGGCCTCTCAATCTTGATGCTGCACAATTGGGATGGTGGAATAGTGATCTTTTATTCGGATGCAAAGACATCTCGTTGTCGTACCAATATAACTGCTAATGATAATATGTCAGTTGTATTTGAAATTGCAACAGACGCTTGATCGGTCAACGAGAGGAACTGGATCCTTCAAAGAGCAGCAATCGATCTTCATTGCCTGAGGCATTATAACAAGCTGTACATCACAAAAAATTCTATAATATGGTTCACTCAGTTTTTTCGAGACTATTGAATGAAATCTGTCTCCCAGAAATGGGATTATAAGACACTCTTTTATGACGAACTAATTGTTGGTTATTTTTTTCTATATTTTATGCCGTTCACTAAATTGGTCCGGATAACCCTTCATTTTCACTGTCTTTGTTAAAAACTCAAATTCATTTACTAAAAAGCAAGGAGAACTGATGAGCCAAAGGCTATGGAAGAGACAATTTACAAGATTAATTTTATACCTCTTGCTCATGAAGCGGAAGTGCAATTAGAGTCCACTCAATGTTTTCTTTCCGCATACTGAAGTCAACATTTGGCCTCAGATCGAATGACATCAACATCTAGAAAGCTAATGTCATCTTTCTTTGAACTCGATGGTGAATTTTTAGTTATTGTAGGTATTGAGAACAGAAAATAGTTTGTAAGCATCTTCCTTCGATTTTCAAATTGCAAAAGTGTCGTCAACATGCCAAACGGATGTTTCCGTCAAAGATTCTATCTGTTGCTTCAGTTTGGATTTCTCGTGGTATCCAAGAAAGATGTTAGTCAGGACTGGTCCCAATGAACTTCCCATTACTGCTCCATCTATTTGAAGAAATAAGTTTCCCTTGAACGAAAGCTAAACATCGGAGGGACAAGGAAGAATAAGTTTGCAAATACGATCATCAGGAATCCCGAGATTCAAATCGTTTCTTTCGATAACTTGTTTGATATAAATCACTGCTTCCGTGAGTGGGGCAATTTATAAACAATGATTTGACATCGCAAGATACAAAGAAACTATGTTCATAAGAAGGAAAGTTTTGTAGCATTGAGACAAAATTTATCTTCAGAGTCCTTGTGATGTAAGGAGTGCGAACGTAAAAGCTTTATTCAAATAAGTTCAACACTTCATTTTCAAACTTCTTCAATATTTTTCTCACAACCGCTAAAGTGCAGAAACACCATGCATGGTGAGCGAAGGTTCAAAGCAAAACAATTAGCGAAGGAATGCCTTTGTTCTCTCACAGTGACTGCAGATCTTTTACCTTGCATGTTAGTGCACATAGGCGGTTATGAGAAAAATGTTCAAGAAGCTTGAAAATGAAGTATTGAACTTATTTGAATAAATCTTGCGCGTTCGTGCTTCTTACATCACAAGGATTCTGAAGATGCCAAACATGAACGCCTGTTATGAAAACGTAATAATATGACATTTGCAGCCGAAAGAGACATGTGAGACTTTGTGATAGCTTTACGATATCATTATTTTTCCTAGTTCACCGATTCGGATGGCCAGTTTATCAAGAGAAAGCTCAGAAAATGCTGGTTCTCACCGTGCCGGATTCATTACCATGCTTACATGCTTTCTTATTGAAAAATCAGGAAGTGCTCAGGGAATGCAATAGGGGATATTAGAATACTATAGCTCATTTGGATGCTGAGAATGCAAGCGCTTGGATGGTGTGTGGCAAGTTGTTCAGTGACACGATTGAGAGGCATGAGTTTCAGAACAGTTTCGGTGGCCAGTTTTTTATGATCAGCTCTGTAAATGCAAAGTCTTCCAACGTATCTTTCTTCGCTTTATTCATACTGATTATAATGTTCATGAATATCCGTCACATTGAGATTAAATAGAAATTCTTGATATTTAGTTCATTAGTAAAAGTTGATAAACAAAATATTATTTTTTGACACAATACAACTATGTGCTCTGCACCGCAGCCCCATGAATAGTCCCCTATGTATAAAGTAAAAACCACACTAGTACGGAAGAATGTTATTCGAGCTTTCGACCGTCCTTCAGACAGTCATAATCATGAAATGAATGAAAACATTTACACCTACACGTACACCAAAAGATAAAAATGAAGAAGTTAACAGGTAAGAAAAGAACAGAGCGTGCCGACACAGGAGGGGCGGAATGACATGTGCAAGGAGGCTCAGACATCTAAGATAAAACATTTCCAACACCGCGAACAACGAGATTAGCAACATGAGTATTTACATGAATGAGGCCGGAATTGAGATTTACAACATTGTCGGGATGCGATCTTATTACAGATGATTCTAACACTTTTCTGGTATGGAAGTCATTGCAGGGATAAATCAAGCGGGCGCTATCAAAATTAAAGGAGTGGTCATTATTTACAGAATGCACATATAAAGCATTGTTCATGTTATGATTGCGAATATGATACTTGTGCTCTTTAATCCGAACGTTCAAAGAACGACCGGATTCACCTATGTAAAATTTATTGCAGTCATTGCAATCAATGCGATAAACGCCAGAAGAAGGAACGACCTTGGGGGCATTGGAAACCACAACAGACTTAATCTTATTAGGATAGGAAAAGCTAACATTACAATTCAGGTGCGAGCGAAGCAAAGATTGAGTGCGAGTATTCAATGACACTTAAAGCACAATGAAGATCTGTTGTCCAGGCTCCGTAACCGTCCTTTATCTCCTTCTGATCGCTTTATTTCCTTTGACGCCGAGTCTCTGTTCACTAATGTTCCCCTTTCACCTACACTTGATTTTATCGCCAGGCGTCTCCCAGACATTACTCCTACTTTGCCTATCTCTATTCCATGTATGTTAGATTTGATTAAGCTTGCAGCCTCGCATAGTTCTTTTTCTGTAAATAGAAAATTCTTTGAACAGACCTTTGGATTTTCAATGGGCAATCCTTTGTCTCCCGTGTCAGCCAACTTGTTCTTAGAACATGTGGAATCTGAACTCATTTCCTCTTTTGTGGGATCAAAACCGTTTTTCTTTGTTCGCTACGTTGATGATATTTTAGCTGCTGTAGACTCCACCTTCGATTTAAACTCCTTTTTGTCCTACCTTAATTCTCTTTATCCCACTTTATCTTTTACATTCGAATGGGAATCAGATTGTTCTATTTCTTTTCTTGACGTTTTGATAGTTCGCTCTCCCACAGGCTTGAAATTTAAGGTATTTCGAAAGCCTACTCATTCGAATTCCTATCTTCACTTTTTCTCTTTCCACCCCTTGTCCATCAAACTTAGCGTTGCACATGGCTTGTTCCTTCGCGCTTTGAGAGTATGTAGTCCTGAATTTTTGTCTGATGAAGTTGATTTCATTTTCGCTTCACTTTCTGCCTTAGCCTATCCTCAATCTGTACTTAATAAGTCCTTGTACAAGGCTAAATCCTCATTTTATAAACCAAACCCTCGTTCTGACTCTGATTCCTTCCATTCGCGTTTTTGTGTCCCATATGTTCCGTCATTGAATACTCGCACTCAATCTTTGCTTCGCTCGCACCTGAATTGTAATGTTAGCTTTTCCTATCCTAATAAGATTAAGTCTGTTGTGGTTTCCAATGCCCCCAAGGTCGTTCCTTCTTCTGGCGTTTATCGCATTGATTGCAATGACTGCAATAAATTTTACATAGGTGAATCCGGTCGTTCTTTGAACGTTCGGATTAAAGAGCACAAGTATCATATTCGCAATCATAACATGAACAATGCTTTATATGTGCATTCTGTAAATAATGACCACTCCTTTAATTTTGATAGCGCCCGCTTGATTTATCCCTGCAATGACTTCCATACCAGAAAAGTGTTAGAATCATCTGTAATAAGATCGCATCCCGACAATGTTGTAAATCTCAATTCCGGCCTCATTCATGTAAATACTCATGTTGCTAATCTCGTTGTTCGCGGTGTTGGAAATGTTTTATCTTAGATGTCTGAGCCTCTTTGCACATGTCATTCCGCCCCTCCTGTGTCGGCACGCTCTGTTCTTTTCTTACCTGTTAACTTCTTCATTTTTATCTTTTGGTGTACGTGTAGGTGTAAATGTTTTCATTCATTTCATGATTATGACTGTCTGAAGGACGGTCGAAAGCTCGAATAACATTCTTCCGTACTAGTGTGGTTTTTACTTTATTCATTTAACTACGGGTGACAGTGCCTTAACATTACGTCCCCTATGTAGTGTATATTACCAAAATGGCATAGATTATGACGAATTATTTCATTGCACATGTAAATTCAGATGTGGATTGTTGTCTTATGCTGTCTCTAATGTCAAATGTATGAAACACGACAGAAACAAAATTAAAACGAAATCACTTTCATGCTTAGTTTTACAAATCTCATGTACCATCATTAACCTGTCGAAGAGATGATGACGTAGTGACACAACAGTATAAGAGACGTAATTTTCGAGACGTACATGTGTACACTACTGAGACCAAAGCCCGAATACGGTGCCGGCCTGGGACAGAGTCATCAAAATTCAAAACTCGCAGATATTTGTGTACCAGAATAGTCCCTCGGTAGACCAGCAGCAGTTGATGAGACCGTAGTTCATCCGTTCAATCAAGAAAGCATGAATGGAGCGGTCACTGCGGTTTATGAATTGCTGAGAGCCTCAGAGGCGCGTAAGGTCGATAAAAATGGCGAAAAATGTCTCGAACTGGGATGGGTTTGTCTCCCGTTTGCAGTGAGTGCACATGGAGGGTTCGGTGAGGAGGCTAAGAAATTTGTAGAGCGCATAACACAGAAACTTTCAACCGAGACCAATTCTACGTTTCGGAGTGCAGAGAGTCAACTCACGGTCTAATATCGGTGACTGTAATGCGTAGGAACGCTCTAGGCACCCTGAAAAGAAGACCTCCCATTGACCGCTTTGAGTTAGAGCATGCTTATGCTTAAGTTTAGTTTCTGTCACTGTTTTGTGCATGTACTTTTTATTTACGGTTTCTTTCCAATAAGTTTAGGTACATTGTTTTGATAGGTTAAAGGCGAACGCAATTTTTATAACCGATTTTATGATGATCAAATAATTATCCAAAGATCATTGAATACTTATTAAGAAGAATTTCAATTTTCGTTGCATGCGGATAGTGATGCTGCAGTGTCATCATTGTTTCCTCAATGGAAGTGACGTTAAAAGTGGTTTGAATCTTGATGAACAATCATTTTGTCTGATAATTGTCATGACATTCGATGAAAGTGATAAATGCAATATTTAAAGAAGCAGTCACTTTAAAATGCGCAATTCTAGTTGATCTCTCTTTAAACAACAAAATGATTAGATAAGCATCCACAACACGAAAACAATCAATTATACGAGCTTTGGATTATTGTTGACAAAAACAGTTAAGGTGTCTAAACTTAGACAAGTGATTACGTAAAGTCTGAAAGAATTTAACAACAATTAGAAATCTTTCAAACAATTTGTAAACCAATATAATTATCATCAAATGATTGCTTTATAGTGCATAATTACATCCTTATCATGAAAGATTAGTGCAAGGCAGAATTAAAGCTGAAAATATCAATTTCAGTGCTACATAAGTAGCTGATGCATATTTCCTTCATCACATGCGTCAGAGGAATGCAATTAATGAAATTTTTTTTATTTAGAGATTTGATGACCCGATATGTTGACCGCCAGTTAACACTTCGAAATCATCATCACAGCTGCATGCATACCTAAGTTGCAGCTAGACGTAGGTATGCAGCTGTGATGATGATTATGAACCTCGGAGTCATGCAGAGGTACCTCGGCACGACCCCGAAGGTGATTCTTATCAACTATTTTGAATGTTTTCCTTATAAACTTACAATAGCATCAGTAAGTAATCAATAACAATAAAAATAATGAAACAATTGAATAATATTTGGGGTACTTAGTAATCGACTATTCCGTGATAGGACGTGATTTCCACCAAGAATTATTTTGCACCTGTGCCAATGGAACCCTACTAGTGTCCCCCAATTTTCATGTGATGTCTACAATGAATCCAATCTCGATTTTACCCATGCATGAAGACCAAGTGGCCGCGCATCCACATCCATGATAGGTACTTGATTATCTGCGTTGCTTTCCTTTAGAAACATAGGTAGAGAAAAATCATAAAAATAAACCTAAACAGCATTCTGCACACTTTCAATAAGTGATTGGAAAGGTGGTGCTAGAGGTGTCTCGCGTTTCAACTGTTCCAACTATTTGTATGAAGGCGAACTTTAATTGCTATGTTTATCGTCTTTGGAATTTCCTCAAACTCTATAGTGCAATTATTCAAAAAATGTGTTATTAGTGAATGGTAGCTGTGGGCATCGCATAAGAATACACATCGTTGTGTTTCATTATTGTTCTTGAAATATATAAACAAGTGTCTGAATTTAATGTAGGCATGATTTTTTAAATTTTAAAGTTTATTTTTTAAGATAAAGTTTAAAAGAAACATAAAGATACTATAAATTTATCCTTAATTTTCGTCCTCTTCGGTCGCAAGGGGATTGACAACATTTGCAAATTAAACTAATGTGGCTACATGGATTTGAGGGAAGATATGAATATTACAAAATTTGTCACCCGAAGGTCACAAGCAGAAAAAAGTTGTCGATCTTGCTCCCCTTTCTTCCAGGGTGGGTAAAAGAACATGTTTACATGTTTTTCAAAAAATTTTTCCAGTCCTAGCATTTGGTTGAAACAATGTAAGCTAATCAATGATGTCGTTAAATAAATAGATTCAGCATTTACAATGAAAAATACATATTTATCAAAATTCGATGAAATGTTTTTCGAGAAAACTAGTTATTCGATCTGAAATGAAATTTGAGAATTGTGATGATGTTTGCATTCTGCTCCGTTAAAAACATAAATAAATAGTGTTACTTTACTAAATACTAGACAATAACTGACATTGAATTTACATCATCGAAAGATTACAGAAACAGTACTCGTTTAGATAATATGACTATGTAGGCCTGCTGCCTACATCCAGCATGGAATAATGGAAATGCTGATCATGAAGTAAATTAAATGACTCCTTGTATTTTATTAAGAAACAAGAGAGTGAGTGTAGCTGAAGTAATTTAGAACAAGTTCGTAATGCAATAAATCCATCGTCGTTGTTATACAGTAATATTTTGTAGTCCATATGTTCATTTGTTTGTAAAGAAAACGCATTTTCCCACATCTACTCCGAGATTCCTCCGCAATATTTCATACGTCAATCACATTGAACTAAATTGACGGTCGAGAGAATAACACTTGGCAACACCAAATGGTTCCTCCTCATAGCCTATTCTCTCCGGCTTTCCTCTACCAAGTTCAGGATGAACGTTGCCTTCGAAAAGTCGAAGGAGATGTCTTCGCAACGCATTAGGAAAGTGGTCTAGGGGCAGCAGACTCAGCACCAGCGATAAAATTCCTTACAAGTTTCGTTGGCGGTCATCGTCAAATTTTGTCTATGCAGATAAGCAGCAAGTAAGCCTAGCCTATAGGTGGTTGTACTTCCACTGCCGTTCGTTTGTCGATCACATACTTATAAGCGCTGTCTTCGTGCAGAATATCTCACCTATCAACAGCTTCTCCCATAACAAGGTTGGGTCAAAACCCAAAACCCAAGCCCAAGTTTCAAAAAGTAGTAGAGTCAATTAAACGAAGTGCTTTCTTTGCATTTTGTGGTAACATAAAGATTCTTCTATAGGACAAAATTCCTATTGGACCCATGAAAAGTGTGGCATGTGTGGGACGATTTTTTATTGCAATAGCTGTAATAAGTAGACTAAGTACACGTATTACGTTATAAAGCTTTCCTTTCAATTTAGCCTACACTGATATGCTGACTAATTGAAGACCTTTGATTTAATTATGATTGAATTAAACATTGCTCACAACAAAGCAATTGTTTTCATTTTATCATTCAGAAACATAAACAGACTTAATAGATATTATAGCTGCTTATTGAGTGCACGGTTAAACATATTTTAAAATACAAAATTGGAATAAAATCATTTTTGGATAACTGTCGGCTATCGCACACAGTTTAGGGGTGAAAAGATAACCGCAAAGATATTAAGTATATAAATTCAATATGCATAAATGGAACAAAATACGTATAAGCATACAGCAAATACAATATGCACGAACTTTCAATGCGCAGCAGTGTCAAGCCCTAAATGAAATAGATAGAAAACATCTTTATGCTCTTATCATGTAGTTCTCATAATATTAAAATCAAAATATTAATTTTTATAGTGTATGCAGCATTAATAGAAACCCAAGTTTTGTATCACTTACCCAAGGTTGACCCAAAACCCAAGGTCCAACTTTGCCTATACTTCCGTCGTCCTTTTGATTTGTCTAAAAAAGTTAAACAGGGTTCAAAACATGCAACATATCTTGTCCTTGATCCTTCAAATGATTGCATGATATAGTTGACCACTCGATAGGTGATCCATTTTGATGCAACCTAATGTAAAAAAAAGGAAAACTCTCCAAAAATTCTAGTCGAAATTTATTTTCATTAAAAAAATTCACTTTACAAGACCGGTCTTCGACGTCCAGCACCTCATGATCGATGTTAGCGAACTGGCATATGATTGCGTGATGTTTCGGCTGTATTCTTGCATGATTCTTAACGGGTCATGTGGCTCCCTGTGGAGGAATTCTGCATGCCAGGGATGGAATGACGCTTGAAGGAGGATATGGGAGGAATGAGGTTCGAAGGAGCATTTTGAATGAGCAAGATCTGGTGATTTCCTCCTAGATAAAGGATTGGGACTGCAGTCATAATACATGTACTCATGGAAATAGGTTTGCAATCGAAGGCGGCATCAAATTTGGTAACTGAGAAGAGTAATCGACTGAACATCAGCATGTGCGTCGATCTGAGATTGAAACTCGCTTCCTGATTAGCTACCTGAAAAGCCTATTTGAAAATATGTGTTGCTGCTATCTTTGACTTCTTTTTAAACTTGAATAGGGACCTTCTAGTTTAGAGGGAGGAATTAAACATATTTTCAACGCTTAAGGAGGAATCTGAACAAAAGGGCTAGAGCCGTTGGTAAATCATTGAAAAGCTGCATTAAGAATCACCTCTTAAAAAAGCATGTTTTGTGTTTTAAACAATTTATCTAAAACAGTACCCACCCTGCTTTCTTCTTTGGAATTGAGTTTATGTTAATGATTCTGTATGAGAGGTCTTCCATCATACAGATAGGAAAATGTAAACTGGGGTAATTTTGCGGTCATTTAGCGCTGTGAATTTATTTCAAAACATAAATCGTGTACTTCGTTTCTAGGATAAACAACACCTTATTTAAGGTTAAATCATATCATGACATGACACAAATTGATTCATATAAACACTCATATCTCTTCATGCAAAATCACATGTCTGCGTAATAGAATCACACCCAGATATCAATATTATAGAGACAGAATAAATCATAGAAGAACTATTATCACATGAATGTCACACCGTCACAAATACAAAAATTGGCGATGTTAAATTGATATTCTTCTCTGAAATTGATTTTAAGTGAATGCTTCTGTATGAGTTCGTCCTCCATCAAGCGCATAATAACGTTGTCTCTCTCATAGGACAAAATTTGAGTCTTCATATTATTGGCTTCACAATTCTTAAGATGCTTGAAACTTGATGAAGAGCTTTCTCTGGTTACATGTTCTTTCATGATGTGAAGATGTCTAATTATTCTCCCAACGCAGATTTTTTACATTTACAGCAAGCAGCTATAAATGCAACATTTTCTGAAAGGAGCTTGTTATCTTTAATTGGGCATGCCGTCATTTGACAATTATTTGCTACTTTTGGTTTTTGTGCGAAAAGCCGCCAGGAATATAGTCAGCGACATTTGAGCTAAGACAACATAAAAGGTGTTAGATCTTAAAATTCTTTTGATTTTATGATTGATGCTGTTAGATCATCAAGAGAGAAAAAAGAGAAAATGAATCACAATTTCAGAGAAGGCAAGAAGAACAGCGATTCAGAGTAAGACGAAACGGCGAAGACTACTCATGTTATTATCCAATCAACACACCAAACGCACCACCAACATTACGACCAAACTACAAAACAGAGACACTCATCCCACACCAAGCACCAGGCGCTATTAGTCCGGGAGCCAGCGTGAAGTTGTGCAGGGAACGAGGTAGTACATAAAACTTTCACATAGCACAGTACACCTCTAACCTACTGCAAAACTTCGCGTCTGCCGGATCAGATCATTTGCTTTTCAGAGATAGAGAGGATAACAAAATCCTATGTATTTCCAATGGTAAAATTGTGACATCTGAGGTGTTGACTCCATTTTTTCGAATTTTTGCTCATAAAAGTTACACAAATTGGTATTTTGTTGAACTGGTTATTATAGAAATCATCTACAGATCATGATCTTTCAAATGAGTTATCATTCAGTGACAGAGGATGAAGTAAAGTGTGCAAACAGACACTTTTCGTTAAAGTATATCAACAATTTTCCTGAAATTTCTATGTTAAAATTTGCAGTTACACCAACGAAAAGTGTCTGTTTGTACACTTTACTTCATCCTCTGTCACCATAGAAATTGACAACAATAAAACCTCTAGAATGGAAATTAAGCTTCATGCAATGCACAATAACGGCACATAAATCGCACGCATTTTCACTTAGATGCACCTGCCAACGTCTGTATCATTGGGTTAGAATCGTCACATGAGTAAATCGAAGCTTTTCATTGGTTATTCATGCCCCAACTTAGTTCCCCCGGATGTGCCGCGACCTTGAGTCAATTTCAATTCTAGCGAAGTTCAGATAAACTGTTTATTTCTATGTCTGTCACAGAATGATAACTCATTTGAAATATCATGATCTGTAGATGATTTCTATAATAACCAGTTCAACAAAATACCAATTTGTGTAACTTTTATGAGCAAAAACTCGAAAAAATGGAGTCAACACCTCAGATGTCACAATTTTACCATTGGAAATACATAGGATTTTGTTATCCTCTCTATTTCTGAAAAGCAAATGATCTGATCCGGCAGACGCGAAGTTTTGCAGTAGGTTATAGGTGTACTATGCTGTGTGAAAGTTTTATGTACTACCTCGTTCCCTGCACAACTTCACGCTGGCTCCCGGACTATATGCTCAACACGGAATCAGAAGAATAGGCTAGTAAGGACAGAAACGATGATATATGTTTGAATATGACAACGAAAAGAAAATTCTTCTACAGTATGCCATGAAATAGTGAACGTTAATACGTTATGATAAATAACATAAAATAAAATAAAATAGAATAATTACAATAAACGCTAATAATTGACGTTATTATGTCAATATTAACGGTCTTAGTGATGGAAAGTTGAGTGATTCAAATCTGCTGAATGATATGAAAGAAGCCAATTACATAATTGATCATAAAAAAACGGACCACCTAAGTTGTCAAACGTCAATCGATATTCCTGCTTTTCAACCTCATTTTACATTGGCAGGACATACACCATTCAAGAGCTTATTTTTATTAGTTTTTCAATGAGCCATTGTACATTTGTATCCGTCAATTTTGTAGAGTGATTTGGACATTCAGAATCATAATTTTCAGTAGACGTCATGCGCGTTTCTCTACATATTTTTACATGAAGCAATCCTATCACAAATAATAATCAATCTGCGATAGACCTACCTTGCTACATCTATGTGCTGAAAGCACAACAACACTATCGAGCATCTGCGGAAGTCTCAGCACCATTCGACCCCTCGAGATTGGAAAAATTGCGCAAAATGTAGAACATTAAGCAAAGAAATCACAACTAGGAAAATTCCGCACCGGTATGCTTTATACAAACATAATATGCTTGCGGCAAAGTATTTATCTCTCGCGACCTTTCCAACACAGGGTAAATAACTTCCGTATTCTCAATAAATTGTCAAATATATTCTTTCATTAAATGGCACCAGGGAAAAGTCGATGCCTGTGTTTATCTGAAATCTATTTGTTTGACAGTATATAAAAATTGACAGTAATATTTATCACATTATTTAATCGTGCATTCTATCAATAGTTAATTTGCTCATGTGCTAAATGTACAAACAATGACAATCAAATAAACACCTAAAAATAGATAACAAAAATTCAAAACAATTCGCATTTCGTATAGATCCTTTGAATCACTGAGTAAATACATCCAATTTAAATGTAAAATATTGCCTTTATAAAATTTATCAGATATCGAATGACGTTGCATGTCATATTGAGCTCATAGAAAGATATCATCTCTCTATAAGCTACTTGCTGAGTACTATAACACAAAATGTTATGCTGATACTATTGAAAGTTGGGCATTATTAATCATGCTGTCTCATAGCCTCGTCTGTTCTCTACGGTGAGATACAACAGCACTGTACATGCACAAACATCGGTTAACCATGGATAAATAAAACGCAAGAATACAATTCATTGATACACAAACACTATAAGGTTCATGACTGGAAGCAATGAAATAAGATACAAGTCTGCCATTATTGTAAAGTAAATCAAAGTTATATACAGCAACTGAAACTTCTAGAATTAAAACTGCACGAATACATGGAATCATGGAATTAAAGAACGCAAGTTGAAAGTCGAAAGGAAGGTGAAGTTAGCACAGTTTCAACAAAAACAAATTCTTTCTGTACATATAGATCTGTGAGTGACATCACAGTATTCTCGTCAATACGTTCATTAACAAAGGTGGCATCAACACGAAATATTATTAATCAAGCAATTTCTACGAACTGTCAGAAATTATTGACTTTGTGGCTAAAATTTAGACAGGAGCCTGGGTTTTGTATGTTGCCCAAAACGATTGTGTTACTTAATTAAATTCCAGTTTGTGGCTTTCCCTGGCACAGTTATATCAAAGCTTAGTTTCAGGACCATTCGCATTTGCATGACAGCGGCCGTAATACCGTACGACGCCCATGGTCAACATGGGTCTCAGTGACATGCAGAAAGCGGAAATGGTAGTTCTGTTCCATTTTCAAGATTTACCTTCGTGAGCAGAACATGCCGCTGTTGGACTGACCGGGCAACAGTTCTGACCTGAACCCCATTACAGAAACAGTCTGTGGGGTTGGGTATCCTCAACACGAAAATAGCATGCCAGACAATGACTGCGTAGTGTGACATGATAAGCAGCATCATCAAACACTAGCATCATGATGTAGTAGTAGAAAGTAATGTACATTTACGACAAATGAAAATCCACAGTTTCAAGTCAAAATCACAGATTATGCAGGAAAACTTCAAATACGAAATGTATAGTTTAGCGATTTGAATGATAATCATGGCAGATTCAGTAAACACATTAAATTATGAATATCCGTCGCTGGATCATATTCAACAGAGTAGATGGAATAATGGGATAAATGAACAACTAAAAAATTTATTCAACCGAATGGATGCATCACAGAAGGAATATTTTTGCGTTAGTCAAACTGTCCCAATAGACGGATGGCTAAAAAATCGTTTCCGCGAGTCACAGCCAGCGACAAGCGCTGGAGCAGTCTATTAGTCTCTTTCGGGTCTCCCCGAGCGTCGATGATTCGTCCACCAACAAATCGAAGAAAGTGGATAGTCGAAGAACCGATCACTCCGACGTTTCGACCGCTACGGGTTTGAAAATTTAGTGGGCAGGCAGCGACGTGCACTTCAGAACCTTGGCCCTCTCAGCTTTGTACCTGGCCTCTCAGCC
The DNA here is from genome assembly GCA_907163375.1 of Prostheceraeus crozeri. Classification (NCBI taxonomy): domain Eukaryota; kingdom Metazoa; phylum Platyhelminthes; order Polycladida; family Euryleptidae; genus Prostheceraeus; species Prostheceraeus crozeri. The sequence goes on from CAJQUW010002268.1 coordinate 355,950, forward strand.
AGGTTGTGAGGCCGAATCGTACAAGTTTGAGGTGTCGACACACGTCGTGTCCCGGACGTGGGATTTCCCGTTCAAAAAGAAAAATAGCGTCAGACCGGCGCGGGCATTTATCATCCCCGAGTGTTTGAGGTGTGTTTGAGGCAAAATCGAAAACCGGCAGCGCCGAGGCTTCGCTTCACATTGTTGTTTAAGACTGAATGGCGAGGAAAACGACCTGCTCTTCGGCGACAGGACAATTTGTAATGGCCTTGTCTGTCGCTGGTAGCACCGCAACGGCACTGATGGTTTTTCACAGACACGAAGCACAAGACGGAGAGCAACAGCGAAGCGGACAGATTCGGCGCCAAGAGTTCCAGTTCGTCATAGTGTACAGCTGCGAGAAGTCCATGAATTCGTGTCATCAATTATTGATTTAATGAATCGCAAAATAATTAGGTTATTTCCAGTTAGCCTACCTGCAGATACTTACAATTTATTATATATTTCAGTCATCATAATAGCAACTACATTATTTAAAAGGTAGCAAACTCCTGGGACTTAGAGGGCACGGAACACTAATCATCACTGTCATCATCAGAACCGCGCATGCCATTGTATATCTCAGAATAAGCATATGAAGTCTTCAATGTCATTACAGCTTCCGCTTTCGGGGATAACTTTCGTAATAGGACCATCCCATCAACTATAGCTATCCTTTGTCAACTATCGTCATCAAATTGTTGGTATGCATTGTTTGCATCGGTGGAGATCATCTTCTGGAGTGTATGAATAAGTCTAGCCTTATCAGTGCATAATAATATTGAACCATCTGAGGCAAACAAGGATCGTGAAGTCAGTGTGAATTCATAGTTTCCGAATGCCTGCTTCTGGTCAATATTTGTGTTCGACATAGCAAGGATCATGAAGCGCCCACACAGGTCGCTCGTTTCCTTTAGATACACGGTCTTATCCCGAACTCCGACTGTGTGCTCCTTGTTGCCAGACATATGCATATGATTCCTTTCTCTTTTCACAGGGGCCCACAGAATTACATGGTAGTCACGTCGTATTGACACGTAGTCTTCGTATTCTGACCGATGTTGTCGAGGTCGAGTATCTGTGGCAGTATCTTGGATGCATGCATGCGTGATGAGGTTGTAGATAGCACTGCGGTCAACACCAAATGGATTTCCATGACTCGCAATGACTTCTTTGATTCTTGTAATGGTCCGTTGCTCTCGCTTGACTTTGCCCGGAGAAAGGTCATGATGGATGCCTTCTTGACTACCTGCTAGCTGAAATTGGCTTTTGAAAGCTTGTATGAGGCGGGATGATTGCGGAGAAGCCGAGAAGAATCGCTGCCTTGCATTGATGTTGTTGGCAATCCCAGTGAGACCTCCTTGGACCTTCATGATTATATTCAGATCTTTACACGCGTGGTCAGCACCTATTGACACGAAAGGTGATTGACAGTGATTGGTAGATCGTTGGTCGAGACGGTGATTGTATCCAGTGAATGCAATAAATTAACTGGTTCAATCTGAAGAGCTACTTTGCTTGAGCTTCACAATTTGAGTTAGCAGGGATTGCGCGATTCTGATAACAGCAGTGATACATATATAATTGATTAATCTTCTCTACTCTTTATGCCAAATATAATGCAGTTTCCTCACTTGAACAGTATCTTGCATTAATTGGATCACATTTTAAGTTATTCCACGAGATTTTTAACCTCGAAAATGCATGGGGAACACAGGGACGCGGTTAGACAAGGGTAGTGCCAGTATCGCAGATGCAACACCAGCCCTAAACCAGGTGTTGCATGTGTGCCCTCTTCATGAATTACTGAAATATCCTTTAATAGACCTGCAGTTGAAGTGTGTTATGGTCAGTTAGTCGTCCTGGCACAAAAGTCATCATGGTGCACATAAATTTGCTTTTACATGTATTAGGAAATGATAGAGATAGCTGCGGTAGCCTACTTTGTGAAGTGACTACGAAATTATTAATAAACAAATCGTAGAATCATTTAATGTAGTGAGCAAATTATCTCGTCTTTTTACAACCTCCTTTGTACAATCATTTTAAACGATGCACTGACGTCATGTTGCAAATTGATATTTATGAATGATTTTCGGAATGTGTTTGACAAGACCAAATACTGCAAGCTTTTGCTATTTTTTTGTCTAACTTAGTCTATCATTATAAAATCGACATAATTTTGCATGTGTACTCTTGTACACACATTTTTGAAAACCAATGTCTATTTTTCCAAATATTTCGTATTCTATCGTATACCAAGCTTGGAAGTGTAATGATGAAAGTGTGGATCTTTGTAGCATATTTTAGAAGTTCATTGATCTTTTTCAAGCATACTACTCATTGACACTGCTCCCTTAGAACAGAACATTTTTTCTTATAAATGCTTTTCTTATTAATTTCTTTCTTATTCTAGGCACGAACGAGTTTAAGTGAAAGCTATAAAAATTTTTGATTTTTATCGTGGAAATGTAATCTACTCTGTTATTGACTTTCTTCTATATAATCAAGTAACACGTTCCTGTTCATGTGCTGATGAATAGAAGTGCTTAGGTATGTGTTCCATGGGAGCCGTTTCATTTAATGATGTGCAAAGGATTTGAATGGTTTTGCAGATTTTTTATATGCAAACACTCAAACAATATCCATATTTTTAAATTTATGCTGTTTTCCCTGATTCACAGAATTCATTCATGACATAGTTGTTTAAGATTTGCAATTGCTTTAGAACAAGTTTTATAGTTGAATAAAGAGGTATGATGCATCGGTATTTATTTTGTACTGGAAAAGCAGTAAGGCCTACATAGAAGTTCTCTTGCATTATCCGCCGGATATTTGCTTGTCATTTCCAAGGAGAAGGAAAAGGTGTTACTTAACATTTATATGTCGTGCAGCAAATTTACAGAATTTAACTTGTTATTTAATGACTTAGGCTAAAATTGACAACAAAGTGGTTTTCTATCATTTGATTTACGTGCTCATGCATGTAGTCGAACATGACGGTAATAGTGGTTGCCCGATGAGCATGGAAAAGTTATCAATGTAAAGTTAGCAGGTCATTGGGTGGGCCCTTGCAAAACCTAGTAGGCTTAAAACATGAAATATTGAGTACCGGTATAGGGGTGTAAGGATGGGATAGAATAGCTCAAGTGCCCTCCTTCAGATCGATGCAACACCTACCCCAAAGTCGTGCCGGCGTCCCTGGTTAGACACTAATATGCCTATGATACGTCCATGGTGCCGAGTATTTGGAATTTGGAATTTGGAAAAAAGCAGCCGCCACTTTGAAAATCCAAAATGGCGGTCATATAAGGTGCTTGGAAAAATGCTTGAAAAATTTTCAAATTCAGTAGGTTTTAAGGAATCTAAATATGCATGGCTAGATACCAGAATCATGCGTCTATGATGATTAGAAGCTGCCAATTGGAATTTAGAAAAAAAAACATTTCTGTAAAGGTTGTCGAACACTTCTGCCGGCAAATCCATGACACAATGCTATTGTGTGCTACTCCTAAGAAGTTCATCAACACTACAATTACTATTTGCTGTTAGTAACAGACAATTTTCGTTTGATATTCATTGAAATCCATGAAAGTTAGCAGTATAAATTTGAAAATCCCAAACATTTTTTCCCTTTCTCATGGTTCTCTGAAGTTAACTACAATACGAATGAAAAATAGATTCAATTCTCTCCCGTTATGTTTAATGCCAAGCAAAGTGAAGTAAATTGAATAAAAAATATCGCCAGACATTTCGGGTCCGGCAGAACACTTAATAATGAGCGACTTCCACACTTGTTCCACTCCTGTTGTTTCGTGACGCCTGTTCATGCTTGGCTCGTTCAAGTTGATAAGTCGCGATTCCATCAAACTTGTTTCAACCGAATCATTCAGACATCTCAAATTTTCAACACTAAAATCTTCTATGCTACTGACGTCACAAATTTTGGTGTGATATGAAAAAGCACTTACACTATTTTTGTTTTTGATACTATTGTAGTGTTCATTATATCTTGCGTAAAAAGGACGAGAAATTTTTCCTATGTACTTTGCATTGCATTTATTACACGTGAATTGATAAACCAAGCAGGTCTTTTCACAGTCCAATTTCTCTGGTAGCTGGTTACATATTTTACAATTATGTTTTTTTTATTGATTTGGTTTTCAAGACATTGCGTAACTTTTTGTTACTGCAACTTGCAAACCGCACATTCAACTTATGTTTACGAATTAAGTAATTGATTTTTCTTATTTAACTATGACTTATGTAAGGTAATTTTAAAACGCACTTGTCGGTATTGTTTTTGTTATTTTTCCTAGTTGGTCTCTTTGCCATGACAAAATCCTTTTCACTATATCCGTTAGCCTTAAGTGCATTCAAGCATTGCTTTTCCGTCTGAGTGTTTCACTACATCTTTCATGGATGCTTAAAATACTTTGCTTTACGAAATTTGATTTGACAATACTAGGGATCCAAGTGTCCTTCTTTAATGTATTTCCTCTTTAGACTTTTGATACATAATCTTTTTATTCTCTATCCAAATTGTTAGATCTAAAAAGTTGAGTTTTTTCCTTCAGGGACTTCTAGAGTAAATTTTACGTTATCGTCCATTGCGTTAAAACTGTTCTTAATAAATTCAAAATTGTTAATATTCTTTTCTATATAAAGGTCCGATGATCGAGTCATCCATATACCGTTTATAAACAGCATTGTCTAGATTCAATTTTGATTTTGTTCATGTCATTGCCTTCTCCTTTACAAAATGCATAAATATAACCGACAGTGGTGGAACGTGATGAGACCCCGTGGGACAACCTTTTATTTGGAGGCAAACTTTATCACTGTGTTTGATTTCATAGTTGTAAGAAGTGTTCAACACTGATGTCTATTTTTGACCAACGAGTTTGAAAAAATTCATAAATATTTCGCAAAGCAGTGTCAGTTGGAACCACAGAATTAGATTCATCTGCGCGCAGATGAACAAAATATCCCGAAGCAGATAAACAAAATATTTAATTCTGTGGTTGGAACACTCGGATATAGATTGATAACATCCAATGAAATAAAAACATGATTATCATTAATTTTATCAATAGGTAATGCTTTTAATTCATTCATCAGCTCCAAAGAACTTGATAGATGAGCGGGTACGAAAGAAACCAATTGGTTTAATATTTTCCCACAGAACCAATCTATTTTATTTATCGGTGTGTTAACTGTTGAAGCAATCGGTCTCAACGGGTAAAAGATATTTTCATTTTTATCTTATTGATCTTTTATCAAAGTATACAAATTGGCAAGCTGAGACCCTGAAAACTGCATACGTTGAATATATGCATTTATTCAATCTGTTTTCAAATGTACTCTTGATAATCTTGTTTGCCTGCTTTTCTAGGGATTTGTGTTTGTTATTTTGTATTTGTTTGTGGGTGTTGCGATCATTCAGGATATGATCAGCCCTGTCTACGATGTCTTTTATTTTTGTGGTATAGAGTCTTTTAATTTTTTCAGTTGCTGCTATCGTGAACTCATTATCGCTAAGAAAAGCTTTGCTAGTTTTTGATACCATGTCTCAGTTTTTTTTAAATGAACTACGCCATGATAAAATGCTGATACCTTGACACTAGATGGTCTACTAAGAATTTGTTTCCAAGATGGAAGGTGCGATCGAGCGTTTTCATGGTTATTATCAATGACATTGATCAGCTCTCATGAAAGGAGCGGAAAATTTTTCTGGATAACTGTTTGAAGTGTTCCCACATCAAATTTACAAGCGACTGGAAGTGGCAAAAAAAGCAACAGTTCTCAGTATTACCTGCTTTTTGAAATCAGTGTTTTGTCATAATCTCTATTATGATGAAATATTGGTTTCACTATCAATAGATGTCTGTGCTAAATTGTTATGATCGTCTTTGCAAGTGCATGCATGTGTAATACATATCTCATATATTATGGAGCCTGATGGACTTAGCCGTAGTGATGGCTGCAGACGAGATGGCTTGACAGAATTTCCTTTTCGCACACCAAGTCTCACCTAGTTGATTTCAGTGCCAGGTTCCGCTAGTTATGGAACGATCGCGGAGATCAAAATATGCCGATATAACCCACTACTTCTGCGATAAAACGTTTTACTTTTGCCCTCCTCTCTTTGCCTTCTCCATTTACTTCGCGTGTCGTGTTTCAAATAACATAGACATTTCGTTCAATTATGGTGGATGCACTCCAAACTATGCGGTACTACTATTTTTCCTGCATGATATTGAGTTCTTGCAGTAGTGCGATGAGCTGCAATGATATCTCAATACATAAATTGTGCGTGCAATAACCACTTTTTAAATGCACTGATGAAAATACAAGGAACTGAAATGTCATGCTGGAAATATCATTGACCTCAACAGAGTAGTAATTGGTGCATTATTGCCCTATAATGCATCATATTGTAAGGCTTTCTATGTCAGCAGGTTATTAAGTTCCATGAAGCAGGTAATCATTTTCCTGGATGGTGAATATTGACAAGGTGTAGACTTCTGTGGAACAAAGTCATGCATTATAAGCAGATAACGCATAGATTCCTTCGACTCTCGGTCATTATAGCAAATAATGACCTCAAATCTATGCACTGTCTATTACCTAATGACAGCAGAAATGCATTTCAAACTCATTTCAATCATTTCCATGACCTCCGAAGCCATTGTAATCATGACATACAAATGTAGGAATAGTATACAGTTTTAGAGGTCATAAAGGCATAGATTATTTTGTATTTATGTCCGATAGAAGTGGATATTTGTTGGTATTCTAGCCAAATGAAGATTGAATCTATGCGCTGTCTGCAAGGTGTTCGCCATCTTCCAGCGGATTGTTGATGCTAAATAGTTTTAATCGTTTACGTCAGCCGCAGATTCTCGGATATATTCACAGAGACGTTGTTACTTTGTCATTCGCATCACAGTCATTGGCATCATTACCATAGAGATATGTGACCAAAGAATTATATTGTTTAAACACATCACTTCGCTAGAAGTAGAAACTGATTCAAGAAAAATTGGCACATGCGGGAACTTACAGTGGAAAGTGGGGAAACGACATTTTTAATGCCCTGCAGGGATAGGAAAAATAGTCGTGCGTCGCTTGCGGATTGCTGTGAATTCCTTCAAAATGTTCCGATCGCCGCGATTCAGATCACTGTACACACGTTTTCTAGATAATGTGCCTTCCGATCATTATTAAAAAAGATAGCAGATGTACGAAAAAACGTTCACAAACTTCTCTGTAGTGTCGTGTCAGCAGATTGTGCCATTTCATCAACGTTACATGTTCCAATGTTTTCTCTCTAGTCAAATAGAAGAAGAGTCGACCTGTCTAATTCTGCCGACATTGAAATCAGGGATGTGTGAAGCTCAAGTCATTTTTTAAAGTTCGTTTAGGGATAGTTAAACGTATAATCGACAATTATTTACAAGGATTTTACCCATGAATAGATTGCTGCAATTGTGTCTTTTTCTGTAACTTTCGATTGTAAAAAAGCAAGAATTTTAGCATAGCACCACCATCGGCATGAGCATTAGTGGACCTGAAGAAGACCCTCGGACAATTCTCGCAAATCCATCGGTGACCACCGTGCAAGACGAGTGTCAGGCGAGAATGTAGATGCCATCTAACGCACTTATTTGTCGATGATCCAGCTACATCTCAGCGCAAAGTGGCCTCAGAAGTTGGAAGATCTTTATCCACATCAAAGCAAAGAATTGTTATATCTTTGTAATATCTCTGCAACGTAAATGATTCATCTCAATCGGCCAGACCAGAGAAATAATTAATCTGTTCAAATAAATTTTGTCTAATTTTCTTTTTCCGTTATAACCGCGCGTCGAATTGTTCATGAGAATTAATATAATAATTTCAATTTAACATCATGATTTCCAAACAATTCTTCGAGAAAATTACTTATTGAACACGTGAATAATATTGTGCGTAATTGAATTGGACTGGACAGCAATGTAGGAAAAAAGCGGGCAACAGTGCTATGAATACGCATATAGAAAACGACAATTGAGATTTCTAAAATTTCTTGGACATGCATTGATGAAGACATTATCATTACAAAACACATTGTTGCAGGGAAACCTAGTTATCAAGCGCAGCGCAGATAACTAGTGCTCCCATTGCTGCCTTCCTTTTTCCACATTTTACCATACCTTAATTATGCACAATAATAGTTGATTGCGTAACTCGTGCATAGAGTGCATTGGTTCAAACTCGTTAGATTTAAATGGCCCACCGTTTTAAAAGAAAGCTGCCGTTTTATCCTTCATCTCCGTGAACTAGAAAACTTGTCTTTTGCTAGAAAGGTTGAGTTATAAAATTATCTCGATTTAGAATTTAGAATGAAACTCTGTGTACTTGCTCACATCGCTTCGACGGCTTCATAGATACATATTCTTCCTCTAAAGAGCTTTGCTGCTAAATTCAGTATGCTAATGATTCCACCGTATCCAAATATCGATGCTCGTCTTCATGACATTCAAAGCATGTAATTTAAAAATCTTAAGTCTAGTTTTGATAAGGACTGATTTTTTTCATCACTGTAGCAAATCGTTCTTTGATTGTTTTTATACAGTCATTAGAATCTTATTATAGCTCATTATAGATGTATTGAATGATGTTGCCAATTGTAATATTTTAGGTTCGGTTAATACTTGAATTAATTCTTCAATTGGGATTAGAAGAAAGCTTGCTGGAGTTTTAGATTTCGCTTCTATCTCTGATTGAGATTCAGACGTTTAAAGTCAAGCATATTATTAGATTTATTGAGGACAAAGGAAAATAAAGGACAACTGTCTGGAGGCTTGGCAAGAACTTGTGGAACAGGAATTAAATAGGAATAATAGGAAGCAGCAATGACCTTTTGCACCTATTGAAAAGTAACTAGTCATTAGCTTGTTTTTTTAACTTTGTTACCCTGACGCACTTTGCTACGTTGAATTGTTTTTGCAGCATGTCTTGAGTTGAAGGTGGATTATGTCCCCGCCTCTTGACCTCTACTGGCTGGACTCTGTCCTTCTTTCAAATGCCTGAGGTACATTTCAGTCAATAGTGACTCTATTTTTTTTGATAGATGCTAATCTTTCTCTATTATAAATTTAATTTTTGAGGCTGTGCATCTTAAATGTACAGGACCGCGCTTGGTCGGGTTTGAGCGTCCAGGATGAAGCGGTCGAAACGCGATCGTCCTGACCAAGTTCCTGTTGATGACCTCATTAAAAATAGTCAAATAATTTGTATGCGTATTTTGTAGAATTCTATTTCACGTTTTAGCTTAAGGAACTAATATTAATTCTCTTACACACCTGGTAGACTTTAGATAGCGTAATCCCGCTGTGTTAGCTAGATCTGGTATTTTGATTGGAAACAGACCTGTCCTCTTATCATCTGAATGGGCAGACTGTTAAATGGAATCTTTTCAATATATAAGTGATAAACATAATTTTGAACAGAACGACTTACTCGCCAATTCATTACACATGAGGAGAGGAGAAGCGTTGTTTGGCCTTCTAGTAAGCATTTTTACAATTTTTAGACATTTTAGGATATAAAACTTTTCTTTTAAATCATATTTTGTACCTACTGAAAATTAACTAGTCATTAGCTTGTTTTTTTATTTTTTATTTTTATTACCTTGACGCACTTTGCTACGTTGAACTTAAAAGGGATGATGAGATGCTGCCTATAATTTTATAAAATCTGATGCAAATATCATGATAGAGAATTTTATTATCAGACTCATCTACATACACGACTTTGTTCGTGTATATCACGGGGAACTTGTGTTACTCGGTGTGGTACAATTCGGAGTCCATATGGCTTTTTTATACTGTTTCATCGTAAATTGTAATCCACGAGGCCTTTCGACGACTCTCGTCAAGCTGTACGTCGTATTTACAGATAAATCATGAAAACGTTTATATACAAAATGAAATAAAAGAAAGTGAGTTAAAGTCAAAGGTCAAAAGTTAGAAGTCAGATCCACGGTAGCGCGAGCGTCATCACTGTTTGCTTTTGTAGACACAATTTGGGTCTTGTGATGTTGATGATTGTCACCTTGGCGACCTTCTTGAAGTATGACATCTTTGTGCATGTGACGTCAAACTGCGGACAATTGTGAGCGTGTCTTGCTACGGCACTGCTGGGAGGCTCTGATGATCGTGGTCAGGGACTTTTGTTCATCAGCCATGCCGGAAAATGCTCGTCCACTCGCTATGCCAGCCACCGTTCAGTCCGTCCAACATAACTGTCTCCGCAGATACAATTGAATTGGTAGATGACGTCAGACGAACAATTGAGTGGCAGCATGTCTCTCAGGGATCGTACTGGAACTCTTCTGGTGATGAAAACGACCTTCGGCTGAATAGCTGGAAAGGCTAGAGCAGTTTCAGCACGGACTTTGGTTTTGACCTCGTTCGAAAATCTTTCGCCCAGAAACGATGTATTTTTTTATGCGGCATTGTTCTTTTTTGCTCTACTTGGATTATTTGTGTACTCCAATTAATTCCGTGGTCAGATGCAAACGAGTGATTAGGAATTTCAGAAAAATTGTCCATATTGCGTAGTGATCTTTGATGTTCCTTTGTTCGCTTATCAGTAGTTCTATTTGCCTCTCCGATAGAAGACCAATCACAATTCGCTTCATAACAATTAATCTTGTAGGTAGCACCAAATTTTTAGCAGGTTTTGGACTTTTCAGCATGACCTGTTGCTTCAAAGTTGATTTTGGCTCATAACCTATGGTGAGATTTACTTTGCAAAAATTCGTGCAATATCTCCATGTACTTTTAGATCAAGAACACATGGAATTGCGGAATCAGGCATTCTTCTTGCCTGGTGGTTGGTTTGAGAAAATGTGTGTGTGTGTGTGTGAGTATTTTCCCGTTATGTTCAAGGTCATCGTTAAGCATGACCAGAACAGAAGTGATCAGATGGCTTCTGAAAGTGCTTTTTGTAAGTATAGATCAAGCGATAGTAAGCAACAAAATCCTATGGAGCAAGTGGATTAGGTATAGAGATGCAACTAAATCTTACTGACATCTCCGTGGTGACTGCGGACACAAGCAGTTTCGATTTCACTTAATTAACCCGTTTTGAAATGTAGTAATGCATTTGAGATGTGAATCTTTTTCTTGGGAAATTACGAAGGATAGACAGTGGTGATAGCAAAAGTTAGAAAGGTATTGTTTTCTAGTTAACTTTGATGTAAATGACTTTGGGGTTCAGTCTTGTCATTAGCGGCATTTTTTATTCATTGACGCTCATCATGTCCAGATTTGGAACCCGGCTGCATTTTCCAGCCCGGGACCACATAGACTCCTCAAAATCAGGTCCTGGCCGTATTAGCAATGTTTTCTAAATCAATAGACTCAGAATGTAACCCAAGAATAGAAATGATGTCTTCAACTTTCGTATGAAGACTTGAATCATAATGCTGCTCACAAAATTTCCTTGATGATGAACTCAATTGCCTTTTAAGCTAAAGGCTCTAGGATTCTTGTCACAAAAGCTTCATTGCTTGATAGTTAAATAAGCTTCCTACTACTAAAATATTAAAGTATTCTGATTATCATAATAAATTGAAAGATAGAGACTGTAATAGAACGACCACTTTGTAATTAAGTTCGACCACTTTTTGAATCGATTTGAAAGCAGTCAGACCCAGACCCATCAAACAAAAACGTGTAACAAATGCTCCCCAAGTGGTCGTCGATGTAATAATGAAGTAAAAATCGAGATATGCAAATTTTTTGCAGTTTTGAAGAAATTACCACGGAATTGACTGATCATGAAAGCAATACAGATGGAATAATAGTATTTTACAGATCCTCAGTGTCATGACAGTTTTGGAGGGGCAATGTTTATTAAATTATCAATTCGAAGGTTGCTACTGCTTTCATGCTCAACCTCAAGAGTATTCTCTTAAGTGTGATCATATCACAAGCTACCTACCACTGGAAGAGCAAAATAACATAATCAAAGTCACTGATCACAATAAACTTAAAAAATTGAAATGGGTCCACATTATTATAAAGATTCAAGAAACGAAACATAAATTTGGAGAATCATAGAATCATACCGATGAAAATGGAATTAAATACCGGTACTTATAATTTCAGCCAATAAACACAATGAGATCTCAAGTTTTTCGTGAAGACATGCTCTATAATGCGGTTGATGAAACTTCCTTGATAATCAGCTTAATTAAGATGCCTGTTAGTAAAAGCTCATTCCATTTGATACCCAACATGCTTCATACTATGACGCACTTAAAAAGTAAGTTCATGTCGATAGCATAAGAGATAATTTGCATAAAGCTTCTTAAAAACTACTCAAATAATTTTTTGGACCGCAGGAACGTAATCTCCGCAAAAAACTGAATCTTATCATGTAAACATCTTCACTGTATGCAGATACTTTTTTGAGTCGACACTCTACCTACTATAAACTTACTCTGTGACGCAAATCTTCAGAAATTATCTTTACGTCAAGACAACTGACAGATGTCTGTATCAAGCATGAAACCGCGTGGCCATTGACCGCGAATCAATTGCTTGAAGTGATCATCTAAAACATTACTTTTAATATCATCAACACTATTTTCTAGATATTAGTCCTTCATGAGAAACTGTACACAATATACCGCAGAATCAGTAGAGAGATGTTCAAGTCAGTGAAATAAGGGACCAGTTGTGTGCAGAACCACAAATGTTGTCATGAAATGTCTTCAAGGCATTTCATTTCCTATCATGTTCATGTACTTGTGTGTCAGTTTGCAATAACCATAGCATCCATTATTCTAAGAAAGTCTCATTGATCCTTTTCCCTGCAGAAGTTCGTTCTGGCTGACTGACTACTTGAAATAAATTACTTTTCCTAAGGTGACAACAATGGAAATTGACTCAAATGTTCTATCACCGTCGATGGAACTATTTTGGGCATGAATCGTCAATGAAAAGCTTAGAAATACACATGTGACTATTTTTAACCCAATGATGCAGTCGTTGACAAGTGCATCTAAATGAAAATGCGTGCGATTTTTGTGCCGTATTTACTCTACTGTTCAATTTCTATTGTTATCAATTTCTGCACTGCACTGTAAACTGTAGACAGCCAAAAATAAGACAAAATAACAACCAAAATGATCAGACAATTGCAACAGACAACATGAGACAATGAACAACCAAAAGTGGCTGTTCAGAGCAGACAAGATGAGACAATTATTCGCCAAAATATCAGGCAGTTCTGTCTACTTTTCTAAAAGTATCGTCTCTCAAACTCAAAGTGTTTAAATATGATCAAACTATTCGACATCAGCTAATGGCAACTAGTCACTCCTAATCACATAGGTTCTAATGCTGCTCCACTCATTCACACTTATATTATGAACAACTCTGATACTTTACAAGTTCGCTGTGTGAATGTCAACTTTAGGGAAGTATATAGACCCTTAAAAGCTGTAAAAAACATTGTAAAAACAGAATTAAAAGATGGCATCAATACGTCAAATATCCAGACCTGTTATTGCCATGCCTCAAAGTGTATACAAAGAACCCTACCTATTTACAACATTGTATATTCTATAATTGAAAATTATTAAGGATACCATCCAATTTCAATAAAAGTGTATATATTAGTCATAAGTAGTATGATAAGGAGTAAACGCAATAATGTAAATTAGTTCTTGCGATGAGACAAAAATTGTCTGACAAGCAGGAAATTTGTCTGATAATACGCAGTAAGTGCCAAAATACTGATGTGGTTCACAAATTGTCCGATAAGTGGCTGTTTACAGTTTACAGTGTGTAGACTATGCACAGCCAAAATAACAGTCAAATTGAACAACCAACTGCCACAGACAATTAACAGTCAGAATAGTACTAGACAAAACCGTCTGCTTTTCTTATTTTGTTGCAAAAATATCTCCTGTCTGTAAGTTGCTGATTGCCACTACAGCAGCAAATTTGTAATTCAATATTCATTTTAGATAGAAAATGTTCCTTTGAAACCCGTCAATTTAATACATAGATCACCTTTACTTGATCCCTCAACACACACACACACACACACTTTCTCATTCGCCATCTCTCACCCTTAAATACGATATTTCCTAAGCATCTTTGTTACCATGTCAGTAATATTTCGATTAGATGACAGCGACCTCAGAGAATATACCAGTAAATATTGTAAGGAGCATTCGACAACATTTTGAATATTCAGTACTGTTATCACCATAGCTTCATGTGCATTAAATGTCATTCATTTTGTTTCTTGTCCATCTACGCATAACTGGAACTTTTCAGGAACACCAGCCAATTTCGATAAACTCTGTATGGCACTTATAAGTAGTATGATATGCAGTAAACACAATAGTATAAAATAGTCCACGCGATCACACAAAAATTGTCTGCCATTGTTATTAATACTTATATCTTGCAACTTTATTGCTGACACTTTTCAATCCATGATGAGTCAGAATAGAATGGGAAAAATGGGAGCAAAGGCATGCCTTCGATAATCGTGCTTCGAGCGCCACCAGACAAAAGCAATTTAGCGAATTATGACAAAGAGAAATGCATTGATCTCAACAGCTTATTGTCCTCTGAGTGCCAGTAAAAGTAGCATCTATAGTTGAACAAGGCAAAGCTTTAGCTGAGATCAATTCATGTCTCATTATCACCATTCAATAATTGCTATTGTCTAGAGTCTGTCTGATGACGCACGAAGCACCTTTGCTTCCATTGCTTATCCGTTCTATTGTGACTCATCATGGATCGAAAAGTGTCAGCAATAAAGTTGCATTTCTAAACACACCCTGACAGTTAAGAATGCAATGTCATTCAATCATTTCTTTTCAGACGGACTCAAGCGGTCTTTCCCAAGATCATTTTCTCCACTCAATATTACACTTCCATCAGGGATAAGCCGAAGATTTCGAAAAGCAAAGAGAACGAAGAGGAGTTTGTACAGTGGAACTCGTTGTGATCTCTTAAAACTTCACCATCCACAAAGTGTTGTTACACTATGCTGCTGTCAACGATGTAGACTATCTGTACTTGAACAATTTTGTGGAAGCTATTTAATTCAAGTACTTTGATTTGCGTCTTCATATTCCATGAGAGCTGTGATTTTGGCAAATTTTTTGTTAACTAAAGATCCGTGTATTTTTAGATAAAACTCGATTTCTATGGAAATGGTTTCTAATCCATGTCTAATACTTTGATATTAGGTGATGACTAAAAAATAGAAATCACAGTGATATCATGCTGTTACCAGGGGCATCTATGATTTATATAAGATATCTAAGGGACGCTCAACTCCCGTACCATGTACTGAACTGGAAGCCACTGACTTTGGTAGACTTGATTAATGACGATAGTGTGTATCTGCATAAAACCATAGAACAAGTGGTAAACAGTTCACTTCATTATTGTAGCATACATCAGAATCCAGATGAATTGATTGCTGTACATACTAATTAATGCGGCCGGCCCATTCTTACAGAGAAATTGTCGGAAGAATCTGTGCGGTGCACATGTACATTGTACACATACAAACGTATCATCGATTTTCAATTTCAAATAAATTGTGACTTTATACATTCATTGATTTTCCCATTGCCTTATCTAAAACCTCCTGCTGTAGAATAATTTGGACCACTGGTGGACTTTATTCGAGAATTCAAGAGCAATGAAAAAATATAACGTGTGACTTATTTCCAGCCTTGAATTACTCAACTTTCATTAAATGAAAATTGATGGCTATTTTCTTACCACAACGATGAGAGAATGTTTTCATATTCACCGACGAAATTTATACAGATTTCGTAATCAACTTAGATGCTTATCAATTCTGTTCCTGAACGTCGTCAAACAGTGCAATATATTGACATCGGTAACCACTCATTACGAGGATGGGCACGTGGAAGCACTAGCTGCACTTTTCCACCAAAATATTGATAAAGGATCTTCCGAAAGAATGGATATTCAAACGATTCTTGCTTAACTTTTATCATTTTCACTAGTTATATACCAATCTAATTATCATCAATTTTTGACGTTTCAATTTGTTTTTGTTCGTTTTTGATTGCATCATCGGTAGATGTTCTTTAGATTTTGATCATGTCTTTTGCTTATATAACAATGAATAAAGCATGGGACATATTGCTGCAATAATTGTAGTAGCAAGTAAAATCATTACTTATCAGTTGTTATCACTTAGTCCATGACTGTTTTGAGCAAAGGAAATAGATTATCAAAAATTTTCCAGAAAGAGTCCACAATTCTCCGAAAAACACTACTGTATCGATTTTCGCAAGTCAAGTATAAAATGCACAGAATCCACATCAATAGCCATTGATGCTACGTGCCGTAGGTGAACAATTTCAATCGCTAGCAGTTGATATTGCAGCTGTTATTGACAGTTGCTTATTCTTGTGGGAGTTTTGTAATTCTTGAATTTCTTCTTCACTGGGTCCAGAATCTTATTTCAACAGATTCCCTGTATGAATGAGCGTATTAGAGTATAGGATAATTGTTTACAACTTGTTTCACGGTTTTATCCAGATGTGCAAAGACAACCGTCATTAATCAAATCTACCAAAGTCACTGACCTCCAGTCCAGTACACTGTAAATCGCTGGATACGAAAATTACATACAAACATATACCAAAATCACATACAATTTGAAACTAACATCTGATACGAGATTCTCGTATGTTTACAGATATCTGGTATGTTTTTCATACGAAATCTCACTTACTTTCGTATGTGATTGGTATGTAGCGATACGAACTATTCCATCTGTGATTGACTGTTTTACAATGAAATACGAATTGTTGGTATGTTCTATATACGAGGCCTGATGCAAATTGGTATGCGTTTCGTATGCATTTCGTATGAATAGCTTTAAGTCACAGGGCAAAAAATAAGTTATATTACATACTACTTTCAAATAACTTTTTTTCAGTAATACCGGTATTGAATATTTCTTTGTGAAAGTGTGGTATTCAACTAGATCAGATTTATTGTGAAATTAAAGCAACATGTCATCCTTGCTACTTGTCTTATGACTCATAATTAGCTCATTTTAACTCATTTGATACACATCATTCCAGTAAAACAATAATTTTCGAGCAGCCATGTTGACTTACATATCTCAAACATAACCATTTTTGCGTTCATGAATTAAAATGTGTTTTTATTTCGGATTGATAATATGCTCAGTTCCAAAATTGCATAATGCATAATTGTTGATGGTCAAATACTTATTGATTATTCATGAAATGCCTCAGACTTACATGTATTAAAATCGAATTCAGTATTGTAAGTTTGACTATTAAATGTCATTATCTTACTACTTACAAAACAGTAGTAACATTAGTGTGATCTTTATTGACAAAAGGCCTTCAATCAACATATATTAGAAATCATTGATGCTTTCCTTTAACATTGTGCTGGTATGGCTTTAGTATGTAAAGCATACCACATTTGAAATAACATACGAAAAGCATGCAAATACATACCAAGAGAATACAGAAATATACCAAAAAAGTATTTTGGTATGCATCCTTCGTATGTGATTGGTATTGAGCGATTTACAGTGTACATGTTATGGGAGTTGAACGTCCCTTAGATATCTTATATTAGTCATAGAAGTTCCTGGCTGTTACAAATTCATCAAAACAGTGGCGGGATGCAATATATTGAGCCGAAACGCTATAATGGGCCTTGATGTTGTACAGCAGAGTTGGAACCGGTCACCGGTAGCGGTCAGACCTCTGTACCGGTTTGACCGGTTTTGTTTTCATGCTTGATATTTGCTTTTTTAGCACAAAAAAACATTTTATGCAAAGATTGAATGTAGGTACGCAACTCATATGAACACAACATGTACTGCATGCGTGTATATACATGTAGTGTATGCTACAGACCTACTTCATTTGTAATGAAAGTGTATTTATACGAATGCGAGTATGAAATGTAACAGTGATGCATGTCTAAAACTAACAGATATATTGGTATGGAGAGAGTTAGAGGGAGGTAGAAATCCATCTTTATTCGACATACCGCGAATGATAGTCGATACACAGTTAACAATGGGTAAAAACATAGAATCAAATTTAATCTGATGAAACAATTATCGTGTCAGTAATATTCTTGAATCAACGAATCTGCACCGATTGTGCCTTGCACTCTTACTTTCAAGCAGATAGGAGGCTTTGCTTTGATGTTGTCAACTGCGCAGCAAGTGCTGGACTTATACATGTATAATGTACACTAATATAGCATACTATGGAATAATTGTGCGCTTTAGAAAACGTCTTAGATTCTTCGTGATTGACATGCATCGTTGAATTTTGAACTTACATGTAAATGTAGGACTCTTAATTGTGGCATGTATATATCATTACACTGCGAAACTGTTTTAATGATTTATATTAATGAAAATAATTGCTCAACAAATTATTCTATCTAAAGTAGTAAAGTCTATCCGCTCTATCGCATAACAAAATTTAGAACGTCTTATGAAATTGGTTTGGTAAACTGCTGGACGCTTCACAATAAAATCGACAAATTTCCATTGCTCATAATAGTTTCTTCTTAAATGGAAACCTATATATTTGCATGGACGTACGTCATAAAATATTTTACTGTTGAAAGGTAAATATGATAATGAAAAAATTACAAATTCAATCGTAGTGGGAAACTTTGATCTTTGATGATGCTTTGTGTATTTACTATTTGTATTTGAATGCATTGTTAATCAAGCAAATTTTTTTAAAAAACCGGTCTGGCAGACCGGTGACAGTATGAGATTTTCAAACCGGCACCAGTCCGGTACCGGTTTCAACTCTGTTGTACAGCCTTTCCAACTCCCGGCGGATAGCCGATTAACGACCAATAATGAAAGAAATGTTGACTCAAGGCGACTCGTTTGGTGGGTGATATGCAACTCACGTACCGGCCTTTAAATGAAATTTAAAGAAACATGGTAGACCAATTCTGCGTGCACTGTAAATCGCTGGATACGAAAATTACATACAAACATATACCAAAATCACATAAAATTTGAAACTAACAACTGATACGAGATTCTGGTATGTCTACAGAGATCTGGTATGTTTTTCATATGAAATCTCACTTACTTTCGTATGCGATTGATATGTAGCGATACGAACTATTCTACCTGTGATTGGCTGTTTTACACTGAAATACGAATTGTTGGTATGTTTTATATACGATACCCGATGCAAATTCATCTTTATTCGCATGCCTCTGGTATGTGTTTGGTATGTGCAGCTTTAAGTCATATAGCAAAAAAATATATGCATTACTACTGTCAAATAACTTTTTTCGGTAATACCAGTCGTGAATATTTTTTGTTTGATAGAGTGATATTTGAGTATATTAGATTTATTGTGAATTTCATGCTCCCCAAATATGTCGTCATTGCTACTTGTGTAGCAACATAAACAAGACATTTAGTTAACTCTACTTTGCGACCCAAGTTGATAACCATCATTTCTTTTAAACGATTCCTTTAGTGAAATCTTGATGACTTATATATCTCAAACATAACTATTTTTGCGTTCAATGTGTTTTTTATTTCGGATTGATAATATGCTTAGTTTCAAAATTACATAATGCATAATTGTTGATGGTTGAAATCTTATTGATTATTCATAAAATGCCTTAGACTTACGTGTATTAAAATCGAATTCAGTATTGAAAGTATGACTATTAAATGTCATTATCTCACTACTTACAAAACATTAGTAACATTAGTGTGATCTTTATTGACAAAAGGCCTTCAATCAACATATATTGGAGATCATTGATGCTTTCCTTTAACTTTGTGTTGGTATGGCTTTAGTATGTAAAGCATACCACATTTGAAATAACATACGAAAAGCATACAAATATATACCAAGATAATACAGAAATATGCCAAAAAAGTATTTTGGCATGCATCCTTCGTATGTGATTGGTATTGAGCGATTTACCGTGTGCATTTTAGATCTACTCTGTGCTCAGAAAAAATTATCCTAAAATCAGATTCAGGTTTTCTGAGTTTTAAAGGTTTACCGTTGTAGTTCCTGATTAATTTGATAGAATGTTTACGTTCCGGTTTGTTTATGATTGTGTGATGGTGGCAATCTCAATATTTTTAATCGATTAATTCTGAGTAGATGAATTCCTTTCTTAAACGTTGCATACGGTACTTAAAATTATACATTTCTGGTCTTGACAATTGCTTGAATTCGATAATTTATTTAACACCAGATTGTGTCTCGATTGTTTGTCAGTTTATTTATTAATTAACTCGACTCGGTAAATCCTGATGTCGTCTATACTGCATGTATTAACTATTGAATAATGAATATTCCTTCGTTCCGAATGTTAATATAAAGCGCTGGCAAATGAGCGGTTATTTGTGGATTTTTTTGTGTCCGAGATGTCTCTCTATTAATTTGCCAGCATAAAACTCACTGCAGCTTTGTAATTATATACTGCGCACTTGTCGCGAACGCTAAATCTGTTTCAGATCCTGCAAATTTCGCCATCGTATTCACAGCTGGTAGTTGCTATTTTTATTAAGACAGGAACTTATGCGGTTGCCGCGCTCACTGATTAATTTCATCTGTAGACTGCAATTCTTAATTGTTATATTTTTCCCTGTTCATCACTGACAGGATGTAATTTTAAAATACACATACTAATACATATTTTTTACTTTGTTTTGTTATCTTTGATTTTAGTTCTCATAATATAGTCGTTTTTACTGTACTCGTTTTCCAACTCCGTTTTTCATTTCTAAAAGTTTTATTATTCCCGCTTAGATTAGTTATTTTCCCATAAATTGATAAGTTCATATGTAACTTTCTATTCATCAACGCCACATATGAGCATGAGGCATTATTCAACTTTCTTGAAATATGATCAAAACAATATTTCATGATGCCATTTTCATTTGAAACAATATTGATCCAAGGGTTGATTGCAGCCATATTATCATGTTATTTGCAAGGAAATAATATGAGTTCTCAAGTATTTGTTCCAATCAAAATGTGCATAATTATTTTAAATCCTCATATGCATCACTTTGAATTATGCCTCCAACCTATTTTTCTCTAGACCATTAAAATTAAACTCTTCTGCGGTACTTCTATTCTTTCCCCACACATTTCTGTTGTTGTGTTACATCGTCAACGATCTTCTCTTGCTCCTAACGGCAGTTTCACTACCGTCGCAAAAGCGTAGAGTGTGTAAAATTCCTCTGGCTTGTAGAACATCAACAGCACTTGCTTTGCCGTTCACTGTAGCTGCAGTGTAGACAACAATCCCACGAAGTTCATGATCATAGCACATCTGTATCCTGTATTCTAACTGGGTATTCAAGGAACCAGTCCTTCCTCCCAGGGGTCAAGTAAGACTTCTCAGTGGTGTTGTGCTATCACTGAGTGACAGCTCAAGTCTATTCTAAATCAAATGTGACTAAATTTGATGAAATTTGATGAATTGGGAAAACTTGAAATATGTGGAGGGAATCAAATTAGCAAGGGCTAACCTTAGGCGAAACACAGTTAATAATGAATTAAATCACAAATCAAACTATTCAGTAAGTAAAACCAATGTGAAAAATAAAAAATAAAACACAAATGTAAATGTTGAAAATATTCAAATGGTAGGTAATGAAAAAAAGTACTGTGTAAATATAAGTGAGAAAAAAAATTGATGACTTACTCGAGAACTCCTGCCTGTCTGCCACACTGTGTGTTGGGCAGTGTAGTAATTGCGGAAACAGCTTATATCTATTGACAAAACTTAATCTGCAGGTCTGGTCGCCCAGCTGCTTGCACATGTCAATTGCGTCAGAATGAAATTAAATGCTTTGATTGAGTAGAAGATGAAGAAGAAGATAACGATAAGTGTAAAGAATTTGATCCCTCAAAAGTAAGACTTCTCAAAAGTAAGAAAGAATAGAAGTTCCCTCTTGTACTACTTTGTATTTGTTTACGCAAATCTATACTTTATCGCTGCTCATCAGTAAGATAACATCGGTATTTATCGAACATCTTTACAGATGTTGTGCTCTCTGCATTTGGATGAATTCAATAAAATCTTATTTTGATGAAATGGCAGCAATTAATACGGTAAAGGCATTTTAAAAATGACGCACTGTGAAAATCTTCTTACATAATGTTTAAAGTGTGAGGATAGGATAATCAGCAATTTATTTTCACACTTAATTGCTTCATTCACTGCATTTAGGTTCCTATTCTCTATAGTTTATGGCTGAAAGAGGTCTAAATCAGTGTTTCTCAACCTTTTCTTTGTGAGCGCCCCTTTTCATCTCTCAAAACGTCCAGTGCCCCCATGAAATTAATCTCGGCATAGGGTCTATACATGGCCAAGTTTTGGTTCCTTAATTTGTTGAATTTGTGCTTTATTCGTCTATAACCCGGTGTATACAATGGTAATTTAGAATTATCCTTGAAATACAAGTATTGCATTATACCTCAAATCAATGATTTCACTTAACATCTAAAAGTTAGTTTCATAAAGGACTGAGGTAAATTGCAGAATGAAAACGACACTCTACAAAGCTTACAGAAACCATTATGATGGCACATAATGTAAAGAAAAATGTACATAGTAGGACTATCAATGCGATCCATGAGGTTGGTGCTGTCTCGCAAGATCACGCACATCTGGCTCAATTTTTGACAAATGCAGGCACAGGTCATCTCTTTGTATAATATTCAAGCAATTACAGCTCTTACTTTGTTTTTTCACTCTTGCTTTTTTTTCGTTGCGGCCCTGAATCCTGTCTCGACCAAGTACGAAGTTGGAAATGGCAGTACGAACCGCTTTGCCTCTTCACACAAAAGAGGAAAGCGAAGCTTTATACAGTCATTAATCCAGAAGCGAGCCTCAGCAGTTTTGGAGAATATGATTTTCAAAGATGCGTCAAGTTGGAGGTCTATAATTTCTTCCTGATGACGAATGTCACTTTCTTCTGCAGCTGAGATGAAGGGGTCAGTCAGGAATTTCCATCGTGATAAGGTCAGCAAAACGCGCTTTCATATCATCCCCCAGTGAGCTGATATAAGCCGCGCAGATAAGTAGCTGCTCATATGTAAGTGTTGCAAATTGTACCTTATGTCTAATTTCTATGTGTGTGTTTTAGTAGCATGTTTTAATTACATGCACCTTGTAAAATTATCTGAAATAAACATTTCGAGTATTGGTTACACTTTCGTGTGCCATGCTTGCAACAACACCTTCGTTCTGACGATTTGAATTCATGTATACGTAAATTATTAATTCATACTATTTAATTCAATACAATACAAACTACATCAGTTGGCGTTAGCGAGCAGAATTATTTATACAAGATGAGTTCCGAATTAGAAAGGTTGGATATTCATTCGTCCAAATGTACGGACTGGTTCACCAGGTTTGAACTATATTGCTTGACCAATGATAAAGTCGATCCTACCAAGAGTAAAACGGCATTTTTATTAACATTAGCTGGTGCAGAAGCGTATAAGCTAATCAAGGATCTAGCTTTTCCTAAGACACCCGATTCTTTGACTACTACTGAGATTCGCGATTTAGTCGTGAAACACACCACTCCACAGAGTTATGAAATTGCTGAACGGTCCAAGTTCTATTCGCTCTATCGGCGTTCCGATCAGACAGTGCGTGATTTTATTGTACAGATGCAAAGACAGGCCTCCACGTGTAATTTTGGTTCTTCCTTGGAGGAGCACTTGCGAGACAGGTTAGTAGCTGGCATTAATCACAATGAAATTACGAAGAAATTGTTGTTGGAAACCTCCTTGACTTATTCTAAAGCAAAACAGATTTGCGAATCATTTATTGACATAACGGCAGCGATATCCAAAAACGAAACAGAGTCAGTTGTTCACAAAATTCACAGTTCTTCCAGGAAAAAATTCAATGCTAATTCAAGATTCCAGAAATCACATCAGCCGAGTAGGCTTAATCATAATTCATTTCGACAAAATTCCAGTTCTAATGCTAGTCAGTTTGGAAAATGTTTCCACCACATGTTGTTCTTCACATTTCCAATGCATGAATTGCAAATCTTTGTACTGAACTTTCTATTTCAATACCGTAACTGTGAACATCACACCACACGTCAGCGACCTAGTGTTCTTTTTAGAGATAGTGCTTTGAGAAGTCAGGTGATAGGTAGTTCGAAGGTGACGTTTAGAAGAGGTAATGATATGCGTCTATGCAACGGTATATTTCTTCAGAAGTTGGGAAACAGAATGATGACGATCATGGATGCCGTAGATGGATCCGTTCATAGGAGGCATATAGATCAATTGACATTCGTGAAAGATTCGGTTGAGTTAGGAGAGGGTGTAGAGAGGATTGAACGAGAAATGGTGGAAACTAGAGATAGTTCTGATTTTAGGACCACAAATTCGGTTGAAGCGCATACTGGCACTAGCACTCTTACACAACAGCAGTTAGACAACACAAATACTACATCAGCACCTTTTCACGCTACAAGTCCCGAGAGAGAGTCGTGGAGCAGTCCCGATCAGAGCGAGCCGAGGAGAAGTCCCGAAGTCGAGACTAGAAGTCCAGAATGCGAGCAGATGAGAAGTTGGAAATCCGAGAATGTTGGTGGACAGATTGTGGACAACGGAAGACCTAGGCGTAATCGTGCTGAACGCCATTCAGTGACTGCTGATGACAATCCTATTCTTACCGGTTCTGGTCGTTGTGTTAGGCGACCTGAGCGGTTGGATCTGTGACACAAAAGCTCCAAATTACTTCTTGGTGATTACCGTTCATTTCACACGTACAACAAACATTGACACTAATATATGCTATAGTAAGTTCCCTTTTAAAGGGGGGAGAGACGTTGAAAATTGTACCTTATGTCTAATTTCTATGTGTGTGTTTTAGTAGCATGTTTTAATTACATGCACCTTGTAAAATTATCTGAAATAAACATTTCGAGTATTGGTTACACTTTCGTGTGCCATGCTTGCAACAACACCTTCGTTCTGACGATTTGAATTCATGTATACGTAAATTATTAATTCATGCTATTTAATTCAATACAATACAAACTACATCAGTAAGGCATCATTTTGAAGCCAATACACATATTTATTATTATAATCAACATTGGAATGATTGCATTTGAAGATGAGAGTATAATGTGCTCTCAAAGCAGGAGAACTAGAAAGGCAAGAAATTGGATGAAAAGAGCAAAAACTGAATACAAAAACTAGACTAATTCCAATTCTTCACATGCACAGTTGACCATAAAACATGGCCGCGCATTTTCTAACTCTTTTCTGTATTGAAATAAGAAAAGACACTTCCTGTTTGAGTACAGTGCCTTTGGGCAATGCCCTGAAGTTGTCATTCCAGGCTTCACTTTTCAAAAATGATATTCCTTGGAACTGGTGGGTCCAAAATAGTGAAAATATATAATTTCTTAACGAGCTGCTGCCGCTTAACTGTGTTTACACAAATAATGATTTTAATGTGAAGAAAGGAAATTTCCGGCTGTGTGAAAGTAATGTAAAAGTCACTCTGGGGCGTTGGCTAGCCGAAGAACGCTTTCAAATTGATTGTAGGTAATTTTTTTGAGTTCAACTTTTAGCATTGTAAATTTTGATGCAAATTATAAGATTTAGAAGTCAACATTTTCAGCGCTATGTTATCATTAGCATTACGTACTTCTCGACTTTTGATATTTTATCCATCTCTGACAGTAACAACGCCTTAAGTGATGTCAAGCTTCTATTCGTCATCGAGCTTTAGGTAAGGTGGAAGCAGGATTAAAAAAGCGAGAGGTTTTTGGGAGAGCATCTGTACCCACTCGCACTTTGACATGTTGGCTTATTCGATTTCAGCAGGAGGGAGATGTTGAGAGGCATGTAGGATCGGTCATGGCGACTGCAGAATGACAACGCTGCTCCCCATCGTTGTCGCGTTGTCCAACAGTTCCAAGAGGAAATTAGAATGCGACGGATACAGTGGCCAGCCCGAAGCCCTGATCTGAACCCCATTGAACATTTATAAGATGAAATTGGATGAAAGATTAGACTTCGCAATCCTCCCGATGCCAGTCTTGCAGAATTAGCAAGAGCTCTACAACAAGAATGGTAAGCAGTGCCACAAAGCACTATTCAGAATCTCGTACTACGAAGACTGCGGCAAGTTTTGCAGGCTAGGGGTGGTCACACGTTGTATTCATTATTTTTCTTCATTTTGTCATACATTGCACTATAATAACAATTTGAATTTTTCTTGTTGAAATTGTTAAAAAATTGCAAAGAGATGAAATAATTAACAAAATCAAAATCGAACAGATCAATTTTATGAAAGAACCGTGACGTCAGTCTTCGTTCTCCATTATCGCCATTATCACACTAATTACGCCATCCGATCAAACACGTCATTTACTATCGTTCTTCCATTATGTCTCTTTCGTCATCAAAATCCCTCCTGATCACAGACACTTCTTATTAGGACTCTACGCTCACGATTTATTTTGCTAGCTAAACCATGATGAGGGTGTGTTTTGATGGTTGCTTGTTTGTATCTCTGTTATGTCATCTTAAGTAGAGATATTAAGGCTGCAATGTTAAAGCTGCTTCAAAGATATCGAGAAGCACGAAATGCAAAATTAATGATAGATGTTAACATAGCGCTGAAAATGTTGACTGCTAAATCTTATAACTTGCATCAAAATTTACAATGCTAAAAGTTGAACTCAAAAAAATTACTTGCAATCAATTTGAAAGCGTTCTTCGGCTAGTCAACGCACCAGAATGACTTTTGCATGTTTTGACACAGGCGGAAATTTTCTTTCTTCACATAATAAAATCATTCTAAGTATTGGCAGAGTTTAGCGACAGCAGCTCGTTAAAAAAATCATGTGTTTTCACTATTTTGGACACACCAATTTCAAGGAATATTATTTTTGAAAAGTAAAGCCTGAAATGACAACTTCAGGGCATTGCCCGAAGGCAGTCAAGATTTCGTGACTGTACTCGGACAGGAAGTGTGTATAAATTCAAGACAGAAAAGAGCTAGAAAATACGCGGCCATGTTTAATGGTCAACTTTGCTTATCTCTCCGCCGGCGCTGTGGCCTTGTGGTAGAGTGTTCGCTTTGCGTCCGCGAGACCATGGTTCAAACCTTGGTCGGGTGAAACCTAGGACTTTTAAAACGGGTGCACTCAGCAGTCCTGCCAAACACCCAGCACAAAAAAAATGAGAGTGGGATAAATAACAACTTGGCCACATGGAAGAAAGGCTCCGTGCCTAATGTGCTTCTGAGTATAAATGAAGTTCATTTATTCATTCACTTTATCTCCCGTTAATCTGTTTTGCAGATCAAATAAAGCGATAGGGCGTCTACAATACATGTAAGGAGACAAATAGATTTTCTTTGACTTTTGGCCAGGCAGAAGGGGTTGGTCTGAGGTCATGGACACTTAGATGTTTAATCTACAGGAAATTTCACGACCAAGCTTTCACGGGAGATGTATTGCGCCTGGCTCCAGAAGTGGACATTCAAAACAATCGAATGCTGGTATTACATTTCACAGGTTTCCTCTCCATCGTAGATGAATAATGACAAAATAGTTGCGCCGAATACCTCGCGAAATTTCTCCGTCGAAATATGCTTTCCTTTATTCTATTCTTTTTCATGACAACGACTGTGTTAAAACCAGTGAAGACAAGTGGCGATTAAGGATAATTGTAAGGCATTTCACTAGATGTCTGGGCGTCCATGTTTGCGGTCATATGACGTCTAGTCGACAAAAACCTCCACTAGTCGACACTAAATCTCCACTTGCAGTTTGAACTTCTCTGCAAAATGACTGGATTTTTTGTAGTCGAAATATAATGAATTGTCTAACAATAATCATAAGATAGTAACTTTACTATTCTTTTTGAAACTTTTTAATCAAACAGCCAAGACACATTTACACATTGCAAGCTATGCACATTCCTTACACCTGCTAACATTAAACAAATGACTTAATGGACTGACATTATTCAAAGAACTTGTGTGTATGTAGTCAATGATTGAATCTAAAGTAATCGTGGTGATCGGAGCATTTTGAAGAGATTCATAGCAGACCATAGGCGATGAATGGTTTTTCTATGCTTTATAAACCCGCACCTTGTTGGTAAGGTGGCATGATGTTATTTGGAAGATTCAACTTGGTTCCAAACTGAAAGTGGTGTAAGACAAGGTTGCACAGCTGCACCAGAATTGTTCAATTGTCTTATCGATCACCCAATGAAGGAAGTTGACGAGCAGATCAGGTATCAGTTGACGAGGATCCTGTTGTAAATATCCGGATCCGGTATCCGGTATGAGATCCGCCCAGATCTCGGATCCAGCGAAGAGCGTTTGTGATGAGATGCTGTGGAAAATCCTATTTAACGATAGAAGTTATAAAAGTTATAGAACCTCAAACTTGTTTTTCTCGCTACTCACTTAGAGTTGGTAGTGGAATGCGAATATGCGAATGGCCAAGAATGCGAATATAAATCTAAATAGAAATGCTTTAACCGTCTATTAATGTGCAAAAAAGATTAAGCAACTTTTCATGATTTGTTCATTCTAATTGTCATGTTACCGTTGTGGACTTGTGACCACTGCACCCGTTTTACTAATCCACACCAAGGAATGAATGGGCATCCATAAACTCCAAAGCCAGTAACAGAAAGATCCATTGTGACTCTCCAGACATATGGTATTGATCCGACTACCTTACACTTACAATGAACAATAACTGCAATTATTAATAAGTCTATAATAGTTGGATATGCGCATATTAGTTAAATAAAGACAAATAAAAGGAAGTTTGTTGTCTTTCCTTTCTTTTAATTAAATACATTTGTTTATCGTTGTTGAAATTGTTTTCATTTTGATTGACAATCATGGTAAATATGAACTTGATTAATTCAGAAATTCAGTTACAGCTATCATGTTTTAAGAAAGAGTACACATTTCTCTATCCTCAGTCTCAGATGGAATTACCGATATTTTAGATACTTCCAATCATCCATTGATATTTAGTAATGATATTCTGAAAAAAAGGTAGTAACAAATGAAAACCAGAGTGACATATTTGGCGATAGTAAAATCCTAGATTTCAATATCACTTCATTAGTATGTTTTTATGTATTATGAAATGCACAATTTGAACTTAATCTCAGGAACCAGACTATTCAATGTTTCATGATAATGAAAACGAATTACATGCAGTTCTGTCACTTTTGATCGCAGGATCCTGGTAGTTGCAAAAATGCGGGTATTTACAATCCCTGGAGCAGATGCAGGGAGTCCAGCTGGGTAGACTACTTAGCTTAGTAGTCCAGCTTAGCAGCTACCGACTAACCGATCTCGAATTTGCAGATGACACTGCTCTTTTTGATCCTGATATGGATACCTTCATTCGAACCATCAACATCTATGTCGATGAAGCTTCGAAATTGGGCTTGCAAGTTAACTACACAAAGACAAAGTTAATGATGATAAGTGAGAACACATCCACACAGTCCATAGTAATGATTAATGAACAATCACACAGTGGAAGTTGTCCCAAACTTCATTTATCTGGGGTCGAAGATCAGCAGACGAGGTGACTTTGGAGACATCGCAATATCAGCAACCGAACCAAAGTGAGAATTTGTAACGCCAGTGATCTTTCGGTTTTGTTTTATGTCTCCGAAACATGGCCTCCTTCCACAACGCAAGGCAGAAGGATTATGTACTTCGACAACCGATGCCAACACCGAGTACAGGTGGCAAGAGCGTATCACCAACGAGGAAGTGCGCAGACGCACACTCCAACCGCTGTTACCACACTTTCTAGCTCAACGGCGCATGCGTTGGCTGTGGCACATGCTCCGTAAGTCTGGTAAACTGCCAACGAACGTACACTAGACTTCAATCTGACTGCCTCTGGATGGAGAAGACCTCGAGGACGCCCACGCACACGATGGATGGACGTGGTTATCGAAGATCTCAAACAACTCGGCATCTCCATGGATGACGCATCGGAGCTGGCCCTAGATCGACCTTCGTGGAGACTAATGGTGTCAAGCGCGGTCTCAACGCCTCACAGGCACGAGTCATAGGCAGGCAGGTAGGCATCCAGATCTCTTAAGATAAACAGAGGAACCAATCCAGAACGTGGTCAATGGAGATTGGAAATTACCAAGTTAGCGAAATTTTCGACTGGCATTCATTAAATATCACTTCAAGCACACTACTGGTAAATCACCTAAGTTAGAAAGTCTGGAATAATTAATAAATGCTGCTTTTTGCAAATACAATGTAAATAGAATTGTGCTTGATTTATTTTGTGTCTAACTTAGTTTTACCTACATTATTTTGCCAGTATTGTGCTTGAAGTGGTATTAATGAATACTCGTCAAAAATTTCACTAACTTTTTAATTGCAAATACTAAATTTACCCGGGTATGGCTTCAACTTTAACAGGGAGTGGTGTTGATGATGAGAGATGTGAACTAAGTCTGCTGTCGATTCCTGATATTGAATGAAATGACAGCTATTTAGGCCTGCTCACATTTTCCAACTGATGATGCAACTCAATATTTAATTATTCTATTTACATGGTCAATGACATCTGGTGTTTCAAAATCTTAGATGTATATATATGGCACTCTAAATTTGAATTGGCTTAGAGTTATGGCATATGGCTTGCAATTACCTCACTCAGCCCTTTTGTACAACTGCGCCTTCACCTTCTTTGATGAGAGAATCTAATCAAATTTCGAAAGCTCATTATAACTGCGTCTTGTCCTGAGGCGGGCTCTTGGTTAAATGCATTACCTTGCCCTTCCCTTGCATCCCACTCGTATGGGAAGGACTTTAGAATAACGGTCACTCAGCCCACTGGTTCCAGTGTCTGCGCTCTTCATAGATGTCGCTATGGGGGAGAAACTAATGGTCTAGATCTCAATCCACTATCCTGTCATTTTAATTCCGGAAGTGTCCCACGTTGCTGGTATTCTAGGAGTCTGTGGACCGATTGGATTGACCAACCGTGATAGTAAGCGTCCAAACGGCTCCTCCACTTTTCCATTCAAAGATGGAGAGCACCTGTTATGGGATTTCACATGAAAATTATGCTGCTTCCAACCTAGTCGGTTCTGCAATCAATTCGGAAACTTCCACTTATGCTTTTTCCTTTATTTGCAATTCTACATAATTTCGTAGCTTGGCATCTCAATGAACAATTTTAAAATCCGATGTCTGAGTGTATAGGCAGTCTATTAGATCTGTAGGCATTGCAGATTTCTGTCGATTGTCGATTTCTTTTATAAGTGCAACGAATTTCGGTGAGAGGAAATTATTTAGAAGCAACAAATTCTGTCGATAAAGTACCTTACACGATAATTGTCAGCAAAACGCGGTAAAGGAGATTGACATTTTCCACAAAATTGACGCTTTCGATGGTCTATTGTGATGCCGAATTGATTTCAATCTTTCAAAACTCTCAGCATGGATTTATCAACATTCAAATCCAAAGTGTTTAAATACTTGCTTTGTTCAAATCAATATACGGCACATGCACATCAGATCCTGAGTTTGAGCTTTTTCAATTTTAGAATGATGCAGCTCCGATACGTAAGGGGTTTTCTCTTGTTTCAAAGTCACTAACTTTCATTCAGAAAAATGCATTTTTGTAGGGCATCTAAAAATGTATATCACTATCGCAGTTATTTTCGCCTCACACGCAACATAGAATAAAAATTTAATAATGATAAAAGTTCACATTGTCGATATATACAATAATGACAATCCTTACATTTTTTCGAATTGGCAAGAAAAGAAGGAAAGAAAGAAATATAGGTAGGAAACCTGTATTTCATTTAATTAATTCCGCAGCCAGAGGTGGCGCCAGGGATCTCCCGACGGGGTACTAAACTAATTGAGCTCTTGCAAAGAGGTACATACCTCGATAAAAATGGAAAGCTACTATCAACTCCTACTACAGTGATAATGCTATTATTTTCAATTAGCCCACACACTCTTCAAGGCGGCCGCATAAACAAATGGCTTCTCAAAAGCTTCATTCCAAAAGCACTTAGCCTACATCAACTTCACGAGACAGAAGTAGGATTTGATGGGTAAACCGCATTTGTAAGATAGGATGCAAATCTAATCATAACAATTCAATACAACAGAATAGAAACAATTCAAATACATTTCAAGAATAAAAATCAG
Organism: Prostheceraeus crozeri; assembly: GCA_907163375.1. Taxonomy (NCBI): domain Eukaryota; kingdom Metazoa; phylum Platyhelminthes; order Polycladida; family Euryleptidae; genus Prostheceraeus; species Prostheceraeus crozeri. The sequence continues at coordinate 388,298 of CAJQUW010002268.1, forward strand.
AAATACACACTGATGCAAATAGCATATTTCACCGCTCATGTTTCTACTGTGATGGTCTGGCATGTCATACAATAAATGGATATTATAGATCTGTGCAGCACGATGACCAAATGATGGTGAAAAATTGAACAAATGGTGTTTGAAGCATTTTTTGCAGTAGCTAACATTGATATTAAACTGATAATTGACAGACATGAGGAGGAGGTTTGACTTAGCTAAGAAATGGAAATTCGTACTTTTCACAAAGATCAGAAAAATCATTTTTTCATTTAAGGATCATGAAATTTACATGTTTCTAAAATGCGTCGATTTGGGCGCTTAGGCAAGAGAGATCGTTTATTTGCAAGCAGGTGAAAAGAAGCTCATGAAAAAAATCATATTCATGAGCGTGAATGCATATATGCAAGATGTAGTTCGCTAACAAATTGACAGTGAGATATGTCTTCCAATCTCTCTAATCGACTTATTTTTCACATTCAATTTAATGCAAGCGTAATGACTGTTTACGATGTATAAGCCAAAGTGGTTGTAGAAACGAATGAAGACCAAATCCAATATTTTGAATTCAATTTTGTCGAAATCGGAGAGCAGAGATTTTGGAGAACACAACCGCCACTCGCAATCCACACAGTGGAGTCAACATGGACAGGCATGAATTACAGATACATGTAACTGAAAAGCTAGAGATACAAGGACGGACAATTAAGCGTGTTGCAGGCACACAAGATAAAAATGTTGCAAGATTGCAATACTGACTTACTTAAAAGAGTAGTACAAAAAACTGCAAAATTGTAGGAGAGGAATAAGCTACGAAGGTAAAAGTAAATTAATAAGTCTGCTTTTGCACACACACAGATCAGGCTTAGCCTGATGAATAAAGGATTCGGTGGCAGTGAGATGGAGCTTGCCTCGACAATGGCATCTAATGTCACAGGGGAGCAAATGTCTGGTAATGCCACCCGTACCCGTCATTCTTGCTCGCTTATCGTATAATGCTGCGATATCCTGTATAATCTGTGTTCCGCTCGCTCATTTTGTGCTCATATGTGCTTGCTTCCACAGGCGAAGTCGAATTGATAAAGCGCATTGGATTGGGGTTCCAGGGGCAGCTTGTCCTTCAGATTCAATCAGCACTGAGATTGAGTCGAGATCACTTGAAGATGCATAAACAAAAAAAAGAAAAGAAACTTCATGGTTAAACTATCTCCTATTGAAAACTTGACCCTTGAAAGGAACACGGAGAGTCATCAGTTTCTTTTGCAGCTTGTCTTGGAAAGAGTTCATATGGGTGAAACTCGAAGGTTACCCATAATCCATTAGAGTCTTCCGGAGAAAGTCACACTCGGTCAATATGTCTCAGGAGAACAGATGTAAGTAAATAAATGAAAAGTAGAAAAAGCGATCCGACCATGACGAATTGTGGTACACTGAAATAATCGGCTAACCATCATCAAATGTGGAGAATGCATTCATCCAGGAAAGCCGGATGATTGCTTTTCTCGACTTCTTTGGCAAGAGACAGATTAGAATGTAATGCATTGAGACGTCGTAGAGACATGTTAGCATCTGCATCTCTCTCGGCACCACGAATATGTCATCTACGTAGCTGCATTTATGGATTGATTATTATATTTCATTTTAGATTATATCATCTTTTATTATATTGTATTACATTATATTATATTATGGTGTAAATCTAATCGCCTCAAACAGGAGGTCATTACTCATGCACAATGCCTAAAAACCACTTACTTGAAAGATGCGTGGCCTCAAGCAGCCAAAAGAAAATTTGGAACTCTGTGAGAATGATCTCGCGATGTGCACAATCGCCTCGTTTTGGGAATTTCTCTGCGGATGACCTTGAGACATACTTTGCCTCAATGTTTAATGTATCTCTGACGTGTGACTATGATTCAGTAGCTTCAACTTGTCTCCAAAGCTTGATAACAGTGGATGATGTCACTAGAAAATTATCAAAATTATCCAAAACTACAGTCAGACCGGATGAACTACCCTCATGGATCTTCAAAAACCACTACTATGTGCTGTACCCTTGCCTTGGTTTCCTTTTCATCTGGAGCTTTCAACTGCTTTCAAGAATGCCAATATACATCCGGCACTGAAGTGCAGTGGCCCCACTAACGAAGCAGACTTTCCAAGACTTTCCCGGTGACATCCAAGATTATAGAACGAATCGTGGTGAAGAAGTTCATTCTTGGTGTACAATTCCGTTTGCTTTCACCCCACGTCTGCGATCAGGAACCACGTGTGCTCTCGTTCTTGTTCAAGATAAAATACATATATGGCTAGGCACTGAGTCTGGTGCAATCAGGCTTCTGTCGATGGACCTATCAAGGGCGTTCGATGGGCTGAGTCATAGTGTTATTGTTTCATTCTCTACTTTTGTTTTTTATTAAGGTAACTGTGTACAAGATGGCCATGCTTGCAAGATGGCCATGTGTCTAAAAATAGCACTTACGCTAACAGTTTGACGACGGTGATTTCACACGATGATCTACTACCCCAATGAGGACAATAACACACATAAAGCCACTCGTCGGCGTTCATCTTGTCATTTCGTCAGCTGCGAAAGAATTCAAGGTGAGTTCACGAGACCAATAGTTATTTTCTGCTTAAGGTTAAAGCTTTGTCTACCACAGTTATCATTCTTATAAATGATTCCACCGGCATAAATCTAGAGTAAATACCATCCAGCTACACTGTCGATTAGCGAGTTTCGTTAACTTTCACTGCATTTTCTATAATTGGGATTTTTATCTGGTGATCTAAATGCTAGCAACATGGCCATCTTTACATTCTACAACCAAAATCGGTAAATATGGTAATTAAGCTGCTATTATCCGTACTGCTTTGTTACCATGAGCCACAATAGCGATAATAAGTGTACACCGAGGAATGAAGTACGTTTCTATCAGGTATATGAATCCTACTTTTAGTAATAATTACTTAAAATAGGCCTACAGTAGACCTAAGTCTTTTCAAAAAAAAGTTTTCCTTATGAAATTAAAAAGGCTCTCCTAAAACCCCTCCTTCGAATTTTTTTTGAATCCTAGAGTCTTAGGATTTTACCAGTCAAAATCCACTAGAAGTACCGGTATGTGCCTTTAAAGTGATCCTTTCTGCAACAAGCACCATCATACATTAAACCCTGTTTCGCTCATAGGTAGGCTAATTTCTATTAGGCTTAAGCTTACACTTATTCTATCATTCTTGGATTTGAATATACGTAAGCTTAAGTGTCTGTTCTTGCTGCTTGAAATTGATTCACTTCATAGAGAATAGCTCAGTCATTTCAATTGAATGCACGTAATTTTGTAAGCAATCGTCCTAACTGAAACTATTCTTGTGGCATAAATTTGAACTTTAAACATTTTCTTATTTTTTCAGGCTGTATCATGGGGCAGAGATGTCGATCAAAGGGACTTCGAGGTCAATCGTAGTCAGAAGAACAGCTAGGAAATGCAATTGAGTCTGTTACCAAGGGAATGTCGGTGAAGAAGGCTGCAGAGACTTACAAAATTCCACGTCGAACGCTGAGAAATCACATCAAGAAGGGTACTAGAACCAAATCTACGGGAAGACGAATGTCATTGGATAACGATGAAGAAGAGGACTTAGTGAGAAGGATTATCCGATTCTGTGATCTCGGATTCCCTTTGAGTAAGATGATTCAACTGTATGTATATCATTATGTGACGCAAAACAACAAGAGACATCAATTCTCGGAAAGAAAACAGATTGCCGGACGTTCTTGGGTTGATGGCTTTCTTGAAAGACACCCGGAAATCTCGACTAGGAGAGCCCAAATACTAAATCCAGCTCGAGCTCAGAAGCTGAACCCGATGATAGTGAATGACCATTTCGCCAAATTGAAAGCTTTTATGGATGAACACGAATTACACAACAAACCGAATCGCATTTTCAATTTGGACGAAAAGGCTTGCCGCTTGACAATTCACAAGCAACAGAAAGTTCTCGCAAAGAAAGGAGCGATGAGGGTTCATCTGATGGGTCAAGAACATGGTGAAAACGTAACGATCGTGGCTTGTGTCAGCGCTGCAGGATCTGTACCGCCGCCAATGATTATCTTCAAGGGAAAAAGGTCCAACCCAACGTTTGGAGACGATCTTCCACCGATGTCTATATTCGCCATGTCTGAAAAAGGTTGCATGACCAATGATATATTCATCAGGTGGTTGGAACACTTCAATGAGCACAAGCCTAAAGGAAGAGTTCTCTTGATATTTGACGGAGCTGCATGTCACTTAAGTCCGAAGATCGTCGACGTCGCTACAGCTTGTATTGCTTGCCATCAGACACAACTCATGAGTTGCAGCCACTGGATCGATCCGTATTCAGATCCTTTGAATACCACTGGGATGAGGAAGTCTTGAAATTCTGGAGAACATTCCCTGGACGAAATATTACCAAGGAAAGATTTGGAAAACTGTTCACACCTTGCTGGAATCGGTCGCTTACACTTGAAAACATCATGAGCGGGTTTCGCGTCACTGGGATTTATCCATTCGACAAGTCGGTTATTCCCATTGAGGCATTTTGCCCTAGTGAAGTGACCAGGATCACAGACTTGACTTCAGTCACTGCGATGGAAATTCCTCCAGAGATAAGATCACAGACAGTCACTGATACTCGGATGGATTGCGATCAGATCGAGCATCAGCCGACAGCATCCCGAGAACCTACAGTGAATGAAGTGCCCCTCCATGAGGACGAACCAACGACATCAAGTGATCAGCACGCGCCATTAAGGACATCACTAGAATCTCCCAACACGAGCTTCAAAGAACTGTTGAGCTCTCCGAGACTTGAGAAGCGGAAGACCACACCAAGGCGAAAGAGTATAAATTACAAAGCTCAGTTATTGACTCAGTCACTGTTTCAAGAGAAATGCGATGACACCTCTGACAAGCCATTGAAAATGAAAAAGAAAGTCGAGATCAAACGCAAAAGGAAAGAATCAGCGAGACCGGCACCGATCAATCAGTCAAACACAGGATGGTATTGCTCGATTTGTGACGAGGACTGTGTAAAAGACAGGCGGATGTGCATGTCTTGCGAAGAATATTTTCACGACGAATGTATTGGCTTCACAAAATCCGACAATGAGACATTCATCTGCTGCGACTGTGATCCTACCTTTCACCAATAAGCTACTGTGACAGATTTTATGAGTAATATTTTTACGTAATTTTTATTGCTTGGTTATGTGTCAATTTAGACCATAAGCACTGTTTCGGCACATTTTTATTTTTTTTTATACCTCCTGACGTTTATGTAAACAGAGAATGTTTTATAATGTCGTAGTTTTTCATTTAATTCAAATTTGGAAAGGGTGGCCATGTTGCCAGCACTTTTTTTTCGGTGTATTTTTTTTAGCTTTTACTAAAATCACTCTAGAGGAAAAACTAGGATGTCTGAAAAAAAATTAGAAGAAAGATGTGAAACTATGGGTATTTTCTGATATTTTAGCAAAAGAACGAATAAAAAATATTCAATATTCTCGTCACAATATTGCTTTACATTAACTATGGCCATCTTGTACACAGTTACCTTACTCTTTTTTTATGTATACAGTTTGTGGTACCTTGCATGAAATTATTTGCTTTCAAAACACGTCAATGTTGTTTATCAAATTTTTCAGGAGCACAGTCACCATTGTCTAGAAAAGCCAAATTTATTGGTAACTCCGTACGTATATATATTCTACTCTGATCAAAATATAAATACGTACGGAGCTACCAATAATTTTGGCTTTTCTCGACAATGAAAACATATGTCATCGCATTTTGTAAGTGGTGACCCATTCCTTGTAGTGAATAATAAAGAAACTATTATATATATTTATTTTCATAAATCCCGGAAATATATCATGGCTTCGCTAGAAATAATCTATGGTTTTCTGAATTGCATGTACTTAAATCCCGAGAGCCTTCGGCAGCAAGTTCTAATCTCAACTATTGCTATGTCTGCATGTACGTACATATCAAAGTTAATAACAATTCAAAACTTAACGTTTGATATCGGTATATTGGCTTTCTATATACCAAGACTACTCACAGTTCGTATTCATACCACCTTAATGGAATATTTGCATGTGCATGCAGGTTTAGACAACGGACTATGATTAAGCGGATAGGCCAAGTCTTTCTTATGTAATCAAATGTAGGCCTCCATGGTGCAGGCCATCCCATGCAGAAACGTAGCCTACACTTTATTAAGGTAAAATCATTAGCTAGCCTATCGTGATGGAAGCATTTGTCAAATGAAAGAAAGAATGGCTTAATCAAATAGTAATTAAAAAAAGAACTATGCGGAAATGAGAAACAAAGGAAAACAGAAGAACTCCGGTTAATCAGTCAACTGATGACAGATTGGCTGCATGGAATAAATATGCAGCATGTTTTACAATGATCTTCCATTGTTGAGCCCAAATCTCCTATCACTATGTCCTAAATAATGATTTTGTACATGACTTTTCCATTACTTATCCACTATGACTTAATCTTCAATATGATAGACCAAATTTCAAATTTTCCTACTAATGTCAATATGTACATTATTTATGCCCTTTTCAACTTAATTCCTGACCAAGACTGTGACCAGTAGCCCATCTCACTGTCATTCAATCGAAACCGTTAAAGTTTTGATAATTATATTGATTTGATAAGAGGTTTATTTTCATAGAAACTTAATCAAATAGTGCACCATTGTCAAATGGAACATCCGCCTATGCGCCTACGTGTACATGAATCGCATTTGTAGCGTATGCAAGGCCGCTGTCTTTGACTACATGTGTACAAGTATTTGACAAAATGCTTTAGCCACGAATTTTACAGGAATGAAACTAACGTGCAAACACTAGTTAACTAGTTAACCTAAAAAATACGTCGACAAGTTTTTCTCGATATTTTTGAAGCAAAATAATAATTTGCGAGCTTCCGAGTGAACTTGTCACTCGTCATCAGGCACGAATACAGAGAGTGAGACAATATGACAAGCAAGGACAACTGTCAACGGACGTAATTATCTGTCAGACACACAGTTCATAGTTCATCTACACTGACAGTACACAGCCATAGATATCTACGAGCCACTTAGCTAAAACAATAGATATAGCACTGCAGAATACTTCTCCACACATGGTCGATCTTCACTCCATCATCTCTATTGAATGTCTTGTTCTTCATGATGTCAATGCTTTTTTTTAAAGAAAGAATGAAACAGAATTAGATTGTTTAATCGCATCACTTTGCTAGAAGTGCAAACTGATTCAAATTGATGGCACATGCAGGAACTTAATACGTGAGCAAAAAGAAATTTTTAATACCTTAGAGAGATAGGAAAAATAGTCGTGCGTCGCTTGCGGATTGCTCTGCATTCCTTTAAAAATGCTCCGATCGCCCCGACTCCTTCAGATTCGAAGAATTCAGATCATTGCGCAAAAGTTTTCTCCATAATGTTGGGCCCTCCGATCATTTTTAAAAAAGCTAGCAGGTGCATGGAAAAACGTTTACTAACTTCTCTGTAGAACTTGACATCGACTGTGTCTCTTCGCTGTGTGATCCGGTTGATAACAGTCGCTGAAGCTTCACACAATTTGGCGTGTTTTATGTTGAACTTGTTGCTCATTGTTCGATTGCTATGGTATTGTATCAACAGATTGGAACATGTCAATGTTTCCTTTCAAGTCAAACAGAGGAAGAATAGACTAATTCTGTGGCACTGGCAGTACACAGCCATAGATATCTACGAGCCACTTAGTCAAAACAATAGATATAGCACTGCAGAATACAGGTTTTCCAGTTCGACAATGCGACTATCAGATTAAAGAATATGTTTTAAGATGCAACAACGGTATTTCTGTTAATCAGCAGCGTTTTCAATTGAATGATATTGTTTTTAATCGGTAGTGATAATAAGTGAGTTTATTAATGGATTTATAAGTTTAATGAGCGGCAACCTGAAATCATAAACGGCTTTTCATATTCAATTATATTTTATTTAACAGGTAAGTCAATACAAAAAGTTTTGATAATTATTTTAATTCGAAAAGGTAATACAGTAAGTCATTAAAAACTTTTTACGAAAAGGTAAGTCAATGCGAAAAAGTTTTGATAAACAAAACAAGTACCGTAATATTCATTGATGGTTTTGTAAGACATCCTCGCGATTAATTAGTCTAGACATCAATCTGCCCATACGTCTGGAAGACCTTCCCATCTTATTTGCAGTGATGGCACTCATGTTTTGGGAGGTGAGTTGCAGTAAGGTCAAATTCCGCTGTTGTCCAGTGTAGTTGTGTAACTGCTCACGAATCTCAGCTACTTCTCTCTTGAAAGCCGCTTTCCACATGGAAAACGCGTTCTCTGCGATATTGAGAAATGGAGAGTAGGGCGGTAAGTACCTAATGGAGTGTGCCTCTCGCAAACTGACTTCACGGGCTCTATTGTGGCACGGAGCATTATCCATGACGAATACACGAGGTCCAGCCCCAGCCGCAACGGACGCTTCTTCCAACCAGGAGTTAAATCTCTCACAGGAGGTTCCGCCTTCGTAGAATTCATGATGGACGACACCTTCATTAGAGACCGCCAAGATGAGAGTAAAATTCCGCCCTCGCATGTCCATGAACAATCCTGACAGCTCGCTCTCCCCGTCTGGCACGACCTCGTGTGCGACTAATCCATAAATTAAAGCCGGATTCGTCTACAAAAATAAATGTTGGCGGATGGTTTGCGTTGATCGTGTGCAGATACCAGTTCGCATACTCGGCCCTTTCCACTTTGACGTCATGGCTATTGCGGTTGACTTGAACAGTCTCCATTTTCTTTAAGAAGATAAGACGATTTCTCAGACATGTGCTGATAGTTTGAATTGAGACAGATGGCTTGTCCGGCATCCGCGTTTGTAGATCAGCTTTGATTTGGGCTAACGTGAATTCCGGTTGGGATTCAGCAATCTCTACCACAGTATTTGCCATATCTTCGTCCATCTTTTGGTGTCGTCTTCCTCCTCTGGGACGCTCAATGACTCCTTCAAGTATATAACGATGTACTATTGAATACGCAGTACCCCGTTTTACACCGAGAACTCGAGCGGCTTCAATATAATCATCTCCGGCTTCGTGAGCCATAATGATTCTGCGTTTAACATCAGAAGGTATTCGCTGGCGCTCCATATTGATAAGTTAATTTAGCAGATGTGAAGACATCTATATAGGGCTTTGGATCAAACCGAATAGATATCATTTATTCTTCACGTGAAATACCGCTCACTAATCTGATAGAGACACAATTGAACTATTTTGCTGCAGTTTATTTATTGTTGTCGCTCTCAATTGTGAAATGACGTAATATTTTATCTTTTAACGTTTTAGAAATTAAAGTGCCGCTCTTGATTCGGTAGTTGCCGTTGTCATGTAGGAAAACCTGTACTTCTCCACACATGGTCGATCTTCACTCCATCATCTCTGTTGAATGTCTTGTTCTTCATTATGTCAATACTTTATTTACAGAATGAACAAAACTTTGCATAATATAAGGTAAGGTGAGGTGAGTAACACTGGCCCAGGCCCATTAGGCTGCTGTCAGTATTTTGTCGATAAGCTAAATCATGGAAAATACTATTATGCAAGTCGTAGTCTATTACAATAACCAGTAGGCAACTGATATAGGGTATTGATTCCTATGTGTTCAAGCGATTAACAGTCGAATATACATGTTTTTCTGAGGTTAAAGGTCGGTTACGGTTAAAAATTCCACGGCTGCGGTTGGTTGCGGTTATGGAAGCTTTTTGCACGGTCGGTTACGATTAAGAAATTTATCTAACTGCACATCACTAAAATTCATGGAAGATTTGTTGAAACCGCACATGAAAATAGATTTCAAGGCCTTTTCAAACCCATCTTGATCATTTACCTAGCATCTGCAGAAGTTGTTTAACCGTTAAAAAATATAATGTTTTCTGTATATTTCCTCACATATTTCCTGATATGCTCGATATCAAAATTTTCTGTCTCTCTTAAATCGTCAAGCAGAATTTCTCCATCATTATTTTACACCTTTTCCAGTTCATGTATCGAATCGCTCAATTCAATGTTAAGATTATTCAGATCAAGAATAGTTCTTCAATTCAAGCATTCAATTGCTAACTTCTGATGTCATGAATCTCATTTCAAGTATGCAGTTGGTCATTTCTAATGCTTAATTGTTGACGACAGAGACAAGTGAAGTCGCATATCTCAATTCATGAATAATATTCGCAATTCATTGATAAATAGTTCTATAGCAACCAAACCCTTTCCTGCATACTTGTCTCTGAATGTTGTCTTGTTTTCTGCATGTTGTCCCTGAACAACATCTTGATCCCAAGCGGTAATCATTTGTAACCAAAAGAAAGAAGAGATCAATGCGCTTCTAATGGCACCTCTCCCGACTTCGAACGTTGCCTAGATCTCCTGCAAATTGCATTTGAACAATTGTTTTCAATAAACCTAGCTTTGAAAATAATTTATGCAAAAAGGTTCCGTTTGTCGACTGATAATTGTGTAAATACACGTATGCCAAGAAATAGCATTTTCTTGGCTGACAAGCAAAGAATTGTTGCAGCATTTGAGCATGATGAAGATTATGTAGAGACCTCTAGACTTGTGTATCAAGTGATGACATCAGCTATGAAAAGATTGATGAAGCATTCCGTTTTCATAAATACATGAATATTTGGATAATTTTCGCTGTTTTGTTCGATATAGAATAAAAGATAAAATATAGGTGCATAAATTTATATGTTGATGCATGAGATACATGTACATATACATAAATAAATTTAAAGGGTGTTCGTTGAATCTAAGCAGCATATTTGAATATTGAAATAAGCCAATTTTTTTTAGAAACAAGCCTTGCTGTTTTTATTTAATCTTATCAATTTCACTTATACTAAGAAGACGATTATGACAGCTGAAAGGCTTGCTTAACACTATTTGCCTCAGGAAGGATTATGGCTAACTCAGTTTTATTATCTCACGCCGGAACGAATAATCGTTTAAAGGTCTGCTTATGTGACTTTTCTTAACTTTGTGTTGGCTTTCTCTGGGTAGTAGCTCCTATTTGGTAGGCCCAATATTTTAGCCACAGGATGATGATAGCCACAGATGAAAAGTAATTTACGACCACATTTTTCGACATTTTGGATTTTCACCTCTATAACCTTGGTCGAGTAATTAATTATGTTATTAATACTCAGATACTTTTTCACTTTTTTTAATATGATGACTAACATTGCGCATGTTCTATACATATTACTTATAAATACACGTTCATTATTCAATAACTGAGAGTGTATTATCTGGTGTGGCAGTGACCAAGGTGAGCTGTGAGCAACTGAAACGTTTGCCAATTAATAACATCGTCTGAAACAGTTGGAGAGTTTTCCGGAAGCAATTGAGAATATTATACTGTTAACCCAACTGGAATTACTATGTATCCATTGAAACTGAGTTAATTACACACACTTCTCGAGACTTCTCAACTCACTAAACATTTAGTTGTTCTATTTTCACCGATGTTATTCTGAAAGATTTAGTGATATGATTACTGATGCATATAGTTATGATATAAATCTTGCTTATATGATTTCATGAAATTCTGCGGACTAAGTTAGATGCAATCACGATATTTTAATGATTGTTTGAATTTTAAAATGCTAATCTATAGCATGGACAGCTATCTATAGTAACAAGATCAACTTAGAATGAAAACTGATACCACCATCGGATAGAGCATGCTCAAATTAGGTATACCTGATTATGTTATGCCATATAGCCTAAGTCAATGGTTTAGAAATTCTTAGGGGGAAAGCTTATGCCCCCTAATACTTCACTGACAAGAAAGTGCCTGAGGCAAACAGGGTTCAAAAGTCATTAGCATATATATGTTCACAAATAGTAGGGCCTACAGTGAAGCAACTGGGATATAGTAAGCTTTCTTTCAAGAACATCAAGCATTCACATTTGATTTTAGTCTATTCATTATCGTTTTGATAATTTACGATTGAATTGAGGTAGATATTCAAAGTAATCTTACATCTCAGTTCATCAATTAATAATCTCAAAACAAACCACCTTTTTATCTTTGATTTGAGATAATTAATGATTGAATGTCGTATTCTTATACATGAACTGGAAAAGGTGTATTGATACCCTGAGGGTTGGAATAGCAACAGCCCGATTGAGTGCTGAAAACAATGCACACTTTGAATCCAGAAAAACAAATGTGCAATCACAAAGAGAACAGAAGCAGCTACACCAAGGAGAAACATTCATAACTCCTTCACCCCAATTGCCAAAATAAATGGTCTCTCATCGCGTTGTGATCTCATTCGTTGTGTGATTTTTTATAATCTTGTTATGCTGATTGCGGCAAAGTAAATTAACTGCATTATGTCATAATCACAGAAATTGTGCTACCATGATGTTTATTATGAGTGGAATTCCCGGAAATGATCAGTAGTGTTATGGAGATCATCTCTATCTTTTCACATTGTTCCTACATGATGAAGTGAAACTCAGCAAATTGATTGGGTGGTGGGAGCTGCTCAGCCTACCCTGAATGTATCGACATCAGTTAATAGCAGATCACCAATTGGCACTTTTGAAATTCTAAAGAAACTAGAGACAAAGCTGTGGCGACTATAAAATTTAACTCCCAACTGGAACTCGACCGATGAAACTGATGATCATTATGTTATCTTGACTCCTCAACGTGGATTCTTTACTGTCTTTTAACAATAATGAAAGTGTCTTAACAGTGCTACTGTCGTGCTGTAATAAGTAACATGATATTTCCTATTCTAATATATTGAACGTATATTGAAGTGCTAAATTATTTTAAAGTTTTCCAAAAACGGAGCAAAAGAGCTACGGCTGCTGGTTCAAAAGAAACAGAAACTGAAATTAAATCCCCGTCGAGGTCTATCGCCTTCTATCAGTCGATGCAAAACAGATGGCGTTGGATGCCGAATGACAGAACCACAGAAATATGCTTAGATAACAGTCAAATCTCTAGAACGGAAGTGTAGTTTCATGGAATACACAATAGCGGCCCCAAAACTTGTCAATGACTGCATGGTTGCGCTGGAATCAGTCACATGTAATTCTAAGCTTTCATAGGTAATTCATGTCCCAACTTAGCTCATCCGCATGTGCCACGACCTTGAGTCAATGTCCATTCTAGTCAACTATTGGACCAACAGATTTTTATCGACAGAGTGCTTTTGCTCCGCTTCTGGATTACCCTGAAACGTGGTCAACCCTTCTCACCATTTGGTCAAATACGTGAATGATAAATTATTGTCCAGCGAATTCATCAATTTATAGTATAGTGCTTAAAACCGGATTTGCTTGCCAAAAATGCAAGACATTTTTAAAATCGATTAAGCATGATTTACGTAAAAAAACACGTTCAAAAATTTCCTCAAGCAGTGGGTATGTCTGTACAGATGCTTGCCGCCTGCTGAAACTCTCTCACACAGCATTTACAGTCCGTATCCAATATGATAAGAATTTCAGAGTCCCCAATGTTGAACTTCGCTTGCACCTACAACAATCGATCACAACACGTCATCATGCAATTTCTTGAAATGTTTAGCATTGAGAGGGCCCATAGGTCGAGTTCTCCGCGCACACGGTTCCATTATCAAGCTTGAAGGAAGAACGTCCTTCAAATACTATGCAACTTTATTTCGGTGCGACATTTCGCCTTGACGGCTTAATCATGCACGAATGACTGACTATGTTTATCATAGTTTATCATAGTATCCGAAGACGCTCTTCGTTCAAACTTGAAAATTGTCAGCAGTTTTCATATTTGGGTCAGGTTTAAACCGCAAATAGAATCGCGGACACAAATCGTGATTTACAAATCATCAAATCGAATTCTTTATAAATGGGTTATCTAAGAGCTGCTCCTAATGCAGATGAAGATATGTCTGACATCTATAGATGTGTGATGTTTATTTGCAGGAATGTCCATTACAAAACATAGCTAGCTTTAATGCACAAGGCTATGATTTAGGTTGTGAATCCCTGATGTAGACCTACATTCTATGGCTGAAGAATCTACCTAGTTCTATACCCATTTCATTTTCTTGTCAAAGAATCAAAGAAAGCATATGAATCTAATTGTAAACAGACTGAAGCTTTCGCAAAACAATGTTGGTCTTTGTTTCTCTGATAAAATGAGTAGTTTGTCAACTTCAAGTCACCTTCAAGTCAACTCTCTATCAGGTGTATGCGTTGCCTTTGAACTGTGATGTAGCGGAAAATGTGGTTAAAGACATTACTATGCCATATAATCAGATAAATTGTAATGTAAATGTTATTTTTGCTGATATATAGAGGCAAGTTAAACAAATCTATATGTGTTAAGCAAGGCTGGGCAGATGCTTGTATTGGGTATATCCAATACGAGCATTGCACAAAAATTTGGGTTAAAACCCAAATCGCCAAGCCTAAGTTTCAATAAATGAGTAGAATTACATAAGTGAAGTACATTCCTTGTATTTTGTGCTAACATAAAGATTCTTCTATGCGCTAAAATTCTTGATATCAGTGTGGTATTTGTGCGAGACGATTTATTATTGCAATAATTGCAATTAGTGGCCCAAGTACCTTCATTGCGTTATAAAGCTTTCCATTAATTTAAACCACTGGCATACTGACTAATGGAAGATTTTTATTTAATGACGATTGAATTGCAAATGCTCATGACAAAGCAATATTTTTCATTTTTGTCATTCAGAAATAAAAGCAGACTTAATAAGTAGTATAGCTGCGTAGTGAGTGCATGGTTAAACATATATAGAGGACGAAATTGGAATGAATTCATTTTTAAATAAGGGTCGGCTGTCGGAGACATTTTAGGGGTGCGAAGATGCATGTAACTGCGAAATATAGAATAAAAAAGAAATATGTAAAAATTAAGTATGCGCGAATGTGACAAAGTATATGTATATGTAAGTTTACAGCAAATACAGTATGTACGAACTTTCAATGCGCGGCATTGTCAAGTTCAAAATGAGATAGCTAACAACCACAAGTATTTCTTATTTGAAAAATTCTGTGAAATGAGCAGAAATTTGATAAAAAAAATAATCAGAACTTCATGCTAGATCATGCTCTTATCATGTAGTCCTCCAAGATTCAAATCAAAATGTCGATTTTTATGACTTGATTTGCATACATGTAGCATTAATAGAAAATCTAAGTTTTGTATCACTTACCCAAGTTTGACCCAATTTCAGCCTTGTTCCCTGCAGAAACATGTGGTGGCTGCCGAGGACTAAATCTGCCAATGGGGATGCTCATTATCTCAAATTCTGCCAACAGAAAGTTAAACCGATTTAATATTCTGCTGGCAGAATTCAGCCGAGTTAATAGTCCGTCAGCCAGAACTAGTTTCTGCAGGGAACGAGGCCGATTATGAGACTTTCACAGAATGATGTGCACCCTATGTCTACTATGTATCTACACGTCTGCTGAGTTCTAGTGAGTTCTTCTTCTTGTCAGACCGGATCAAAGAAAAACACATGTAAATCCAATGGGACGCAGATTGCAGTTTTTGGATAAAATGAAATTTTCTATGTTTTCTTTCATCAGCTGAAAAGTACAAAACCCAGAGTCATACTTTTTGGCATGGAATGTCTTCAGGTCATTTCCTTTCACGTTCATGCAGCTGTCTATAAAGCTAAACACATTTAGATTTGGCAAGCCTCATACTGTCGGCAAACACAAACATTTTGAGAAACTTTATCCACATTCAACCACATTCTCACATACATTGCAGATCAGAAGCATTATGATAGCACATGCTCGTCATAGGAAATAACCTGAAGACATTCCATGCCAAAAAGTATGACTCTGGTCTTTGTACTTTTCAGCTGATGAGAGAAAACATACAAATTTCATTATAGCCAAAAACTGCAATCTGCGTCGCAATGGATTTACATGTGTTTTTCTTTGATGCTGTCTGACAAGAAGAAGAACTCACTAGAACTCAGCAGACGTGCAGATACATAGTAGACATAGGGTGTACATCATTCTGTGAAAGTCTCATCTTCGACCTCGTCCCTTGCAGAAACTCGTTCTGGTTGCCGGACTATAATGAATGACGGTATAACATGGAAACCGACTGAGTATTCTGCTGGTTTCGGCATTGCACCGTCGTTCATTAACTCGACGGAAAATTCTGCCAGCAGAAAATTAAATAGATTTAATATTCTGCTGGCAGAATTTTGGATAATGAAAAGCCCAAATGAAGCTTCAACTTCGTTTAATTGAGTGGTGATGCCGATTACAAAGTTGGTGAGTAATCAAAATCCTAGGATTTCAGGATCAATAAAGAATGTTATCTCGCACAATACTCGCACAATGGCCTGTAAGCAATTTTTTGCAATAGTTGTGAAATTATGGAAAGTAATCAAAACGCAGTGGCCCATGTCAGCCAGTGAGTCCATCTATTTAAAAGAAATTGGATCATGCACAATATTCTAAAAGTGTTTTATAATCACACCATTGACAACAGCATTGTGACACGATACTGTTAGGATAATACTGCATAATAATTGAGCAACGGCCTCGATTACGCCGCTTTGAATATGTTACAAAATCCTGGAAGTTGGACCATTTGTCTGTCGGATTTCGTTTGTGTAAATCCAGTCCCATGGGAAAGCTATCAATGAACGTGTTGGTGATTAAACTTCGTTTTCCAGCTGGAAGGAAAAGAAAATGCATGTGTTAACTGCAGTACTGCAAATGTCAAGTTCTTTTCGTTCATTAGCTGCGCTCAGATCAAGCCGCAAGGAAGGCATTTTTAACGGCCATTATAAAATAAACACATGAATTAACCGGTCAACGGAAAGCCATAGAGTAAGTATATTAGGTACAGTGGTAACTCCGCAATTATTAAATCACCAATGTGTATACACTTTTGATTTTATTAAATGAACTCAAGGGAGATACAGATGGTATTGTCATCAAATGTAAGATATGCAAAATTTTGTAGTTTTGAAGAAATTATCACGGAATTGAGTGATCATGACAGCAATGCAGAAAAATGATGGTATTTTACAGATTCTACGTGTTATAGCCTTGGTGTCGTAATGTTTGTTAAATTAGCAACTCGATGACCTGCAATTGCTTTCATGATGAACCTCAAGAGAATCTTCTTAAGCGAGATAATATCACAAGCAACGTGCACTGGTAGAGCAAAACAACAGAATCAAAGACAATGATTTCAATCAGCTTTGAAAGATGTAAATGGGTCCACATCACTATTCAGATTCAAGAAATGAAGCATGAATTTAGTGAATCATAAAATCATACCGATGAAAATTGAATTAAAACTAGAAATTTCAGTCAAGAAAGCAAAATTCATATTCTTATTTTGATATGAAGCCAGCTGAGCTGTCGAATGAGTGCCGGTTTTTTGCTACAACGGGGAGAATTGAAGGCAATTCGTGCCGTCGCATTCATTACTCTCTGTATGCGAAATAGTGATGACGACGGTGAACCATTATGCAGAGTCAAACAATAATCTAGTCCAGAGATCACTAGAGAATTCAATAAAATCCTTGCAGATGACACAGTGAAAACAGCTTCGAATAGAGCGAATTCGTCTCAGAACAGATAATGAAGCTGACGTAGTTCGTGCGATGTTTGGCTGCATCAAAAGTTTAGAGTCTATGACAACACCAAGGCACCTGAGGCTTGCTACAGGGGATATCATGATATTGCACACTCGCCTAGAGTCCGGAGGCACAGCAAGCCTACGTCGAGCAGAACCGCACCAAATGTTGAATTGCAACAACAAAATTCGTTGTCATGACACTTTAATTAACTTGTAAAACAAATAACCAAAAACGTGAATGGCTCGCGGACTAAAAGCAAAGAGTCGGATATATGTTTTTTGTACAATGCACACCCCTTGACTACCGCAGAGCTGCGCGTCTCCCTGACTAGATCGTTTGTATTTCTTAAAAAGCCTTGCTTGAATGGAGAGACTGCGACATTGTGAACATTCACTCGTGAAATTCTAAACTCGATTTTATTGAAGCATTGGCTGCAGATTAAAGTCGAAGAGGAATTTCTTCAATTTGAATTACATAAAATGCATCCACATGTCATGCTTTCTTATATGAGTGGTCGCTTGAAGCACACGAGAGAAATGAAAATGTTTGCAGACATCTTATCCGGAGAGGAAGTGGCACATACATGTATTTGTCCGAATTTCTATAAAAATGGTGTGAAGCTTGAGTGTTATGATTATATGAGTTATGAAAGTGTTATGAACATATGAGTGTTATGATTGTAAAAATGAGAGATTCTGAATAAAACTGTCGACTCACATAGAAGAACATGATCTGTAGATGAATTCTATAAAAGCCATGTGGAAGAACTGTCACATCGACTTTAACCTATAGACAATAATAGTAAAAGCAAAATAGTAATAAATAGTAAATAAATAGTAATTGTAATGAATCACTAAATATAAGGACAATTAATTGGCAATATACTATGCTTGAACACAACATCTCAATGATAGCGTTTTCCTAATCTTAGCTAAAAATGCATCAACATAAAGCAAACAAGAGGGCAATCAATTTTTAATGAAACGTTCTTTATTTGAATTATATTCCTGTTTCATAAATGGTCAGCTGTGGTCTGTAGGCCCACAACATAAAGCTGAAAGCCTTCATTGATACAGGGTTTCAGCATAAAGACGACCGATACTTCAAGTGAAAATTTCTATACCAATTCTCTCATGATGTGTGGACGTTAAAATTGGCTGACATTACAAAAAAGATGCGCTCCGAATAAAATTTGATCAAAAACATCTGAAATCTTTGCTTGTTATCATTCATTAAAAGGGAAATCCAATTTCAATAAATTTCATATCTTGTGAAAGATTATGACAGACCGTTTATGTTATGTCCAGTCAGTTGGGGTGAGTAGACTTAAATATAAAAAAATATAATAATAATAATAATTTAATATTATTATATTAAAAAATATTATATTTACTCCCACAGAAGGAAGTTCACAGAACGATCTACAGGTACACACAAATGCGAAAATTGCATTGTTTCTATTGAATCAGGATTTTGGCTTGATTCAATAAATAATTTTGATGAAGCTTTGAGACGATGTAACAATGTAATAAATGGAATTAAGATTTCACATAAACAGATAAATACATGTTTATGGCGCATATTTTGTGTTTTTACAAAATGTTTAAACATAAATTGGTAGTGCTCAGGAATGAAAACTCCTCAACAGAAAATCGCAGTTGGATCGATGCATTTGAGGATGTCGTGGAGCTAAGCTATATGATGCAATGAATAAAATAGAATCCACTGACAGGTTTAAATTTGAACGCACAGCATTGGAGAAATTATGATCTGCCTTCAGATTCTATCTAATAGATTATCTATTAGATTTTATTTATTCTCTTTATATTCTATATACCGAACTCTAGTAATAGATGTATACAATTGGAACATTTTCATTCAAGTTGCGCATGATTTTCCACAATTCACGCCATCCAAGTGAGATAATGAAATGGAATCGTCTTTTTCACACAGCTTTCTAACTTTTTCTCCATTTTAGCTAGAATTTTTGTGCATGGACAATTAACTTATTGTCCATACGAAAAAAGCTGGTGTCATCAGCCTTAAGAATATGCAAGCTTTATCATTATCGGTCAATTCGTTCTCTGATAAACTTCATTTTTCCTCTTCACTTCTAATCCCACTTGTAAGATGAGTCATCAGGCATCACTTGCATGAAGTGGAGATCAGCTTGAGATTTAAAGTGTGACACACAACATGCACGTCGCACAATCCAAGGACCATGTTTATTGACATCTAGCTGTCCTTGCACAATCTCTCACAAAATCTCACAATCACATAAGATAAGATGAGATAAATTTTTATAGAAATATGTTAATTTTTTTGTTATGCAATGATGTCGTTGATGACTATCGTCCATTACACATAGAAACATTTTCTGTGGTTGAATCGATTTTTATTGCAGATGTCCCGAACATTTCTCAAATATTTCATCATGGTTTTCATATTATAAAAATTAGTCACTTAAATTTTATTACAATTCATTTATCTATTATTCCAAGAAATTGATAAATGATAAAAACAAACTTCTAGAATGGAAGTTTGGCTTCGTGCAACACACAATAGTGCCTCAAAAATCGCAAGCTGTCAGTTTTATGCGCCTTCTCAACGACTTCATCACTAAGTCACATGTGTTATTCTAAGCTTTTCATTGTTGATTCATGCACTTTTAGAGTCAAAAATTCTTCACGTTTCGCATCAGAAAATCGCACATTTTGTGAAATTCGCATTTTTAAGAATTTTGCCTATTTATCAAATCTCAACAGATGTAGCCACCACGAGACATGTTTCGGCCTGTTGGGCCTCATCAGTCGTGGGTAGGTTTGAACCACGACTGATTCTTGTCTTCATTTTACCTATGTTTGTGATACATAAAGTTCTTGATGTCAGTTAGCGGCTATATTTATAAGAGAGAATATATTGCATAAAATATGCATTTAAAGTGAAGCAATAAAACTTGCTGTAAATGATCTTTGAAAGAAAATCACTCAAGCCTGTTATTCCCAGGAATGTCGCATTTCAACTGTGATGGAAGACATCTGCCTTAAAAGTGGAATCCATAGAGTAAATTAGGTACATTGGTAACTCCGCATTTATTAAATCCCCAATGTGTATACACCTTCGATTTTATTAAATGAGCTCAAGGGAGATACAATCGGAATTGTTTCCAAATGTGAGATATGCACATTTATGCACTTTTGAAGAAATTACAACGGAATCAACTGAACATGATAGTATAAAGCAGATGGAAATGATATTATTTCACAGATCGTCCGTATCATGACAGCCTTGGAGAGACAATGTTTGTTAAATTAGCAACTGACCTGCTATTGCTCTCATGCTGAGCCTCAAGAGAATCTTCTTAAGCGTGATCATATGAAAAGCAACCTGCCACTGGTACAGCAAAATAGCAGAATCAAAGACAATGATTTCAATTGACTTTGAAAGATGCAAATGGGTCCCTATCAGCATTCAGATTCAAGAAGTGAAACATGAATTTAGTGAATCACAAAATCATTCCGGTGAAAATTGAATTAGAAGCTTGAAATTTCAGCCAAGAAAGCAAAGTAATATCGCGATTTTTTTATGAAGACTTCCATAATAATGCGGATCATGAAATTCCCTTGATAATCAGCTTGATTTCAGCTTTGTTAAGATGCTTATTAGTAAATATTCATTCCTTTTGATATCCAACTTGTTTCATGCTACTTATTTAGGAGAGTCATCTCGGTAGTATATAAATTAGCAAAATTTTGACTTTTTCAAAAGTGCTCAAATAATTTTGTGGACCACGGGAACGTAATCTCCGCAAAAAACTGAATCTTTTGATATAAAATTTTCACTGTATACAGATACTTTTTTGAGTCGACACTCTACCTATACATGTATATCCCAACTCTATGGTGGAATCAAAACATAAAAAATGACAAAACTGTGGATAAGTGATTTACTGAATGCTAGATCTTCACATTTTTTGAGTAACACTGTTGTAGATCCATTAACAGATCGAATTTTGTGATATTTGACGCTTTCTAACTTGCAAGGAACTGGAACTATGCCTTAACAATTGTCGCTTTACTGATACTGAGTGGCAATCTGCAAATTAAATACAGCAAGGAGCTCGTGCAAAAAATTGGGAGGAAAGAATCTCTTGAGCAATTTAGGCCAGAGACACACAGAATACGCCAGAATCCATAAGCCATTTTGACAAGTATGACATTTCTCATGACAAGTAATGCAAGCAGGCAGAAGAAGAAAATATGCGATATTTTTCCAATTTTTATAGGAGCATTATGCACAGTAAAGGATAGGCATAAAGAATGACGCCTCATATCACAACGTTGGTTCTATTGAAGATCATCGCCCAAGGATTCTCAAACGGGTGACGGCTTACGGCTTATGACTGACGGTTTATGGCTTATTCTGTATGCCAGCTCTCATCGAAACTTAAGTGTTGGAACTTTGTTTATGGCTTATGGCATACGACATGTGGCTTATCGAATGTGCCTCCGCCTTAAAGGTCTGTTGACAGCAGCTTCTTCAATTTGTCGATAGCGCTGTTCTGACATCGGAAAAGAACGCACTGTCCGCGTGGTCTAGTGAAGAAGGTAACGAGCTCTTCTCTGCTCCAGACTTCTTTCCTGAACTTCGATTCGATTCGTGGGTCAGGTGGGTGCGGTTGGGGAATCAAAAGTGCCGGTGTCTTTTATTGATTTAGTACTTGTCATTCTCTTGAGATTGTCGATGCCTACTTTCTTTTAAACGAGTCGTGCTGAATTTCACAAATGGATAAAACAACAAATATAGGCTAGTGCATGTATAGTAATCTGATTATTATGCGGATATATAATGGCTTTTTATAAAACTTGTGCATGAAAGGTGATGCGCTTCCTTAGCAATTTTGAAACATAATTTTTATTCTTGATGTACAAATGCTTCTATTTAACTTACTAATATTACAAGAAATTTGATTAATGTTGTCATTTTTATGTATGAGAGGGAGAGTTGAATATGATTCATGCAAGAAAGCGACCACATTGATTCGTGAAATGTTAGTAATTACATCAATCTGCTAATACTCTTTTTATATCATCCTTATTTGATTACTATTCAGTGACCTATCACAGTTAATTAACTGAATAAGGTGCATTTCTGTCGCGATGCATCTGTTTACTTAGTTTTCCTTTCTCTTCCCCTCTATTGTATCGCATTCTCTTTCATTTCCTGTTAAGAGACACCTTCAGTGTATTAAAATGAAGTCTTGGAGTTTCACTTTAGACGATAACTGTTTCTGTCAGGATATGAGTAGCATGTCTCCGTGATCAATATGAAAAATTTGCTTTTCAACCATTTCCAGAAACTATTACCTACCATAGTATCGTTCCCACGTGCCTGGTTGCAACAAGCCAGATTGAATTCATGATGAATGTGGAGTCTTAAGTTAACAGAGAACCCCCGCAAAGAAGACAGCTGCGTATCAACGACGAGATCATAACAAGTGCATCGATTTTTTCTTCGGATCGCAGACTCGATGCATGTCATAGAAATTGAAAACAACAAAACCTCTAGAATGGAAGTTAATCTTCATCCAATACACAAGAGTGGCACATAAATCGCACGTTATCACTTAGATGCACTTGCCAACGACTGTGTCATTGGATCACAATCAGTCATGTGCAAATCTAGGCTTTTTATTGGAAGATGTGCCCCGACCTTGAATCAATTTCCATTCTAGTCAACTTCAGTTGAACAGTTTAATTCTATTATCCATACAGTTGTACATATATTTGTTGTTCATTCATAGCGCTTGTAAGGGAGTTTGGGTCGTTTGAAGCTCGCTTGGATGTAAGTATTGCTTTGCTTCTATGGAAGGCAGTCCATGTTAGGCCAATCTGCATTGAAGTGGAATCATTCTATGGTTCTTGGAAGAAGGTTCTTCGATTGTGTCCAAAATAGGAAAATTCCGAGACTTTTCGATTTTTCATCCATAGATTGTCAGGTGAAGTATTGAGCTAAGTTCACCTGTAGTACCACTCTTCGCTTTGGATGCATTCATAAGGAGAGCAGCCAGTGGCGGCTATAGCGATAATGCCCTTCATGCTCAGCATGACAGAGCATTTTGTCTCATTTTCCACACTTAGTCGACCTTCTCAATCGCAAGAAAATTCGAGTTCTGTACATCAACAAAACAAACTTTATTGCAGTATCTTTCAAACTTCTATTACATTCAATTGGTTTTCTCCAATCATATTACTATGATATTGAGGTCATACTCAATTAGAATTTATTAAGCAGCTAATTTATTCTAAAAAATCCTGAGGTAAGCAGATCAATTAGAGCATGCCTCTTTAGTGATTGATCAATACATCTTAAACCAATACTATATCGAAAACTGCACATGACGAATTCCATACTTCATCTGATGCAGTGCAGGAGCAGTACAAGCTGCACACATATCGCCCTCCAAACATGCACTCAACCGACAAGCTGCTGATTGTCGGCGTTGTGAGAAGCCTTGAGTCTCGGCAAGTTAAGTGACATTAGCTGCATAGTGTGCTATGCATGTCAAGAGTCAGAGTAAATGCAGGAAACAAGTAGAAGTGTTGCTCTTCAAATCACTAGCAGTTTAATCTACAGTTACACCACAATTTGCACTCTTTGATAAAGTACACGCATATATGGCTCAAACCTTTGTGCCGTATGCACAGCCTAGTCTAGACTCGCGATTCAATTTGGCATGCACACGTACACGTCCCGACTAGCTAGTCGCGACTGACGGTGATAATAGTAGGGGAAGGATCTCCTTGCTGCGTCACCACTGCGTCGTCAGATGTTAACAGCTAAGTCATCGGCTGAATTTCATTGGCTGTTCAATATCCTGGTGGGAGAAACATTGAATGACGAACATAACGCCTGCAGAAACTGCAGTTCACTGAGATTGATCGGCTGTCAGCTGGCGACTAGGGATTCCAAAATCCCGGGATTGAGTAGAATCGTAAATATCCCATTACAAAGCATAGATAGGCCTATATGCTGATAGCATGTGATGCTGGTAGGGATTGCAATCCCGAAATTCTTTGGGTTTGTGCAAATACCGAAATCCCAGAATTAATTTATCAATTCAGTTGTTATTTTGGTTTGCTGCTTCGGTAGGGGAAACCGAATCGATTTTCGAATACTTTTCGATACCTTTCTTTGAATTAAGTAATTTGGTATGCTGTCTTGTTTTTACCGTTGCTTATTTTTTACCTCGCAAACTGCTTTTACCAAAGAGAGATAACACATTTTGAACATGAAAATAGAACATCTTAGGTATTGACGGGTGAAAATGAGAACAGTCCTTAAGTCAAGCATCTTCAAAATGATTGAGGATAAAGCAGTACATTTCCCATGTGTGCTGAAATTGCATTTAAAAAATGACTTCTGGTTTAAGCTCATGAGAAAAGGTCTTTACAAAGCAAGTAGATTTTACATTATCATCTGCTTATCTAATAAGGAATTCATCTTGTGACTATTTTCCGATAAAAAGCACTCAATTAGGAATCTTTAAAGGCACGTTAGTACGACACAAGCATCTTTATATTAAGCTTGAAAAAAGACGGGATTCCTTCTAGTCTCGACTATGCTGTGCATGGAAATCCCAGTCGCGACTAGTTTTGAGTCCATTCACCAGCGGCGATTATTGTCTCTCATTCCCAGGTAAACACCTAAACCTATTAACCTTAAAATCAATAGGCAAGCGGCAGGTCCAACTATTATGTGATTGTTCGCCTCCATCAAATCGTTTTAAAATGCATATGAGTATATACAGCATCCGTACACTTGTACCTTCTAAATGAAGTAAAAGCAAAGCATTCCAATTCAGCATTCATTTTTTTCTTCAATTCTATTCTTCTTTCTGACATTGCAAAAATGTCGATGACATCTGAATGCCATTCTTCCATTCTAGGAAACCGAAGATACGGCGCAGATGAATCTAATTCTGTGGGTTGTAGCGTCAGCATTTCGGTCGGTACTTGGCACGATGGACGAGTCAAGGCTGCTATCCCTTAAGGGCACAGATCTTTATTTCGCAAATAATCTATGAAATCTTTAGATCAATCGTTGCTTGAGAGACCTATTAAGATGTAGAGTTTTATATTTGAGACAAAAATCAGAGTAACATGTTTTTTGAAGGTGGTACATTTTTATACCATTATGCCCTAGAGGAAATTTTGCTCTTATTTTTGAAAATGTTCAATTTAATCACTGACTGCTTAAATTTAGATAGAGGATGAATACTTGTCATGCATCAGCTATAATAATAAGTCTATACGAAATCGACTCATACCACAATGGGCTTCCATGCACTTTATGCATTTAGAACATAAAGTACATGTAATTCAAAATCAAAAAATCTACAATAAATTTTGAAATATCCCTGTTGATGGTAATGGGAGAAGCAGTTTCTTTGGAGATTCAGCCAAAAGTCAGTATCAAAACTCCTGCAGAAAATGTTGCTTGGACATTTATAATTCTTTGGAGAACACACTACGTTTTCTCTTGTTTTGAATGGCGAGGTATACATGATTACATGCTGAGGAATGTAAACCGATGCTTCAAATTTCCTTTTCATTTGTTCTGTAGCTTGCAAACCCATTGCAGCGTAATTCAATTAGCTCCGCTGTTCCCGGATGACTTTCATTGCTTCCTCTTCAACATAATTACAGATTTATGTCTGTCTGTCTTGCTATAGTTCAGATTGTGGAATCAGAATATCAGCAATAACTCCATCTTATCCAGAACTTTCCAGAAATATCTCTTCACGTCACATTTAGTTGGCCTACTTTGAAGTATAAAGGCTTCAGTGATTGTTTTATATAATCACGCATCTCTATCTGCATCGAAGAAGCCTCAGGTATCGTCATCGACATGTACTGACCTACATTTATCGAAATACTTAGGCATGATATACATGGCATATCAGGTAATGTCCCTGATGTCGAAGTTTGAGTGACTGTGTGATCACAATTCTGGCCATCATTTGGTATCAGTTCTAGAAGTATGGGCTCAAATGCGACAGAGACCCTATTTCGAATGAAAGAAATGCATCAATGTCTTATCTTCCACAAAGTGCTCACCTATTACCGACATTCACTATGTCCTTCTGCAAACAGAAATGTTCATTCGCTTCATAATACTATAAGGATTACTCATTCTATAGCATATCCCTAAGGTTCAGTGGTTTAAATTTGTACCATCTACATTTTGTACTATTATTTCGTGTGAAGTCTTAGATTTTTCGCAGCAAATATGACTGATTATATTCATATAGATCATATTCTTCAAAATTTAATAGCATTCAAGTGTAATGAGACTCATTACACTTATTTTGCATTCATACATACATTTATCGACGCTTACCAAATGTACTTCATGAAATATGCTGATAATGCGATGTAGTCATTTTCAGCGACTTTAATCAAATCAAATCGATTGATTTTTTAGGCAAACATGTAGAGATATCATTATTGTTCTTTTTAGTCCCAACAAGACACAAAAACCAAAAATTGTCCCATTACGTGTAGTGCTTCAGTACCATTGAAATGTAGATAAATGGTGGTATAAAAATATGCCATGAAACCCTACAGGGCTATTGCCATCAAGGCACCTTGGATGTCTAATGGTATCTCTCGGAGATTGTGACTCCTTTTGTTATTCCAACAGTATAGGGGAACTATCTCATCATCCAAGATGACAATGCGTAGATCACATCAGCCAGGTGATAACAGCAATTGAGTAACTCTCATGGCCTTCACGCTCTCCTGATCCTTTGCCAATCAAGATTGCGTGGGATGAGCTTGGTAAAAGGGTGAAAAACTCGTATCCACATTCTCCTACCAATTTCGAACAACTTTCCAAAAGATAGGTTGCACAGCAATAGGAATGCATTGATTGATCAAGAAAGATCGGATGAACTCTATGAACAATAGAATTTGAGCTTGCATTAATGCTAGGGCGGTCATATCGGTTGCTAGACATGTGTTAAATAACGTTTTATTATTTAAAGTTATAGTTTTGATGCTACTTCATTTATGAAAATGAAGGTCCCTGTAATTATAAGTGTTAAGATTTCTTGTCACTCAGTATATATATGTTTCGTCCGCCGCTGACTTGGCAACGTAGTCAATTTTTCTATCTTCTTTTGCTCATGGACTCGCTGTTGGAGTTGGTAGTCCTATGTAACTCATTGAATGAGTACTAAAGTGAGTGCGAAAGTACTGTGCTTTCGAACCCAAAGAGTAAGTACTAAATTATATACTAATATTTTCGAACCCAAAGAGTACTAGATTTTGTGCCTCATTTATCTGTCGTAGTTAGAAGGCATACTCAGGTTCATTGACCTTTCTAGCAATCACTTGGGACTTTGCGAATTTCTTTTGAATTCTAGCAAATATCATTGGGACTGTCATCAAATGACATGGGGGTATGTACATACGGGTCAAAAATGACCAGGAACTTGCAATTAATAAAAAAAAATGAAATCAAAAGCGTCATCATATTGTCGGTGAATTGGCCCTTTGTGCAAAATGTCAATTTTTGGGAGAATATTATCTTGATCTTTTTAAAGTGATGCACAGAATAAAAATACTAAAATACCCAAGCATTATCATTTGAAATTGTCATCACAAATTGCCACAGCGCTGTTTTACTGCAGATTGTTCTATACATTTCTGGAGGACCCATCTGCACATGCGGCCTTTTGCATAATTGCTACGTGCAAATACGGCTTTTTGCATTTAGACCGATTTACTGTCTATTCGAACAAAGTTCACGGAAAGTGTAAAAGTTGTAGGCCTATATTTTCTGAAACCCCTCAGCAAGGCGAATTCAAAAGTCATTATATCCACTTGATCCTATATGCTTAAATGGATAAATACATATACATGTACAGCACCACCGAATCTAATTTCATTACTGCTGTGATTTACCAGATAGTACCACTGATATGCTTTACATAGCACATTGATCAATAGCCATCGCAAAATATATAACCGAAAGACGCAAAACTTCTGGCATAACTGCAAATATGTACACGGAATCACACGTAGACTTTGCTGTCACCGAATATTCTCTCGAATCTCTTAATGGAATTTCTCGCATAGATGAAGATTTGTGTTTCGTAGCTGATATTTTAGACACCTGAACACCTTTAAGGCACCTCTTTTCGCACGTCATCACGACAAAATGATGTAATTGTCATCATGGTAACTTCAATACTAGTGAATACTGTATGACGAGTCATTATTTGGATTGCAATCCCGGTTGCTCTTCCAACCGGGATTTCTCGATTGCAAAAATTCAATCTTGGAATTTTGGATTCTAAATATTTTCCTAATCCTGGGATTTCGAAACAAATCGCTTACAGCAGGCCGATATTTACACGCAGAAGAAAGATTTTGCTGGTTGGTCTTCTGAATGCATAATTTTCTATTTTACATAATATGACGGTCAGTGACGCTGTAGCGTGGATAATTTAAGCAGTGTTAGTCAGCTTGCTCACATAGTCTACATAACAGATATTGCTTTCCATTCATGCTGCATTCACTAGGCCTATTATCTTACACTATTTGTGGTAGTTGGAGAATGTTGAACTGCTTCCACACTAATCACCGAAATAACTAAGTTCACCAGTCCAACAGCATGCAGACTTCCACAGTAATGCATTATTGCTTCCTGTAAAGTCTATAAGAAATAATTGATCAGTATTCAACCGAGCAGGCCTATTTGAAATAGCCAGATGTATGCCGAATACCAAGTTCATCCACTATTAGAGATGAAAAATTGAACAAAAGGAGACGACTATTTAGTTGTGACCCATCTCAAAAATATAGAAGCAGAAGGAAATTATTGGATATAGAACAAAATATTGGACAACATTTGACTTTCATATAATTTACCTTGACTATATGAAATTTCATTATCATTAAACCATGAACCACTAGCCTGCAGAGGTAATAAACAATCATATTAAGGATATTTTAGGCATTAAGATGTCATTCTTTGTCTATAAGTCAAAATCGGAGAAAAATGATCCACTTAACCTTGTAGGCTGCAAGGATATACAAGAAAAGCCTCCAATTAAATTTCCGATTATCTTGTTAGATTAACGGACTAATAGTTAACATAGAAAGCTTTTCAGGATAAATGAGCAAAACTAAGAATGCTTATTCAGCTGCTCTGAAAAAGTAATCCGCATTATGATGTCTTCTTGATCAAAGTATTAAAAATGAATACATATCTTCATCGTTAGAATTATTCAAAATCAATATTTCACCCTCAGTCACAAAAAATATTGTTAATTTTGATAAATAACATCTTTCCAGAAGTAGCTGCAGTAGCCAGTAAGTTACCGCAGTCTGTGCATTTGAAAGCAGTGGATTTTATACTAGTAAGGTAAGCATGTTTGGCAAAATTTAAAAGTGCATTTAGTCCTGCCAGAATCTGATCATTTAATATATCTAAGTATTTGGTTGATAATTTTATAAATACTGGAACATTTTTACAAATTGATGCGAATACATTCATGACCATGTTTGAGTTCACTAGACTGCTATCCTGCAGACGATCAGCTGAGATGAAGAGCAGTTATTCTATCATGTTCTCATCAAACCCAGTCGCGACCGAAGTGAAATTTGTTATTGTCGGAAATCACCATGACGTGTGCTGCAAGCACAATTCAGCGATGCGCCAATGATGCCTTTCCATTCGCAGTAACTTTGAGCACTTCGTGTGTGCGTGCTGTGTACGCATTGGTCGCGAAAGGGTTCAATGGTATCTTATAAATGCAACATTAAGATGACGAAGGTCGACCAAAACTTGATCAAAACCACACAATTTAATTGATTTTCTTTTTCTCATGATATGCCTTCGAATGAAGATCTGGTAGTAGAAGTGGTAGTAGAAATTGCTATATCAACTAAGACAAACAAAAAACGCGGTCTTGGTGGACAAGAAAATGTATTTTCAACCAGTCCTTTTTCAAGCAGCATACTTAGCGTACATTGAACTCTTGTTTTGTTTTATTAGTAGTACAGGCTTCTTAACCGTTAAGCTACGCCAACGGGTCACTTATGTCAAAATGTTTACATTTCATACTTTTTAAGGTTGTTCTTTTAATCTCACACTTAAGCCCTTTCTAGACTTTAATTACATTGATTTTTCTGACCTAAATATGATAGAATAATTTTTTTCGTCCACTTATGTAAGTGGTGATCGCTTGCAACTACTCAAAGTACGCTGATGGGTCAGAATCGACCCATGTAGTGTTTCTGATTCATTCGTTAATTAATGCAAGAAAAGAGGAAGCTCCAGTGACTCGAAACGTCCATGCGCATTACAGAATCCCGATGGCTAAGTTATTAGTTCCTACAAGGAGCAGCTCATTTTTTACAGCAACGATGACACGAGAGAGATTTGAGGAAATTCGACGATTTTTCAGAACAGACGACAAGCTACGAAGGGAACGGCGGGATAGACTTTCACCGGTTCGCTACTTTTTTTGAGAGGAAAATGAAACAATTTCAAGACATTTATCGCCCTGGGCCACATTTGACAATTGTCGAACAACTGCTTGGCTTCCATGGCCGCGTCGTATTTCGTCAGTACATTCCGAATAAACCTGAAAAGTACGGTATAAAAATCGTGTGGCTGGTAGACAATGAAACGACGTATGCAATAAACGGATTGGTGTATCTCGGTGAAAGTACATTTCACGAGAAGCAATTCGAAGATATTCAGAGCAAACGCGACAGAACAACAATGGTTACTCGCGAACCAATATTCAATCAAGGGGTGAATGTTACCATGGACAATTGGTTCACTTCGGTTCCTCTGATCGATCTCTTCCATGAGAGAAAAACAACTCTAGTTGGAACTGTTCGCCATAATTCAAAAGGAATTCCTCCTCAAGCCAAAGTTTCACGTGGACGTACAAGAGGCGATGCACAGTAGTTTTACTCTGACAATGCAACTCTTTTATCTTATAAAGACAAAAAATCGAAACCTATTTTGTTGCTGTCAACTGAACATCGACAAGCAAATGAAGAGAACAGTAAGCCGGAGATTGTAGAGTACTGCAATAAAACAAAATCTGCAGTTGACAATATGGACCATCAGCTGTCCTTGACTTCATCGGTAAGGAAGTCTCTTCGGTGGACCTACGAATTTATTTTCAACTTGATTGACATCACCGTCTTGAATTCATACATTTTATTTCGTCACACTTCTGATGGGGCTCATGTTGAAAGCATAAAGTCAAGAGCTGATCTCATTGATTCACTTACAGAATCACTATGTTTACCGTTGATGCAGAAACGAGTTCATCTCAGGATGACGAGAGAAACCATGTTGGCACTGGAATTGTTCAACATACGTCGTTCTCCAAATGTGGAAGACAGTCCTCCAAAACGAGGACGATGTCGATTCTGTCAAAATGATAACAAGCATACACTTCGTTGTGCAATCTTCAGCGGTGCTTCATGCAAATTACATGGATCGTTCAAACACCACACATACTAAAACTTGATTGGGTCAATGCATGTACCTTTTTTGTAGTCAATTGAATGAATCCTACAAAACTGTTGTATTTTTTTCTTTCTAAATATGTATCGGTATATAAATGTACAGTATGTATATAGGTACGTACACTGTACAGTAATCTGGTAAGCGTTTATACGTATTTACAAACTACTATGATAACTACATGCAACATGTTTCTATGTCATTTAGGCTACTGAAATTACAGGCATCTTGATTATTTTATTGTTATTGTAGGCCTCGATAAGCTTATAGGCTTAATTGATCAGTATAGTCTGATGAAATTATTTTGACATTTACTTTATTTTCAAACGCTCAATCATTTATCACATCAGTACTGGCCGTTATGTTCATCTAATTATGATCAGATAACATTTTTCATGATGTATAATATATTACTATAATGTACTTAAATTCGAGAATTTTTCTTTTTTTTTGCACTGTTGTATTTATAATCATACCCGTGTAGCCTTCGCCTATAGGCCTAATTGATTCTATGTTCCATATTTTTCAACGATAAAGTCGGAAAGAAACATTATCACATTTGGAATACAAAAAGGCATCGAATTTCATCTCATTTTCATGTATTTATCTACTTGGGTCATAAATGACCCATAGGCGTATTCTGACAGATTTTCTTTTTGGCGTAGCTTAACGGTTAAGGCTTAAAAATTCACAAAATCATTTCGAAGTAGATAATGTTTTCGTCTTATTATCTCTGAAGCTAGTTGCATAACAATTTCACAATAGTGACCTTCGATGCTAAAATCTATCTATTCGCAATTGATCGGCGTAGTAACGAATTAGTGACTCTGTGCACTAAATATATTGCATACATTGAAGACCCCAACATTTTAAAGCACAATGAGACCGTTTATGTGTGAGTAAAGACTGTGAAACGGTAATTATTACCTGCAATGATTACCAAAACCAATAGTAATCAGCACATTTACATCATAAGAGATGTCAATGGTAATTATTACTGGAAATATTACTTGAATTAATGATAAGAATCACCCAAATCAGACATTCAAAACTTACCGTTAATTTTACATCACTAGTGTGAGTGATTTGAAATGCATGTTCATGCACATAGTTGCAGCTTAACTTCAGCGAATCCTTCAACTAACGGAACCACGCGTCAAAGTTATTAAAAAATCCGAAAAGGAACACCGTTTGCCTGAATGACAGAAAAATCTAGTCCGTGGCTAGTCACCTCACCGATTGCATTACCCTTGCCTGCCACCAGGGGCATTGATAAAGTTAGCAGTTGCTATAGCATCAGCTCTGGGTAGTGCTAGGCTAGCAGCTACTTCTAGTAGTAGCAAAGGCATGATATTAATAGTAGCGGTTTTTAGACCGAGAGCTACTGACGTTTTTTCCGAAATTCGCGCACGAGCTTCCTGTTATTTTTCATTTGTAGATTGTCACCTAACATCAGTAAAACGACAATTATTGAGTATAGAGTAGTAATGAGCAAAAGACCGTTCCAAGCCACCATAAAATTCAAAAAATAGTATCTTTAAAAACGACATAAATTCATGAATTTTAACCCTTTTTCAGGTTTTTAGGACCTAAATTCATAAATTTAGACCATTTAAAAAGTACCATTTTTTGAAAAATCGGTATCTTTAAAAACGACTAAATTCATGAATTTGAACCCTCTTTCAGGTTTTTAAGACCTAACTTCATTAATTTAGGCGTTTTTAAAAATACCCAATTTTTCAAAATTTTCAAAATCTCAAATTTGAGAATTACAATTTTCACCCGCCCTTAAAATCATGACCGTTCCAGGACACCGAAAAAATCATAAAATTACAATTTTCACCCGCCCTTAAAATCATGACCGTTCCAGGACACCGAAAAAATCATAAAAGTTAAGAATCTCAAATTTGTGAATTACAATTTTCACCCGCCCTTAAAATCATGACCGTTCCAGGACACCGAAAAATCTTAAAAGTTAAGAATCTCAAATTTGTGATTATGAAATTTTTCACCCCCCTTAAAATCATGACAGTTCCAGGACACCGAAAATTATAAAAATTGGTAATTTTAAAAACGTCTTTTAAATCCGATTTCAGGTTTTTAAAATATGAGATAACTAAAATTATGTGTCTAATAATATTTCTTTAACAATGGAAGAAGCAAAAATGGATGAAACAAAAATGGAAGAAACCGCAAAAATATATCCTTCGTTATCTCAATTAAACTTTTACGGAGCAGCGTGACTTCTTTCTTTCTCTCTCTCTCTCTCTCTCGATCCTGTCTGTTACAGGAATATTGTATTCACAATGACATGCATTCTTTGAAACAATTGCTTGTCTTCAATGAGAATAATTCCCGTATGTTTTTAATAGAATGACCTTGAACGCTAATAGAATGACCTTGAACGCTAATGGAAATTTACACCAAAATTGTTCTGGGAGCCGGAAAATGTGTCAGAATGTTTGTCGACATGGCTGCCGATAAAAGTGCCGACATGGTTCGAGAGTCGGTGTATTTTTCCATTCAAAATAATGTCGCATGAGTGATTGTTATGGAAACTAAAATGAAGAGAAATGCTCATTCATTTATCTTCTCTCTCATATGTCCATTGTGTTTAGATTGTATTTGTTCTTTTGTTCTCATAGTGTGAATGAGATTTCACAACCCGCATCATGCGCTATTGTCTGTGATTTCCTTCACCCGTATCAGCTGACACAATTTTAGCAGCTGCTACACGCCAATTCTTTTGAGAAATTTCTGAAATAGATTTTATTTCATTTAAAATGAGTAACATTAGAGACTTCCTAAAAATATACGGCAAACAAACCACGACAAATTTCGATTTAAATAAGATCGCAAATCAATTGGGAATAAAGAATTTTCTCCTATTGATGAGAAATGAATTGCAGTTGATAAAAGATGTGCGAAACACTAACTCTGCTAATAAACCGATTTTTTTACTATGTAACGTTTTAATTTAGATTAAATTAAATCATTTCAAAATCGAATAAGTAGTAAGGAAAGACATCATTATGGAACAGTTTTAAATCAATACCCCCCTTCTGACTTCTAGGGGTCCCTATAAGAAATTTTTTTATTATAAAATGAGCAACATAAATGAGTTTTTAAAATTATATGGAACACAAACAACAACGAATTTTGATCTAAAGAAAATCGCAAATCAATTGGGAATAAAGAATTTTCAAATATTGATGAGAGACGAATTACAATTCCAAAAAAATAAGCCATCAGGAACCTTCAGTTCCCGGAACAAAGTTCCAACTATAAATTTCATAACAAATCTTCACACATCAGATGAAAAAGGAGTACATTGGTCTGCAGGTACGTCTAATAAAAATGGAGATAATTACTATTTCGACTCTTATGGATTGCCTCCAACAAACGAAGTTAAAAAATTACTTGGCAATGGAACTTATAATACATTTCAAATTCAAAAACCAGGAACTACTTATTGCGGTCAATTATGTCTTTATGTTTTATTTAAATTACAAAAAGGAGTACCATTTCTTGATATTGTCTTAGAATTGAATGAGGGAATTTCATTCCCGAAACGTTAGTTCCAATAATAATGATAATGATAATTAAAAATCGCTTCGTTGTAATTCATTTTGATAAAATCGTCCTCTGATATCTTCATCATCTAAATCTTTGATTTCGTAGGTAATCGGAGAAGTTTGATTTATTTTACAAACTTCAAATATTTCTTTAGTCCAATAGCCAACAAAGCCTTTTTCAAATTTATTTTTATACTTAAATATTCTAACTCTATCTCCAATTTTAAATTTCGGCTTAAGTTTCTGCAAATTCGGATTACTCTCATTCGAATAATTATTTTTGAATATTTTCTTTCGGATTAAATCAGGGTCGTCAGAAGCATTCTTTGGGATTTCTTCAATACCTGAATGAACTTTATTATTGTACTGCTCTACAATTCCTGGTAATATCTTCAACCATTTCTGATTTCTTTGCTCAGTAAATTTCTTGAATAATTTATTTTTTAACGTCCGATTGAATCTTTCTATCACTACGGCCTTCCCTGCATTTTCAGTTGAATACACAGTTTCAAATAGTGGCTGAACGTTTCGGTTATAAAATTCCTACCCTTTGTCAACAAACAATTTCCTTGGCTTTCTATTAGTTTCTTTAAAGATTTCTTCAAACGCATATTTAACTGATAGACCACTTTTTTTAAAGGCTTTACCCAAGCGTATCGTGTATATAAATCTATAACGGTCAATGCGTATTTGTAGTCCCTTCCATTTGGCATATGAATAAGATCAGCACTCCAAACATCATCTTTATTAAATACTTTTACTTTCAATAAATGTTTAGGCCTTCTATACTCTTTATGAATTTCGGAGGCATAGGTTCGAGCGTTGCTCTCAGACAGCTTTGCTGTCGTTTCATTTAAACCCTGACCGAATAATATTTTAGCTTGTAAAGCTTTCTTAACAAACATTCTTTCAATTTTTTCTCTAAATGTAGGATTTTGAATACTATCTAATTCTTGAATCATCTTCTTATCAGCTGCATGTCGAGAACTTAGATCATGATTTCGATAAGCTAAATCATGCCTGTAAGCTGCGGCATCTACTCTATTTATTGGTTCTTCACCTGGTTTTGGATTATTATTCTCATCTAGTCTTATATCTAATCGAGTTCCTGGACCGGTATATGAATGACCAGGAAGATGTTTTTCTTTTGAATATTTACTCCAAATAAAACCAGGAAAGTTTTCTAATGTTTTTTGTATGTCGTTACCTCCATAAATTTTACAATTTGAGTTTTTAGTTTTGTTTAACAGATAATTCAATAAATCTAAATTAGCAATTTTTAATTTATTTAAATGTTCGGAATTTTTAGAATTCATTTTAAAAGATAAAATAAATGTTTTACCTTATCATACTAGGACTTAGATATATTCCAGAACCATCTTTAGTTTCTTTAATTTCAATTAAATCATCAACATTGTGGAGAATGTTTTTAAGAACTCGTTTTCCTTCATCAACCAAATTTAATTTACTAATAAAATTATCTACTATTCCGTCACCCCTAGCAACTTTCTCTAACTTTCTATTATGTCGTTTTTGTTCTTCTAATGCTGCCTTCTCTGATTTATTTTTATTTACTGCTTGGACAATACCAGCTGTCCCACCTGCAACACTTCCCGCAGCTGCTATGCCACCTATTATTAGAGGAATTAATGGGAGAATCCTGCCATTCTTTTCTTCTTGTAATTGAATATTCTCTATCATTGGTTTACTTATGTAATACTTTTTTTTGTTAATCGTAATAGTTTTAGGTGTATTTTTGTCAACAATATTACGTAATTTTAATTCAACAGTTTTATTATTATTATTACTTTTCGCTTGCGACATTTTTAATAAAAAAATTTTAAGTTACGAAAAATTTTAATCTATTCTAGTTATGAAAAAATTTTAAGTTACGAAACATTCTTAAGTTACCAAAAATTTTAAGTTATGAAAAAAAATAATTAATTAATCGGACCAAAGGTCCTCAGGTTACTAACCGATCCTAGCCATCTTTCCATTAAGAATTTCCATAGAATATTTTACATCTTCTAGCAATAAACCATAAGCCATCAATGAAGTTGTGGAATCTTTTTTTTCAATATTAATTGTTACATCACAACCAGTCTTGATAATATCTTCAGATTGTGCACTTAAATCGAAACAGAAAACAGGATATAAATGTCTCCAATCTCCAGGAGTTAATTGTGGTTCAACTCCAAATTCTATACAAAGATTTCGATAAGAATCATATCCTTCCATAAATTGATTATTGGTATCATCGAATCTTAATGGATCAATTGGATATCGGGTTTGATTTAAAGCAACTTGTAAACTTCGAATTGTATTAATATGACATAATCTGTCATAATCTAAATTAATATGTCATAATCTAAATATCCGAATAATGGAGACAGTGACCAATTTACTGTCTGTTTACTTTTCTTGTTAAATTTACGTCTTTCTTTATATGCATCATTATTTGTTTTATTTAAATGTTTTGCAATATTTTCTACATCTTTCGCAATTCCTGCTGCATCTGTTCCAGCGTGAGTTAAATCATCAACAATTATGCCATCATTAGTATCAGGAAACCAACCTTCGATTTCATACTTTTTATTATTTTCACCAATTGTTACAAATCTAAGCATTGTATCAATTACACCTGGAGAATCACTTATTGTTTCTATATTTTGAGTTGCAACATCTAAACGCATTTGTGTAAATAATCTTGGAAAGAAATTATTCTCTAATGCAATATTATCGGTATCTGGTAATGGTGTTGTAAAATTGGTATCACTATATAAAGAATATTCACAGTGTAAAAATGAATCAGGTAAATATAAATAACTCTGCTGATTATCAACATCAAAAATTAAATCTCCTCCAGTATTTACTCTACTAGAAGATCCGGGATTCATAGCAATTCTTATATAGTCATTCTTTTTTTGATTGTAACTGACGAACGGAGGATCGTCTAATCTAAATTTATTTTCGATAAGAGAAGACATTTTTATAAAATATAATTTGACTTTTTGTTTTTCTCACACACAGAAAAAATTTTACTAAAAAAATTTTACTAAAAAGTTTTACTAAAAAATTTTACTAAAAAATTTTACTAAAAAATTTTACTAAAAAATTTTACTAAAAAATGTATTTAAAAAAATTTTACTAAAAAAATTTTACTAAAATATAATTTTAGAATTTTGCTAGACCATTACCTCTTATTTCTTCAATTGAACGTTTTATGGCTACGC
This sequence comes from Prostheceraeus crozeri, assembly GCA_907163375.1. NCBI lineage: Eukaryota > Metazoa > Platyhelminthes > Polycladida > Euryleptidae > Prostheceraeus > Prostheceraeus crozeri. The sequence goes on from CAJQUW010002268.1 coordinate 427,392, forward strand.
CTGATTTCTTCTCCTGTTTACTATCAGACGGACCTCCGCTCCTCAAGGTTTCACTCCCCACAGCTATGTTAGCAATTTTGTTTTCTGTTTCCTCTGAAAGTTTTTTAATTTTTTTAGTTCTTCTGAATCATTCTTAAGTTTACGAATAGTTTCTAGTTGTTTTGATTCGTTTTGAGACTTAACAGCATTTGATATTGCACTAGCTGTACTACCTATAGCAGCTGCTCCTTTTGTAGCAGATTTAATCAAATCTTTATTATTTTGAATTAAGTTAACGATACTTCCTATACCAGAAAAGATGCCAGCCCCTTCGTTTTGAATTGTTTCTACACTGTAATAATGGTAAACAGATTTCATAGATGGTTCATGAGCAATTTTTTGATTTGAAGCAAAATGTTTAAGATTGTGTTTATAAATTATAGGCATTTTTTAAGATTAAATTTGACTTTTGGGAAAAATATTTACGATTGGTTAGTACCCTGAGAACCTTTGGTCCGATCGGCTAAAGCTTCTGGACAAGGTCCGTTCAAGATTTACGTGTGTGAATGTCCAACAACTTCGTGATAACTTTATTAATTTTCCGTTGCACTTTATCGATTGCGTCAAGTAGCGTGTGATGTACTTTAATTTATTTTCTATTAACTTGTATTTTCTCCTGATTCATCTTCAATGCCGTTTTACGAGCATTTAACTTAATTTTAAGAACATCTAATTAACTTTTAACGGCATCTAACTGTTCTTTATTTTCTTTAGAGTTTTCTTGTAAATTTTTCTTTAATTCATTTTCTAAATTGATTTTAAGATTTTTCATTTTATCAACTTTTTGATTAAGCGAGTTTACTTCATTTATTATTCTATTCATCTTTTTCATTTGTTGAGTAATTTTAGAACTTAATTCATCAACACTTTTTTGGAATGTAGTTTGTAACTGTTTTAAATTTTTTTAAATTCTTTCAGGAAGTTTTTCTATTTCATCTTCTAATTGTTCTTTTAACATTTTTATCTGATGTTTATTTTTAATGACTGCAGATTTTAAATTTATAGAAAGTAATATTAAAATTTTTGATTGTTCTGAAATCTTTAAAAAAGTTTTGCTATTTCTGCTTCTAGCTCTCTATCCTTTTTATCAAGTTTTAATAATTTTTCGTTTAATGATTTGTCATTAAGTTTAAGCAACTTTAATTCATTCATCAGTGGAACCAAAACATCGTTTATATATTTTTCTTTTAAGTCATTGATTTGTGTATCAACATATTGTTTATTTGTTAACTTTGTATTTTGTTGAGGAAGAATAGGAAGATGCAATGGACCAGATAAAACGTCTTCAGTTTTCATGATATAATTTTCTATTTCTATTTCTGATTCACGATTATTCGGGATATATGCACCTCCACCAACATTTGGTAACATCATTTTTAAAACAATAAAAAAGTAATTTTTTTATATAATGAGAAAAAAAAATAAATTTTTTTCTAATAAAAATAAAATTTTTTCTCATTATAAAAAAATAATTTTTTTCTGATAAAAATAAAAAAATGGAAAAACCAAATTTAAAAAAATTATATTCGCCCGCATCATCCTGTTCTTCTTATTCGACGAGATCAACGGGATTTGAAAATAAATGTTTTGATAATAATAATAATCCATGTATAGATGTTAATATTTTATTTGAATTACAAGCCGAAATATTTAGAGAACAGACTAAAGGTTTACCTCCTATAGAAACTAACTATTGTATATTTCCGGGGCATCCATTTATAAAATTTATGGAGATTGTAAGCAAATATAATGATGTGGCTTATGTAGAATTAAATAAAGAAAATATGGTTATTATTGGTCATAATAATGTTTATGGTTTTATTAGAGCAGTGTTGCCAATTAGTAATACTGATTGGATAGAAACTAAAATTATCAATTATATCAATATTAGAGAATTAGTAAAAAAATTAAAATCTTTTTCAAAAAGAAAAAATTAGATTATTTGTTGATGAAAAAAACCAATATAATATTCATATCGAGAGTAAAAAACATAACGAAGAGTTATTATGTCAAGTATATTATAGAGACACAATTTATAAACAAGAAACATTAGAAATGCCACAAAGATATGATGATGATACTTATATAGGGTTATATTCAAACTTAAATATTAATTTGTTAAAATCTTATATAAATGGTTTAGCTCAACAAGAGAAAATTTATATGTGGACTACACCTTATACTATTAACAATGACCATAATCATAATCATAATAAACGAACCGAAGGTTCTAGGGCTTTGCCCGATCTTAAAGAATCCAATAATAATAATTTTAAAGAATCTTATAATAATAATAATGATAATGTTAATATAGATGATGATAATATAGATGATGATTCTGAAACATCTGAAAAAAGTGTAAATGGTAAAAAAGATTATAAAAATATTAGTAATTATAAAAATTTAAGTGAAGAAAAATTTATATCTCATACTGATGTACATGATATTGATACTACATATAATCAAAATTTATCTAAATTTCATTTTCTTACAATTGAAAATAATAATGATGGAATAGCTGAAGATACTGTTAGACAACTATGTGTCGGGTCTACAAAATTTAAATTAGGATTTACATCTAATCAATTTAAAATTTTATCATCTTTAATAAAAACTAAACATGATTCAGATTATGGTGGTGTTATTAAATTTTCCAAAAGAGATCAAAGACCAATATTTTTCTCTATTATATTATTATCAAATAATAAATATAATTTAGAATTAGATATTCCCATCAGGGAATGGTGTCCTATCAGGGAATGGCATCCTATACCAAAAAGTGTAATTTATGATGTTGATGAATCAATTTATGATGATGATGAAGAATCAATAGTTAGTGAAAATAAATTTAAATTATCTTTTGATAAAACGTTATATGATAAAACTTAATATGATAAAACTTAATATGATAAAACTCAATGTGATAAAGAAAATAAAATAACTTAAGAACGTGAAATATATAATAATATATAATAACTCTCAAGACCTTGATATTAGAATGTTTATATCTAAAATTAAAACACAATTTTTTCTTTAAAAAATAAAAAAATGGAAAATACCAAGTTTTATTGTGTCTTATGTACAAAAAAGTTGCAAACAAAAAGAAGTTATCAATCTCATTTAAATAGTAAAATGCATTTAAAAAATGTAGATCGAGTTGATCAAGGAAATATATTAAAATTAAATAATTATATAAACTATCTAGAAACATTACCTACTGATATAAAAGTTAAAAAAAATATTTGATGATTATTCACATTCAGAATATAAAAAAGTCTTTAATAGTGAAGATGAGTCCATACAAACCGAAGGTTCTAGGGCTTGGCCCGTACCAGATGGAAGATATTTATTTATCGATACTGATGAATTCAACGAAATAGATGAATTTGATGAAGCTGAACGAACCGATGAAGCCGTAGCAAATATAAAATATTTATTTAATCAGTCTGTGCACGGGACATCGGAGATGTCTTCCAGGGCTTCGCCCGTTGAACATAATGAAACCGATGAAACTTTTTCTGATATTCTATCCAACTTTTATAATATATTTAAGAAATCTTTCAAATGTTATATGAATGTAGAAGTACTTTATACAAAAAATGGACCTGATGGAATTCCTGAAGAAATAATACAAGGACATTTTACAAATTCACAAGAAATTCATAATGTAAATGATATACAACCCATATTTGAACAAATGATACTTAAATTAGAAAATTGTATAATTGAAGTCCAGTTACGTGAATCTGGTTGGAGATTTGTTAAAATACTATCTAAGAAAATAGTAATTGATAAATATAAAAAAAATACTGCTGGTAGTTATGTTCCTTTACCTTTCAGTTCACCACAAATAATCAACATAAAAAATGAAGATGATTATTGTTTTCTGTGGAGTATTTGTGGTGAACTGAAAGGTAAAGGAACATAACTACCACCAGTATTTTTTTTATATTTATCAATTACTATTTTCTTAGATAGTATTTTAACAAATCTCCAACCAGATTCACGTAACTGGACTTCAATTATACAATTTTCTAATTTAAGTATCATTTGTTCAAATATGGGTTGTATATCATTTACATTATGAATTTCTTGTGAATTTGTAAAATGTCCTTGTATTATTTCTTCAGGAATTCCATCAGGTCCATTTTTTGTATAAAGTACTTCTACATTCATATAACATTTGAAAGATTTCTTAAATATATTATAAAAGTTGGATAGAATATCAGAAAAAGTTTCATCGGTTTCATTATGTTCAACGGGCGAAGCCCTGGAAGACATCTCCGATGTCCCGTGCACAGACTGATTAAATAAATATTTTATATTTGCTACGGCTTCATCGGTTCGTTCAGCTTCATCAAATTCACCTATTTCGTTAAATTCATCAGTATCGATAAATAAATATCTTCCATCTGGTACGAACCAAGCCTTAGAACCTTCGGTTTGTATGGACTCATCTTCACTATTAAAGACTTTTTTATATTCTGAATGTGAATAATCATCAAATATTTTTTTTAACTTTTATATCAGTAGGTAATGTTTCTAGATAGTTTATATAATTATTTAATTTTAATATATTTCCTTGATCAACTCGATCTACATTTTGTAAATGCATTTTAATATTTAAATGAGATTGATAACTTCTTTTTTTTTGCAACTTTTTTTACATAAGACACAATAAAACTTGGTATTTTCCATTTTTTTATTTTTTAAAGAAAAAATTGTGTTTTAATTTTAGATATAAACATTCTAATATCAAGGTCTTGAGAGTTATTATATATTATTATATATTTCACGTTCTTAAGTTATTTTATTTTCTTTATCACATTAAGTTTTATCACATTAAGTTTTATCATATTAAGTTTTATCATATAACGTTTTATCAAAAGATAATTTAAATTTATTTTCACTAACTATTGATTCTTCATCATCATCATCAATTGATTCTTCATCATCATCATAAATTGATTCATCAACATCATAAATTACACTTTTTAGTATAGGATGCCATTCCCTGATAGGACACCATTCCCTGATGGGAATATCTAATTCTAAATTATATTTATTATTTGATAATAATATAATAGAGAAAAATATTGGTCTTTGATCTCTTTTGGAAAATTTAATAACACCACCATAATCTGAATCATGTTTAGTTTTTATTAAAGATGATAAAATTTTAAATTGATTAGATGTAAATCCTAATTTAAATTTTGTAGACCCGACACATAGTTGTCTAACAGTATCTTCAACTATTCCATCATTATTATTTTCAATTGTAAGAAAATGAAATTTAGATAAATTTTGATTATATGTAGTATCAATATCATGTACATCAGTATGAGATATAAATTTTTCTTCACTTAAATTTTTATAATTACTAATATTTTTATAATCTTTTTTACCATTTACACTTTTTTCAGATGTTTCAGAATCATCATCTATATTATCATCATCTATATTAACATTATCATTATTATTATTATAAGATTCTTTAAAATTATTATTATTGGATTCTTTAAGATCGGGCAAAGCCCTAGAACCTTCGGTTCGTTTATTATGATTATGATTATGGTCATTGTTAATAGTATAAGGTGTAGTCCACATATAAATTTTCTCTTGTTGAGCTAAACCATTTCTATAAGATTTTAACAAATTAATATTTAAGTTTGAATATAACCCTATATAAGTATCATCATCATATCTTTGTGGCATTTCTAATGTTTCTTGTTTATAAATTGTGTCTCTATAATATACTTGACATAATAACTCTTCGTTATGTTTTTTACTCTCGATATGAATATTATATTGGTTTTTTTCATCAACAAATAATCTAATTTTTTCTTTTTGAAAAAGATTTTAATTTTTTTATTAATTCTCTAATATTGATATAATTGATAATTTTAGTTTCTATCCAATCAGTATTACTAATTGGCAACACTGCTCTAATAAAACCATAAACATTATTATGACCAATAATAACCATATTTTCTTTATTTAATTCTACATAAGCCACATCATTATATTTGCTTACAATCTCCATAAATTTTATAAATGGATGCCCCGGAAATATACAATAGTTAGTTTCTATAGGAGGTAAACCTTTAGTCTGTTCTCTAAATATTTCGGCTTGTAATTCAAATAAAATATTAACATCTATACATGGATTATTATTATTATCAAAACATTTATTTTCAAATCCCGTTGATCTCGTCGAATAAGAAGAACAGAATGATGCGGGCGAATATAATTTTTTTAAATTTGGTTTTTCCATTTTTTTATTTTTATTAGAAAAAATTTTATTTTTATTAGAAAAAATTTAATTTTTTTATTTTTATTAGAAAAAAATTTATTTTTTTCTCATTATATAAAAAAATTACTTTTTTATTGTTTTAAAAATGATGTTACCAAATGTTGGTGGAGGTGTATATATCCCGAATAATCGTGAATCAGAAATAGAAATAGAAAATTATATCATGAAAACTGGAGACGTTTTATCTGGTCCATTGCATCTTCCTATTCTTCCGCAACAAAATACAGAGTTAACAAATAAACAATATGTTGATACACAAATCAATGACTTAAAAGAAAAATATATAAACGATGTTTTGGTTCCACTGATGAATGAATTAAAGTTGCTTAAACTTAATGACAAATCATTAAACGAAAAATTATTAAAACTTGATAAAAAGGATAGAGAGCTAGAAGCAGAAATAGCAAAACTTTTTTAAAGATTTCAGAACAATCAAAAATTTTAATATTACTTTCTATAAATTTAAAATCTGCAGTCATTAAAAATAAACATCAGATAAAAATGTTAAAAGAACAATTAGAAGATGAAATAGAAAAACTTCCTGAAAGAATTTAAAAAAATTTAAAACAGTTACAAACTACATTCCAAAAAAGTGTTGATGAATTAAGTTCTAAAATTACTCAACAAATGAAAAAGATGAATAGAATAATAAATGAAGTAAACTCGCTTAATCAAAAAGTTGATAAAATGAAAAATCTTAAAATCAATTTAGAAAATGAATTAAAGAAAAATTTACAAGAAAACTCTAAAGAAAATAAAGAACAGTTAGATGCCGTTAAAAGTTAATTAGATGTTCTTAAAATTAAGTTAAATGCTCGTAAAACGGCATTGAAGATGAATCAGGAGAAAATACAAGTTAATAGAAAATAAATTAAAGTACATCACACGCTACTTGACGCAATAGATAAAGTGCAACGGAAAATTAATAAAGTTATCACGAAGTTGTTGGACATTCACACACGTAAATCTTGAACGGACCTTGTCCAGAAGCTTTAGCCGATCGGACCAAAGGTTCTCAGGGTACTAACCAATCGTAAATATTTTTCCCAAAAGTCAAATTTAATCTTAAAAAATGCCTATAATTTATAAACACAATCTTAAACATTTTGCTTCAAATCAAAAAATTGCTCATGAACCATCTATGAAATCTGTTTACCATTATGACAGTGTAGAAACAATTCAAAACGAAGGGGCTGGCATCTTTTCTGGTATAGGAAGTATCGTTAACTTAATTCAAAATAATAAAGATTTGATTAAATCTGCTACAAAAGGAGCAGCTGCTATAGGTAGTACAGCTAGTGCAATATCAAATGCTGTTAAGTCTCAAAACGAATCAAAACAACTAGAAACTATTCGTAAACTTAAGAATGATTCAGAAGAACTAAAAAAATTAAAAAACTTTCAGAGGAAACAGAAAACAAAATTGCTAACATAGCTGTGGGGAGTGAAACCTTGAGGAGCGGAGGTCCGTCTGATAGTAAACAGGAGAAGAAATCAAGCGTAGCCATAAAACGTTCAATTGAAGAAATAAGAGGTAATGGTCTAGCAAAATTCTAAATATATATTTTAATAAAATTTTTTTAGTAAAATTTTTTTAGTAAAATTTTTTCTGTGTGTGAGAAAAACAAAAAGTCAAATTATATTTTATAAAAATGTCTTCTCTTATCGAAAATAAATTTAGATTAGACGATCCTCCGTTCGTCAGTTACAATCAAAAAAAGAATGACTATATAAGAATTGCTATGAATCCCGGATCTTCTAGTAGAGTAAATACTGGAGGAGATTTAATTTTTGAAGTTGATAATCAGCAGAGTTATTTATATTTACCTGATTCATTTTTACACTGTGAATATTCTTTATATAGTGATGCCAATTTTACAACACCATTACCTGATACCGATAATATTGCATTAGAGAATAATTTCTTTCCAAGATTATTTACACAAATGCGTTTAGATGTTGCAACTCAAAATATAGAAACAATAAGTGATTCTCCAGGTGTAATTGATACAATGCTTAGATTTGTAACAATTGGTGAAAATAATAAAAGTATGAAATCGAAGGTTGGTTTCCTGATACTAATGATGGCATAATTGTTGATGATTTAACTCACGCTGGAACAGATGCAGCAGGAATTGCGAAAGATGTAGAAAATATTGCAAAACATTTAAATAAAACAAATAATGATGCATATAAAGAAAGATGTAAATTTAACAAGAAAAGTAAACAGACAGTAAATTGGTCACTGTCTCCATTATTCGGATATTTAGATTATGACAAAATATCATATCAATTAAAATTTAAATTAATAATTCATCGCACAGCAAATAATGAACTAATCTTTTTTGGTAAGACTGGAAAAAAAGCATATTTGAAAATTGATAGACTTGAATGGTGGATTAAGCATATTACTCCTAGATTAGAGGTTGAAACAGCTATTGCAAAAAGATTAAATACTAACAAACCAATTCCAGTAAATTTTCTAAAGCGTACTGCTAGTTCAGTAACTTTTTCCGAACAAAGAATTAACTGGCATTTTACTAGAACTGCGAATACTCCAAGATATTTATTACTAACTTTTCAAAGAAATAATTCTCCAAGTTTTGATAAGAACAACAATCTTTTTCATATTAATACAATTCGAAGTTTACAAGTTGCTTTAAATCAAACCCGATATCCAATTGATCCATTAAGATTCGATGATACCAATAATCAATTTATGGAAGGATATGATTCTTATCGAAATCTTTGTATAGAATGTGGAGTTGAACCACAATTAACTCCTGGAGATTGGAGACATATATATCCTGTTTTCTGTTTCGATTTAAGTGCACAATCTGAAGATGCTATCAAGACTGGTTGTGATGTAACAATTAATATTGAAAAAAAGATTCCACAACTTCATTGATGGCTTATGGTTTATTGCTAGAAGATGTAAAATATTCTATGGAAGTTCTTAATGGAAAGATGGCTAGGATCGGTTAGTAACCTGAGGACCTTTGATCCGATTAATTAATTATTTTTTTTCATAACTTAAAATTTTTGGTAACTTAAGAATGTTTCGTAACTTAAAATTTTTTCATAACTAGAATAGATTAAAATTTTTCGTAACTTAAAATTTTTTTATTAAAAATGTCGCAAGCGAAAAGTAATAATAATAATAAAACTGTTGAATTAAAATTACGTAATATTGTTGACAAAAATACACCTAAAACTATTACGATTAACAAAAAAAAGTATTACATAAGTAAACCAATGATAGAGAATATTCAATTACAAGAAGAAAAGAATGGCAGGATTCTCCCATTAATTCCTCTAATAATAGGTGGCATAGCAGCTGCGGGAAGTGTTGCAGGTGGGACAGCTGGTATTGTCCAAGCAGTAAATAAAAATAAATCAGAGAAGGCAGCATTAGAAGAACAAAAACGACATAATAGAGAGTTAGAGAAAGTTGCTAGGGGTGACGGAATAGTAGATAATTTTATTAGTAAATTAAATTTGGTTGATGAAGGAAAACGAGTTCTTAAAAACATTCTCCACAATGTTGATGATTTAATTGAAATTAAAGAAACTAAAGATGGTTCTGGAATATATCTAAGTCCTAGTATGATAAGGTAAAACATTTATTTTATCTTTTAAAATGAATTCTAAAAATTCCGAACATTTAAATAAATTAAAAATTGCTAATTTAGATTTATTGAATTATCTCTTAAACAAAACTAAAAACTCAAATTGTAAAATTTATGAAGGTAACGACATACAAAAACATTAGAAAACTTTCCTGGTTTTATTTGGAGTAAATATTCAAAAGAAAAACATCTTCCTGGTCATTCATATACCGGTCCAGGAACTCGATTAGATATAAGACTAGATGAGAATAATAATCCAAAACCAGGTGAAGAACCAATAAATAGAGTAGATGCCGCAGCTTACAGGCATGATTTAGCTTATCGAAATCATGATCTAAGTTCTCGACATGCAGCTGATAAGAAGATGATTCAAGAATTAGATAGTATTCAAAATCCTACATTTAGAGAAAAAATTGAAAGAATGTTTGTTAAGAAAGCTTTACAAGCTAAAATATTATTCGGTCAGGGTTTAAATGAAACGACAGCAAAGCTGTCTGAGAGCAACGCTCGAACCTATGCCTCCGAAATTCATAAAGAGTATAGAAGGCCTAAATATTTATTGAAAATAAAAGTATTTAATAAAGATGATATCTGGAGTGCTGATCTTATTCATATGCCAAATGGAAGGGACTACAAATACGCATTGACCGTTATAGATTTATATACACGATACGCTTGGGTAAAGCCTTTAAAAAAAGTTGTCTATCAGTTAAATATGCGTTTGAAGAAATCTTTAAAGAAACTAATAGAAAGCCAAGGAAATTGTTTGTTGACAAAGGGTCGGAATTTTATAACCGAAACGTTCAGCCACTATTTGAAACTGTGTATTCAACTGAAAATGCAGGGAAGGCCGTAGTGATAGAAAGATTCAATCGGACGTTAAAAAATAAATTATTCAAGAAATTTACTGAGCAAAGAAATCAGAAATGGTTGAAGATATTACCAGGAATTGTAGAGCAGTACAATAATAAAGTTCATTCAGGTATTGAAGAAACCCCAAAGAATGCTTCTGACGACCCTGATTTAATCCGAAAGAAAATATTCGAAAATAATTATTCGAATGAGAGTAATCCGAATTTGCAGAAACTTAAGCCGAAATTTAAAATTGGAGATAGAGTTAGAATATTTAAGTATAAAAATAAATTTGAAAAAGGCTTTGTTGGCTATTGGACTAAAGAAATATTTGAAGTTTGTAAAATAAATCAAACTTCTCCGATTACCTACGAAATCAAAGATTTAGATGATGAAGATATCAGAGGACGATTTTATCAAAATGAATTACAACGAAGCGATTTTTAATTATCATTATCATTATTATTGGAACTAACGTTTCGGGAATGAAATTCCCTCATTCAATTCTAACACAATATCAAGAAATGGTACTCCTTTTTGTAATTTAAATAAAACATAAAGACATAATTGACCGCAATAAGTAGTTCCTGGTTTTTGAATTTGAAATGTATTATAAGTTCCATTGCCAAGTAATTTTTTAACTTCGTTTGTTGGAGGCAATCCATAAGAGTCGAAATAGTAATTATCTCCATTTTTATTAGACGTACCTGCAGACCAATGTACTCCTTTTTCATCTGATGTGTGAAGATTTGTTATGAAATTTATAGTTGGAACTTTGTTCCGGGAACTGAAGGTTCCTGATGGCTTATTTTTTTGGAATTGTAATTCGTCTCTCATCAATATTTGAAAATTCTTTATTCCCAATTGATTTGCGATTTTCTTTAGATCAAAATTCGTTGTTGTTTGTGTTCCATATAATTTTAAAAACTCATTTATGTTGCTCATTTTATAATAAAAAAATTTCTTATAGGGACCCCTAGAAGTCAGAAGGGGGTATTGATTTAAAACTGTTCCATAATGATGTCTTTCCTTACTACTTATTCGATTTTGAAATGATTTAATTTAATCTAAATTAAAACGTTACATAGTAAAAAAATCGGTTTATTAGCAGAGTTAGTGTTTCGCACATCTTTTATCAACTGCAATTCATTTCTCATCAATAGGAGAAAATTCTTTATTCCCAATTGATTTGCGATCTTATTTAAATCGAAATTTGTCGTGGTTTGTTTGCCGTATATTTTTAGGAAGTCTCTAATGTTACTCATTTTAAATGAAATAAAATCTATTTCAGAAATTTCTCAAAAGAATTGGCGTGTAGCAGCTGCTAAAATTGTGTCAGCTGATACGGGTGAAGGAAATCACAGACAATAGCGCATGATGCGGGTTGTGAAATCTCATTCACACTATGAGAACAAAAGAACAAATACAATCTAAACACAATAGACATATGAGAGAGAAGATAAATGAATGAGCATTTCTCTTCATTTTAGTTTCCATAACAATCATTCATGCGACATTATTTTGAATGGAAAAATACACCGACTCTCGAACCATGTCGGCACTTTTATCGGCAGCCATGTCGACAAACATTCTGACACATTTTCCGGCTCCCAGAACAATTTTGGTGTAAATTTCCATTAGCGTTCAAGGTCATTCTATTAAAAGCATACGGGAATTATTCTCATTGAAGACAAGCAATTGTTTCAAAGAATGCATGTCATTGTGAATACAATATTCCTGTAACAGACAGGATCGAGAGAGAGAGAGAGAGAGAGAGAAAGAAAGAAGTCACGCTGCTCCGTAAAAGTTTAATTGAGATAACGAAGGATATATTTTTGCGGTTTCTTCCATTTTTGTTTCATCCACTTTTGCTTCTTCCATTGTTAAAGAAATATTATTAGACACATAATTTTAGTTATCTCATATTTTAAAAACCTGAAAAATGGATTTAAAAGACGTTTTTAAAATTACCAATTTTTATAATTTTCGGTGTCCTGGAACTGTCATGATTTTAAGGGGGGTGAAAAATTTCATAATCACAAATTTGAGATTCTTAACTTTAAAGATTTTTCGGTGTCCTGGAACGGTCATGATTTTAAGGGCGGGTGAAAATTGTAATTCACAAATTTGAGATTCTTAACTTTTATGATTTTTTCGGTGTCCTGGAACGGTCATGATTTTAAGGGCGGGTGAAAATTGTAATTCTCAAATTTGAGATTTTGAAAATTTTGAAAAATTGGGTATTTTTAAAAACGCCTAAATTAATGAAGTTAGGTCTTAAAAACCTGAAAGAGGGTTCAAATTCATGAATTGAGTCGTTTCTAAAGATACCGATTTTTCAAAAAATGGTACTTTTTAAATGGTCTAAATTTATGAATTTAGTTCTTAAAAACCTGAAAAATGGTTAAAATTCATGAATTTATGTCGTTTTTAAAGATACTATTTTTTGAATTTTATGGTGGCCTGGAACGGTCTTTTGCCCATTACTTAGAGTAAGTATGTTAGGTAAAGTAGCAACTCAGCAATAATCAAATCCCCTTTGTGTATACAGCTTCGATTTTATTAAATGAACTCGAATGAGACCCAGTATCACATGTGAGATATGCACATTTTTACACTTTTGGAGAAATTTTGGATTTGACTGATCGTGATAGCAGTATAGAAGGAGTGATAGCATTTTGCAAATCCTCCGTGTCATGTCAACCTGTGTGGAGAGGCGATATAGTTAACTAAATTAGCAATCCAATTGGTTAGTATCACATTAATACATATCCTCATCAATCAGAGCACGTTCTTGAGCGTGATCATATCACAAGCTATAACCTGCCACTTGAAGAGCAAAATAAAATAACCACTGACAATGATCACAATCAACTTAAAAGATGTAAATGGGTCCACATTACTATACAGATTTGAGGGAATGATGAAATTAATTATACCGATGAAAATGGAATAAAAAACTTGAAAATTCAGTCAAGAAAGCACATAAGATGTCGACGTTTTTATGAACACTTGCATTGTAATGCAGCTCATGAATTCCTTTGATAGTTAGTTTAATTTCCTACTTAATTAAGATGCTTGTTAGCAAATATTCATTCCTTTAGATATCCAACTTGTTTCATATTACTTATGAAGGAGCCTCATGTCGGTAGTATATAAACTTGCAAAATTTTAGCTCTTTAAAAATTGCTCAAATAATCTTTTGGGCCGCAGGATCGCAATCTCCGCAAAAAAACTGAATCTCTTCATATAAATAGTTTCACAGTATACAGATACTTGTTTCAGTCGACACTCTGCCTATATACTTACTCTATGTTATTGAGCTATACTTCCAGTCGTCCAGCAAGTTGCGGAGCGTCAAACATCGCAAAATCCCATTTGTTTATATAGATCCATGTATCTTCCGAGTTCGGCACATTTAATAGCGCAATGCTCTAGCATTCATTTGATCACTGAAAAGGAGATTTGTCATTTTTATGATTATGCTGTACTTTTCAGGCAGACATCTTCCAGAGTAAGCAGAGGTGTGATATTCTGAGTTGGCACTATGACTGTTCAGAATTTGTCCCGCCTTTATATCATCGTCAGATTCTTGGCTTTCGCTTTTTTCTCAGTATGGTGTCTGACAATGGTCATCCTCGACGTCATCTTCTTTTGCCTCTAATGGAACACTCTGGAGATTTTCGTTTGCCTAAGTTGACTACCGCAGCTCGTGACCGACCATTTCTGATTTCAATGTCTGAACTGCACAACTCTGGTTTCTCCATTTAATTCATACACTTTTCATTCATTTACTGTGATTCCCACGATTATAATTATTGGGACTGTTGTGTTATTCAAATATACGTCTTTATTATTATCATTATTATTCCTCGTAGCCACTAGCTTGCCAAAAGGCTCTTAAAGATAATGAAAGCGTCATCTTCATGTCGATATACGAGTATGTGTTTTAAACAACATTTCTGATTTTCGGATCCGTAGGCCAGGAGCAACGCAAATGTTATGCAGCTGCTGTGCTGGGATCACGTGCATTGTGCATGATGGCTCATGACATAGAATAGTCGCCAATAATTTAGTGAATGGCCGCGGATACAAAGAACGCTATCTGCAGCAAGATCAAGTAAACAGAGAAGTGGATGCTGCACTGCCTATCGGTCAAATATCGCAGTGATTGATTAGATTTCTATGCAGCACTGCTGTAATGTGATGATACTGCTGCTTCAAACATACTCTTTCGATAGAAATCATGTATAATCTCTCAAAATAGAAAATCGTCATTTACCTTGCTAAATTGCTAAAGTATAAACGGATAGTTCACATCCTGTGCTCGGATCCTGTGTTTTTAAAAAGCTTCTATGATTAAAAGGCTGATACATCGAATATTATCATCGAAGAAATAACTATTTCAATTTACCATTTACCAATTTACCATCGAAGACTATCATTTGAATATTAATTGACTTTCACATTGGTTTTACTGACTGTATAGTGCGATTTGTTATCTAACTAATTATTAATTGTGCTTCGCCTAAGATAGCCCTTGCTGATTTGATTATGTAAATTTCATGCGCTATTATTTTCAAAATTGAAAGCTAGCATTAGAGTTAGCAAAGTCATGTTGCTACTGCGTTTGCCAGAAATTACAATAGAAAGTGACTTGGCACTTACCTAGCGCTAGTTACTATCTTTATCAATATGGTACCCAGCACAAGGAAGGTGCTAGCCTAGCGCTATGGCAGTGCCATCCATATCAATACGGACAAGACTGGTTATACACTATCACTGTGTAAAAAGGGCAGTGATATCTTGTGCTAGGGTAGTTGCTGTCTACGGCCCCGGATGCTGCCAGATGATCACGAAGAGAATTTGATTGACTTTCAATAGAGCCATTCGACAATTCTGACCTTTTGTAATGACAATTCGAACAATTGAATATCAAAATCCTTCAACAATGCACTTTCATACAATAAATTCATGAATGCATTTAGAGACATTTTATATTTTATTTACGAGTATTGGAAGTGAAGATAAGATATTGTTCACAACTCAGATGACAATTGTCATTCAAATCCCTAATAGTATTATAATGCCTATGTCTTCTTCCCGATTAAATGCCGAATGCGTTCGACAATCGTTTATATTAATTTCGTGTACTCGAACTGAGCGGAATTCGTGATTTTTAAATGAACGTGAACTTAGCGTGTTCAAAATTTTCGTGAACTTGTCATTCTCTACCGAGGTGTATATATATTGCAGTGTAACATTGTAATGCTCCGTAGGTACGTGTACGAGTATATGCTGGCATATATGTCTTCCTAAGCAAGGTCTTGAAATTTAGTTCGGCTAGGCGGGTCGAGCCCGGGTCGGTTCCAACTTCAATGTGATATGATGTACGAGAGATGTGATGTGGGAGAGACGAGGAGAATCAAAGATCATCTTAGTGGAAATAATAATCAACCTGTTTTAAAGAAGCACCTAGATCAACGTTCTCCAGGAAGCCAAAATACCTTACCTTCCGTGCCAAGATAAAAGAGACTGAATGTACATAAGCGATTTCCAGCTTTATAAAGTTTATGTATAGGAAAAAAGTCATGCATCTCTGTTTTGTCAATCTGTTGAAGTAACCTTTTCATGTTGCATACCCCAAAGCAGAAAATCACAGGATTTTTCATTTTTCCCGCGTACCCTCACTTAACATTTAAAAAATAGCAAGAATTCAATCATAATATAATTTAATCACGCTTAGAAATAAACGAAACTCGTAATTGAATAACACAAAAATTTGACTAGGTGTAACTGATGCGCGCTTGTGTAACAACAAAGCCATGCTCCAACATCAAACAAGCTCTTTGTTTGCTTTTAATAATTACTATGGTGGAGAATCCGGATTCATATGAGCATGTGGTTGGGGTGGAGCTGGTGGTTACTTCAAGGCCAGATGATGACAATCCAATGTGGAATGCGCATAAAGTTTAACAGTTCAACTGACCCATGAACAGGAAAGTAATGACAGTAAAATTGAATTATAATAAATCTCCCATATTCTGCGTGCCCTCAAAATTCCTTCGCGTACCCCCAAGGGGTACGCGTACCTCAGATTAGGAATTCCTGAGTTACTTGATTGGTTTTCCTGCGTGCTCATGAATTGCTCATAGGTTTTCGTAGGCATAGGTTCTCGCAAGCATAATACAAACTTAGTGTTCGAGGAACTTCTTAAGCTTTTATGCGAAATTTTTGCATTAATTTTAGAAATCTGCGATGAAGCTTTACTCACCAGGTATCCCTTTGTTGTAATATCTATGGCATAACCACATCACTTTCATTGTTAAAGTTCTTCCGCAACCCTTAAATCGCCTTCCATTCGCCAGTGAGGGATATTGACAGAGAAATATAAATAAAAATATAACAATAGAGAATCGAAATGTGGGAATATAGTGATGAAGACAATTTCGGTTCAAATTTGGTGGTTCCTTTATTACAAATTTCAAATACATCGCTGCAATGATACGCAATTCGGTGCGTGAGTATCACATCCACTATCTCCAATTCAAAGTATGAAATTTCAAGCAGCTCAGGCGTGTCAACTTATAAGAAGCATGTGCTAGAATTTTCATTCGACTGTAGCTACGTTTCCTGTTTGTTGTCATATCCGCTAATGTGCTTAGACAATAGAAATATTAATTATGGACTTAAAAGCATTATCATGAAATGATGTATAGTTTGTGGGCTTTTGCCTCATGACAAAAGAATGAGTGGGAAAATATAATCAAAAATTATAATTAATATTTGCACAGCTCATACTCAATCAAATGACGTAATAAGATAAATGAATTAACTGTGCGGACGTGAAATTTTCCTGATTAAAGAATACTCGTTCCCTTTGGACTTTTTCTCTTTGAGGGGTTTGAAATCTGATCAGCAAAAGGCGGTCAGGAATTACATAAGGAAGATATTTTTTCAATGAAGTCATTGAGAATGGAATTGAAACCAATGTTTCATGTAAACTATCAAGAGAGTGAGAGAAGCAATCAGCGGGCAGCATGCACATATAGCTTATGATTTACAATTCAAATGATTGCATGTCTGTTTTGACGCTTCTATCTAAAATTGAGAAAGCGTGGTTTCCATGACAACTACTTGATTGTTATTTTTGCGCCGCGGCTTCTTTCTTCATTGTGTTTGTGTTATTACAAGCAGGATTGTATTTGTGTCATGATTAGGGGATTTTTTTATGACCTGTCATGTTTTTGTCATATTATGTCTGTTGCGTCATATTTAGTCCAAATTTTCCTATTTTCATACATGAATTGCTAGTTTTGCAACACTACCAACCTGGGTGACAGAATTCGTGAACATGTTCCTATTTGGCTTCACAGCACAAACCCCTGTCGACCGCGATCTAATCGGTCAGTATATAGGGTCATCACTCGTCATCTTCAATTATGTTCTTGCAATGATGATGATTGATGACGCATTGGATCGCTTTAAGATTGCTTTCTGTCCTCGTAATTTCTAGCTATTTTCCATCTACGAGGCATTGTGTATTAAGCAGTTTGCACCCGGCCCTTGGTTTCAGAAAGATATGTTGTTCACTTTACGTCTGCCTTGGTGACTATATTGATCTTTTGTGCTAACACCTTCATGTTGCATATTTGTCACTCAGTTCCATGTTCAACGTGAAAAAGAAGGGACATAAGCGCTCGTTGATGAATTTGGTGTTTTTGTTTATTTATAACTTAAGTAAGGGGTCAAATTTCTTTCGAGAAAATAAATTGCTATTCTTTAATTGCACGATGTTTCGTGGAGCATCACTTTGCCGATTCTTGGTTTTGCTGTGGATTAGGCTTTAGGTTATATAAGAGCATATTTTCGTATGTTTGAAGTCATATTTCAAACATTTTTTGGTCATAAAAAATTGCCCTAGTTATGATACAAGTGAATTGCAAGTATGTGGCATGCAGAGCTTGTACTCCGAGGTATCCGAGGTCCCGATTTCCGAGGATTCAGGCTGAAACTCCTTATCCCGAAGCCCGAGATCGAAGGTCAAAGAATCCCGGGAAATTTGGATATTGAATTCGTAAGAAAGTTTGACATGCGATGCCTCATTTCTTAGGATTTCCTTTTTCTGATCTGTCGAGATGTTGGAGTCTATGTATTTGTGTGTGTACTAATGGCTCTCAAGCGAGTATTTGCTCAAGTTTATGGTGCATAATTGGCATACACGTGTGACCACTCCACAAGCACTATTATCAATGAATAAAATAATGAAACGTAAATTAGTAAAACGCTCGGTTTTCACAGGATGCTAGCAAGTTATCAGTCCTATTCAGTGAATTATTCTTATATGATTTACTAGGGTTCACAGGCATCAGTCAATTGATCAAAATGACATTCAAATCAAAATAACATTCTCCACTTACTTTAACAGGAACAGACATGCAACATATACTGAACTGACATCAGCTTGCATTCATGGGTATGAAAAATATGGTGCGTGGAATAGTAAATTGTTGCTAAATAGGCACATTTCAATCACATAGTTGGCTATTCAAAAATATCACTGAAACAGCCCAAGCTATATATTACACATACCTATAAGGGTATTGCGCAAAAAATTATCAATTTCGAGTAAATTCAATATTTTACTTGACGATGCCCTGACGATGGTTCTCCTTCTTCTTCAATCAACCTATAACTTTGTGCATAATTATTTGTAGTTTCTAATCTTTCTAATCTCAGAGTATAATTACCCAGTACTATTTCACTACTTCTAGATTCTACTTTCACTTTCTGTCTAGATTGGCTGTGGATCGAAGAGTCTGGAGACAGTTATCTGTCAAGAGCTCCACCAACCCTCGACGCGAGGAAGGTGCTTGAAGAAGAATTTCACTACTTCCCGACGCACCATTGATAGCAGCGTTATCCAAAACATGTTGTGACCACGAAAACCAAAGCAAAACTAAGCTATCCAAATAATCCTATAATCATCGTAAATACATGATGAATAAATGTCATTCTTTTTGTTCCTCATTATACTCCCATGTTGCACTTAGGCCTATAGATTGTCTCAGCAAGGCTTGTTTGGCATCAGCTCATGACAGGCCAGATCATCAAAGGTATTCGTTTTGCAAATTAGGAACAAAACATTCAAATATTTTGAACAATCGAACTTCCTGTTTTGTGTCTTGTCGCTATCGGAAAAATGCTTAGAGCAATCGCAACTAAACTGAGACGGGTGAGACCTCAGTGCTGCAGCCAGCGCTGTGTATGGCTGTCGTCCCTTATTGTCATCACATCACAGCTGACGTCATCACCGAGAATTGTTCGACACGTAGCGGGAAAACTGAGCCTCGAGTTGCAAATCGACGGAGCTAAATCAACTTAACTGAAGCTCTAGCATCGATGCGGACCAACTGATAAATTGACCGCAGTACGTGCACCTTCTAGCGCGCTACAGCCGTGCTCAATGGCAGCAACGAACAAGTTGCACACTTCGCGCGCGCGTGTGTGTGTGTGTGTGATGTAATGAAACAGCTGTTCCGCGCGCGTACTAAAATTCATCTGAGCGCATGATCTGATATTCAGACTTGAAAGCGGGCAAAATTGTGTAAAATAATCAGGGCAAGATAAATACAAAATAATGATGATACTTTTCTGCAATGTAAATATTGGTAACTCTATTATTGATGGCCCTGTGTCGAAGGCCCCGCAGGCACGGAGAGGGCGCCACTGCCCAAGACCCAAGATTTTCATGAAACCCAAGACCCACCCTTGACTGAAAATTAAAGTAACACTTCTATCGAAGCTAATTTAATGAGAATTACCTCTCCAAGGTTGTTATGACACGGAGGATTTGTAGAATACTATACTTTTTCTGCATTGCTATCATGATCAATCAATTCCGTGGCATTTTTTTCAAAATTGTAACAATTTGCATATCTCTCATTTGGTGCTGAGTCGCAACTCGAGTTCATGTAATGAAATTGAAATTGCATACACATTGGGGATTTAATCAATAATTTAATCTGCTGCTCTACCTAGAATACTTACTCTATGTCTACAACCGAACTTGTAGACGAGAGACATGATGAGGAAAGCCCATACTAATAGTTGATGTTTCCAAATAGAATTCTAATCGTTCTCGCATAAAGGAATGTCAATATTTTTAATCAAAAAAGCCAGACAAGCTATTCATGTGCAGGAGATCTTCGTACCAGCATCGGTGGACATCATCATCCGAATGAAACACAACTGTAACAAGGTTACCGATCAATGCAGTTCAGACAAGCACGAAGAGGAGCGCAGGCAGAGATTGTCAACTGACATGAATATCAAAGATATCGGAAATACGACCAGATAGCAATATGGAGGATATATCAAGAATAATTGTATAGGGTAAAGAAAAAATCAAGATGACCCTGGACGGAATGTTAGGGAATAATGCAAAATCGAAATCTCTCAACAGTCACCTACTGAGAACTTGACTTTGTTGCACGAAGAAAATGTCCTAGTCACTAAGCTTCCTTTATCACACGTCACCTCGTGTGAGATTTGCTATTTTTATTATCATGACTGCACTTTTAGTGCAGATCTTACCACAACAACTAGAAAAATGATATTCTGGCAATAGGTAGCTGGCCTGATTACCCTTCAAAGATAATGAAAGCGTCAAGACACCAGTTTTGTTGTTTTAGCTAAACAAGCAAGCGCTTCTGCTTGCAAAAATGATATTCCAGAATTTCCTTTAGGCACATTCCATTTAGTAATGAATTTGAGCAGCAGATTGTGAGTTGAGATAAAAGATTCTTAGCTTGACTTCAATCGGCTTCTTACTTCAGTTGTATTCCGACAAGTGTAAAACGGCATCCGTGTCACTTAAGCACATGATTTTTATCTTTCTTTTTGCGAAAAGCGCCTCAAAAGAGGTATAAAATTTTTAATTGCACGACGTTTTAGAAGTCTTGGTCACTTACAAATGAACCAAATCAAGATGATAATATACATAATGCTACATTATATGCATCATACACTATACATAACACCACATTTATATTTTGTATTTTATGATCTTTGATACAAATATTCCGCCTGAAAGCTGTATCATAGAATTTGTCACCTATAAATGATGTTGTCATCCCCCAGGAAAGTTTGCTTATCATACAAAGAGAAGGAAGTGATAAGGAAGAAGCGTAAGAAAATTAAAAGCAATGGTGTCAATTTAGGATAATAACAAAGAAATGATAGCAAGTAAATGAATCACGAAAAGTAAGAAACGCTGTAGGGAGCTGAACCCGCTACCTTCCACATCCACGATGACGTCTCAGTCCAATCGACCATGTCTAACCTCATAAATGAGGATTCAAAAACTTTGTTCGAGCTGGACAAGGTGGAACTATCTATGATTCTTTCTTCTATATGGGAACAAGGAGTTCTGGTAAATCACCCTGCATTTCTGAAAATGTTGTTCTGAAATTATGTGAAAACAATTCCAGAGGCATGAACTACAAATTGTTTTATGACAATTGGTTCTCAAACTTTGAACCATGGACTGAAACTGAAAGAAGAAGGTATTTTATCCGGTGCAACTATCAGACCAAACCGTTTGTCCGGTTGTGCTCTACGAGATGATAAAGAGCTAAAGAAAGAAGGACGAGGAAGCGTTTCTCGTAAAACTGACGTAAACTCTGGGACAGTTGTGGTTAAGTGGTTCTACAACAAATGTGTCCATCTAACCTCAACATACATTGGCGCTAGGTCAACTGAAATTGAAGAAATGGGATCGTGAAGCAAAGAAGCACATCGAAGTTTCCCTGTCCTGACATTGTAAAGGTGTACAATCGGTTCATGGGGGGTCGACTTGGTCGATGTGCTGATTGCTCTTTATCGTTGCAAAATTAAGACACGAATATGGTACCTCTTGCTGATTTTCCATGCTGTTGATATAGCTAAAACTAATGGTTATGGTTACTGTAGAAAATTTGCACACGGCTGGATTTTCCTGTTAAGAAACAAATTTCGTTTTTTACCTTCATCGGCAAACTAGCAGATTCTCTGATTTAAGAAAAAATTCTTTCAGAAATCAGCTGGAAGACCGAATCTGTGGGACAGTCTTCAAGGAGGGGAAGACATGTTACCGTTCCTTTGCCTCCTGCTGAAGCAAGATATGACCATTTCCAACACTGGCCTGAGTACAGAGCTCAAAAGAACAGATGCAAAGTGTGCAAAACTGGATACAGCGGAGTGCATTGTGAAAAATGTCAAGAGTAGTGAAAACTGTGCCCTAATTGCGAGGGATAGGTACATGTATAATTCATTGCTATCAATAGGTACATGGATAGGTACATGTATAATTCAGTGTTATGAATAGGAACATGGATAGGTACATGTATAATTCAGTGTTATGAATAGGAAAATGTATGACTTCTGTCTTACTGGATATGTACATGTGTTTGGTAGACTGGGTTGAGTACTTTGCGTTTCGGAACGTCTATGATCGAACTTGTGCGACTTGGTCTTGAGTACTTGGGTACGTACCGATGGACGTCCGTTGTTTGATTTTGAATGGGTTTGCTCAATTGCGACTATTGTGACAATTGTTTTAAATGTAGCACTATTTAGATGTGAGACTTTAATGTGCAGTTATGATTTAGTTGTTCCCCAATAAGAAAACCAATTCCAGAACTATGTTTAAAATGAAAAAGACAAGAGATTTACAATGTAAGTTTAATTTAAGCATTAAAAATAAATGATGGGTACAGATCACGTCCCTCAGGCGACTCCATGATCTTTAGGAAGTCATCACACCATTCATGAAATGTCTAATTGTTGCTAAAGTCACGGTCACACTCGTGTACCGGACACTTCACTGGTAGTCCACTCCGCCTTTGAAGTGCTGTCACAGTTAAAGTTTTCCACAGGGCCACTTTGCAGCCGCAACAGAGATGCACGGTCATATCCAACTGACCTCCCATAATGACTTGGCTATCATTTTGAAAATAGAATAAAGGTTTTGAGGACATGCTTCTTGTTATGGAACGTTGAGGATAAGTACTTAACTGTTTGGAACAATGACATCCTTTATATAGTTATATAGTCTTTAGGGAAGTTCGGTGCATCTCTGATTGGCTGTTAGGATTTCCTTTGTTTAAAAAGTATATAAGTCCGAGGTTTGTACCAATTCTTATCAAAGGTTCTAATCCTCACGTTTACAAGTTACAATTATTTCAAATCTACAAGTCATTATGGATCGCAAACAGGAAGCCGCAGTTGAGAACGGTACTGCTGATCGTACCACTTCACCTCAATCGCCAATGGAACGTACCAATACACCTCCCCAATCTCCGATGGAGCGATCTACAACACCAAACGAGCCGGTGGTGTTCACCCAAGCCCCTGCATCGCCCGACTACTCGAGTGATGATAGTGACGTATCAATCGAGACGATGCGGCACATGAATAAAAAGTCCATGCGAACGCCACTATTTGGAAGGGTCACTGTCAAAGTGAAGAACGCGCCGAAAAAGTATCACACGAGCCGAACGAGCGGAACCTCACAACCGCTCTCGAATTTTCAATCATCGACCTTGACACACCACGTCGCTGTCCCTGTGCGCCCAAAAAGACCAGGATCCATGTGCAAGTGGACTTGAAAAAACTTGTACCCTTTCCTTACCTTGATGACATTTAGTGTGTTTTTAAATCTTTTCATTTAATATTCATTTGTATATATGAACAGACTTGTTTTATCATTTCACAAATCGGTCTTCAATTAAGATCTGAATGGGAAAGGGGAATAACTATCTACAATTAATGATGTTCAATAACTGAATTGAAACAAAAAAATCAAATATGAAGACTTCAACTTGAAATAAATAGGAACATATAACTTTTAAAGAAACAGTTATGTTGTTAATTTTAAAATGCTTGTAGAAGTCCAGGATGATATCATACATGTGTCATACACGACAACATAAGAATGAGAATGAAAAGACCATTCGAATGATATAAGGTATGTACCTATTCGATGGGAAAATCCTAGTTGTATGCAACTGTATGCAAGCAGACAAATGTTAGATTTTTAAATTCACTAAGTTTTTAGCCCATTCTTTAAAGGCATGTAGCTCTCTAGTTATATGTCATACATGTGTCATACAATACACCATTAGAATCAAAATGAAAAGAGCATTCGAATGATATATTGTATGTACCCATTTGATGAAAAAATCCTAGTTGTATGCATCTGTATGCAACTTGAAAAATTCCAAGTTTTTTTTACAAAAATGACTAAGTTTACAAATTTTCAAAATTAAAGTTTTACAACTACAAATGACCATAATATACAACCTGTACACTTGACCTTGACCTTAGACCTGACATTGACCTTTGACCTTCATACACTTCATACACTTCAAATGCTTGGTGTTGCAATGTGAGCACTTCGGAGGTCAGACAATTGCTGAATAAACTGCCCCTTCGCAAGTCATCCGGTGCAGATGTCGTTCCTATACGAATATACAAATATTTGGCTGATGTAATTGCAGAACCCATATCGCATGTGTCTAATTGCTCACTAGCCGAAATGACATTTCCCTCTATTTGGAAAACCGGCACCATTGTACCTCTACCTAAGAGCAGTCCTCCACAAATCGACAATCTCAGATCAATTTTTCCAGTCCTTTCGAAAATCTTGGAGCGTATCGTCCTCAAGCGTTATATTGACCTATTTATTTGTAATTATGGAAATGATCAGCATGGTTTTAGGAGGGGTGCATCAACTACTACCACTCTTGTGCGATTGGTTGACACGTCTCTTCGTATCCTTAATGATAAGCAATACTTTGGTTGTGCGATATTAAACTTCGATATGTCAAGGGCATTTGACTGTGTTAATTATGATTTGCTATTTCGGAAAATCAGTCAAATGAACTTTCCCAGTGAGCTTGTGTCATGGCTGAAGTCCTATTTTATAGGAAGGAATGCTATTGTTAAGTTGGATGGAGTGTTTTCTCGCACTGTGAACATTTTATGTGGGGTCCCTCAGGGATCCGTATTGGGCCCTTTCTTATTTTGTCTATTTGTAAATGACCTTCATGCATGCAATAGTTCTAACACTATGATTAAATATGCAGATGATGTGAGCATTATAATTCCGTTGCCAAATGACAACACAGTGGCTATTCGTTCGCTTATTGAATGTGAAGTTACTCACATGGAGAATTGGTGTTCAAATAACTTTTTGAAATTAAATGCAGGCAAATCAAATGTACTGATTGTCGCTCGTCATCCTATTGTGTTTCACAATCCTCTTCCTGTCAACCGTGTTACATCCACAAAAGTTCTTGGTGTCTTTCTCAATGAAAAGATGACTTGGGAGGATCACATTGATCATCTTCGCATAAAATGTAGCAGACGTTTGCATATCATTCGTCGTTTGAAAACAATTGTACCTTTTCATAAGTTGCACGAGATCTATTTTGCTATTATTCGATCTGTTTTTAATTATGCGTCTGCGGTTTTTGTTGGTCTCTCAAAGAAGGACAATAAAGTTCTGGCTACAATCGACAAGAGAGCCCACCGCATAATGTATATGTATCAGCCTCGTGATGCTTTTTCTGAATGTGCTATATGCTTTAGAAATGTGGAACAGCATCGGATGCGTATATCATTAAAACTATTTAGAAAAATTGAAAGTGATCCGAATCACATTTTGCGAGACCTTCTTCCAAAGAAATCTGTACGGTCAAACCGGTACATTTACCCATGTGTTCGAATCGAAAAATATAATCGGTCCTTTTTCCCTTTTTTATTACAAATATTGTAGTGCCGATCATACTCATGGCATGCACTGTTAGAACTTACTTTTTCTCTTGATGTGATCTTATCTTTTGTATTATATACTTCACTAAGTGATTGTATTTGAATGACACAGCAATGTACGATTTTCATTCTTTGAAATAAAAAGCGCTTACTACTACTACTACACTTCATACACTTCATACAAGCGGGGGGGCCTCAAAACTTCTTGGGCGCTTCGCGCACTCGAAAATTTATTTGCCTATAGGTTCCGGGTGCCATAGATACTCTTCTTGCTTCCCTAACCCTAACCCTAACCCTAGCCCTAACCTTAACCCTAACCCTAACCCTAACCCTAACCTTAACCCTAACCCTCATCATTAAATTTGATTATTTAAATTTTGGCCTGAAATTTAAATTTTCGAAATTTGGCGCGCAATTTGAAACTTACAAATTCTTAAACAATTCAAGCATCTGGTATCTTTAAATTTAAATGATAATATGTCTTTAAATAATAGCATTTCAAGCAATATATCATTCCATCATTTTATAATATTTGGAATTGACTCCAATGCTTGTATGTAGAAATCTTTCAACACATTTGATGGCACTTCCATTTCTAAGTTTAGAAATAAACCAGCTGTTTAATTTCTTGTTTGAGTTATCAATTTTTTTGACTGTACCAATTCCAGGATGTGATGTCATAAGGTCTTTGTTCATAGTTGCTTTGTCAATTTCATATATAAAGAACTTGCACACATCAGATCTTCACTCATTTTTGAATTATTCTGTGTCCATAGCAGACATCGTTCTTCGTTCCTCCGTTCTCCGGTTCATATTGCAATTCTGAAGTGAGTTTCATTGTCATGTTGTGCTACTTTATAGGATATTCGGGAGTAGGAACATTATTAAGTTCTTATAACCAAATAGCTTTAAATATAGAAGTCTAGGTTTCAGGATAGGAACACTTTTTGTTGCATTATTAACCATGTTTTTTTTTAATTTTCTTCCTATATTAAGTCATCCAGAAGAGACATGACTGTATAAGTCTGAGTAAAAGTGCAATTGACATCCGTATTTTTACACATTGTTTCTAAATAAAAAGATGCTTAAACAAAAATTCAATGTCATCTGATAGCAGATGCATGAGATTCAAATTTGTTTAATCAAACGAATTGATTAACGGTTGAAATTTACGAAAATTTTACTTTCGTTCTATTATGTTTATTTCAATTTAAAAGAAATATAAATCAGCTGCTTCCATAAAGTTCAAACCTGTTTAATCAAACAAATTCTTTTAATGGTTGAAGTTTTCGAAATCTCATTTTCATTCTATTATTATTTCGTAATTAAATAATGATTAATCAGCTGTTTCCAAATTTTATGTCTTTTTATGAACAAACCCTTTGAAATGAAATTAAACTTTCGAATCTCAGCTTCTATTTCATCCATAAATTTATTTCTTCTTAAGATTTGTCTAATATTAATCTAATACTTAATAAAGCTTTGAAGGTGGTACATAAATGATTTCTCATCTAATAAGAGATTAAATTATAATAAATTTTTTTTATCCTCTAAGAAATAATTCGACATGAAAGCATCGCACGGCAACGTCTCATCTTCCATTTCTGTGAGACTTGTCAACTGCCCGTTCGACATGCGAACAAAAGCGGGCATAAGGAATGCTCCTTCCGAGAGGACTGCACCTACCTCTACTGTCTCACGTGTAAGAGGTATGAAAAGAGCGATGCAAAGGCAAATAGTGACTCCGCGAAAGCCTTCATTGCCAAGCACACCCCTTGTGCTCAACTAAATGGAAGAAAGGGGATTAACCTAACCTACAAAGTTGAGAAGAAGAAGTTGGAGCGTCTTTTTGGAAAGGAGCGACCGACTGAAGGCGTGCTTTCCCAGTTGGATGAACCTGCTCCAAAGGATAAGCCTCAAAAGTCTCGGGTTCCTAAGAAGAGAGTTCCTAAGTCTCGGGAGTTCATCGATGAGACTTTTAGTGATTGTGAGGTGAGTGCCATCAATTCTACATGCTAGCTTCAAAGGATAACTGGCTCACAGCAGAAAAATAAAAATACTACTTCATTATGTATGAAATGATTATATGTCGTTAAACATTTCAGGATGTGCTGATGCCCCCACCGAAGAGAGCCAAGGTGTTGGTTCAAAAAAAACTGTTCGCTAAAGATGTAAATATTTATTGACTAATTTAATTATTTCTGTAAATTAAGTAAATCACCATTGCTTAACATTTCAGAGTGAGCTACCTCAACCGACAAAGGCTAACGAGGATATAGTGGCTGAAAAATTGCGGAATGTAAGCATTTCAGTTATTTATTAGTTCTCAATGTGAAATTAAAACATGAATTTTTCTACTTTCAGCTGCTTCCTAGTGTTCAAAGCTGCCCAAAACTTCCGCGCTTACCTTCACCGAGGAGCAGACTACCTTCGAGTCCCGTAAGTGTCATTATATAAGTGTCAGTCAACAATAACTGAAAATACATCAAGTATTTTTAAGAACATACTTACTTCGTCAATGAGTTGCAAACATGTCATCATATTTTTTGTTGCAGTCTACGCGATCTCTGTCGCTGAAGAAGCATCAGAGAAGCTTCTTGTATACACCGGCAACAACAACGTCGGTAGAGGACAATGAGGAGAAACCATATACAATTTGCGAGTCTTCGGATGACTCCTCAACATCGGAGGATTCGGACTCCGCATCCGAGGATGAATCCACTACTTCAACGACTTCATCTCCAACGTCCTCTTCTAACGAAGATGATGATTCCGATGTACATGTAAGTATATGATTGGTTAACTGCATGTGTACAGAATTGTTTTGATTTAAATTTATTGTGAAACTCACTTGATTATCAATATATTCGTCTACAATTGATTAATTCATCTTTCAGAATGATTCGGTGACTCTTAACAAGGAGAGTGGATCCGATCAAAAAACCGCAATCCAGCAGGAGGTAAGAGGAATTCACATCTGTATCTCATCAATGACAAAAATGGTAAATAGATGATAAACAATTGTTCCTTTCAATTACAGGACTCCGTGATGTTTGCGTCTCAAGAGGAGATCTCATTCTCCAACATCCGGGCGTCTCCTAGCTGGAATGTCCGCCTACCACTGTCGCCGATGATGACATTGGCCCCATCGTCAGCAGCTCATATCCCAGTCGCAGCTCCTTCACCTCCAACACCTATCCCAGTCGCAGCTCCTTCCTCTCCAACACCTCCCATCCCAGCCGCAGTTCCTAAGGCTCTCCCAGTACGCGAGTACAACGTAGACCTCGACGCAACGACGGAGGAGGAGGACATCGAGAGCAAGTTGGAGCGGTGTCAAGAGCGACTGAAACAGTCCGAGGCTCGTGAGGCTCAGTTAATGGAAGAGAACAGAGGTTTGGTTGAGTCCTTACGAAACATAACTCAATCAAACCTCCTGTTGGCCTCACAAGTAACTAACAGCCAACGACACGACAAAGAGACCTTAGTCTACGTCGAGTGTAGCAATAACACCATCCGTAGGCTAAGACTGACGCGGATGGACGATTTGGGTGGTTGCAGTGAAAGCTGTAGCCACTTGAAACTATACCACAGTGGCATCGTGAAATGTATGAAGTTATAACTTATTTTTACTTTTAGAAAAAAATAGATTACTTTAAATTCTATGTTTTCTCTTTACAACATATCGGAACATATGGTATTGTCTGGTGATGACGCTGACGTCCTTAGATGGTAGATGTATATAAGGGCTTACTAATTTCAATCCTCATCAATAATCATGGTTGTCTGTACCAAGTGTGGAAAAGTGTTCACTCTCATAGGCAATTTGCAACGTCATGAAAAAATTTGTAAGTTAGGAAAAACGTATCAATGTAGCAAGTGTCCATATAAGACGAATAGGATGGATAATCTTAAGAGGCATAAACTTGTATGCAATAATAAACCGAATGATAGCATAACAGAGTCAAATTCAAATAATCAAAATAGATCTACTTCTAAGTCAACAACCAGCGCTTCAACTAACATACAAAACTTTATGCAATACTGCTCTCGGTGTGGCAAAACGTATAACTCTATAAGTAGATTTCGACAGCATATGAATGTACATAATACAAATAGTGCGATGAATATGCATAATAACTATGGAACTGTTAGTCTCAGCGAAAGCGCACTCAATGGCCATGCACGTGTATATGATATCACGCCAACAACACCTACTTTGGACATAACATCATTCTTAGAAAGCATGCGTTCCATGTTAGGGAATTTAGTGTCTGACTTACTAAGGAGCTATCAATTGCGCGGTCGTCTGATTGCACAAATTCGTTATGTCCGTTCTAATCCTCAAGAAGAAGAAACTTTTCTCGCACACTTTACCTCATCATCCTCAAACTATATTTATGACTATGATGCTTGGTTTCAGGATCATCTAAATAGTCTAATAAATCATATTGAAGCCTTCACAAAAAAGGGTAGCAATTGGATTATAGATGATGTACAAAATATAGAGTTCAATGTAATAACAAGTCCAATACTGTCAGGTGGACAATCATTTCCTCTACCAAAGAAGTTAAAAAACTCTAGAGCTGTCATTAACGTTAATTCAAATGCAAATGATTGCTTCCTATATGTAGTTTTATCAATATTGCATTATAATGAAGTACCTTATTCAAGGAATGAAGTAAAATCATATAGTAAGTGGACATCTGAGCTAAATATGGAAGGCATTTCCACACCAGTATCAATCAAAGATATTCCAAAATTTGAGAAAAATAATGATATTAAAATTAAGATTCACTTTTATGAAAATGGACTCAAAGGTGTTCGTTACAATAGTAACTTTACTGGTAGGCAAACGGTTAATATTTTGCTAATTCTAAACAATGGAGCAGCACACTATTGTGGAATTCCAAAGCTGTCAAGATTGTATAGGAGAACTTTAAAAAGACATAAATACTTCTGCGAAAGATGCACTCAGTCATTCACATATAAGACAACACTAGAACGACACTTCCAGTTTTGCATTCGAGGAAAAGCACAAATAGAAAAAATGCCGACAGATCTAAAAGTACTAACAAGTAGCATGGAATATCAACTAAGTCCTCCGTTAGTAATTTATGCAGATATAGAGTGCTACATTGATAATAAAATACATAAACCTGCGGCCATTGGAGCTTATCATGTCTGGCATAATGCCCTTCAATCGAAATTTGAAAACAAGTATTACCTCTTTGAGGGAGAATATTGCATTATTAGTTTCTTGTACCACTTAGAAACTGTAGCCCAAGACTTATATGACAACCAATGTGCAACAACTAGGCAGCCAATGACACTGTCAGCGGATGAAAAAGCAAGCCATGAGAATGCAGAATGTTGCAACAAATGTAAATCGAAATTCAGCGATGAAGTCATAAAAGTTCGTGATCTTGATCATATCACCGGACGATATAGGCAAACATTATGTAGGAAATGCAATCTCCGGTTAAGACTTAACAGACGGGAGCTCCCCATATTGTTCCACAATTTTAAAAATTATGATAGTCACATCGTTTGCTATAAAGCGAATGGAAGAATGAAATCTTGGAAATTAGATGTTGTAGCAGCAACTGCTGAAAAATATATAACTTTATCCGCCAGTGTCCCTGTAAATGAATACAAAGGGAAGACAGTATACTTTAAACTAAAATTCTTAGACTCATATCAATTTCTAAGTGCATCCTTGAGTGAATTAGCCAAGGGCTTGCAAACGTATGAGCATGTAGAGACATTAAGGGTAGAATTTCAACAATTAAGTGATAATGTTTTATATCAGAAGGGAGTGTTTCCATATTCATACTTCAAAAACTTAAACACGTTGACGGAAGACTGTCTACCACCACAATTTGAATTCTATAATGATCTTACTCGTGAGCACTCTTCCGATAGTGAATATGAACACGCTAACAAGGCATGGATTGAATTTACTTGTAGCACACTTGGTGATTACATGCTGGCATATCTGAAGTTGGATGTTTTATTGTTGGCAGACATATTTGAAGTGTTTAGAGCATTGAGTCAACGTGAGGATGATGTCGACCCTGTACATTTTGTCAGTCTCCCACATCTTAGCTTTACCTCAGCACTAAATTTCTCTTCCAATGATCCCCCACACTACATACAAGATGAAAATATGTACAATCTATTTGAACGAGGAATTAGAGGGGTATGACTTTCACCAACATTCACCAAGCGCGTGCACGCATTGAAGAATTAGGAAATAATACACATGAAAGTCGACATTTGACCTACTTAGATGTTAATAACCTTCACGGTTTTTCACTCAGTAGGAATCTACCCCACTCAAATTTCAAATGGTTGAATGAAAGTGAATTAGATATCTTTTTAAATGAAGAAAATGTTCAAAATATAGATGATGATGGTGAAATCGGCTACATTTTTTATTTAGATTTAGAGTATCCTGCAGCCATTCATGATGACACTGCCGATTTCCCATTAGCTCCAGAAATGCAGATGATTGAAAAGAGAATGTTTTCACACTATATGAAAAATCTATATGAAAAAGTAAGACCAAATACACATTTTTCTTCTATCAAGAAACTTCTGGTCCATCAATTTGATAGGGAAAATTATGTAGTCCACTACTCAATTTTAAAATTTTACTTGACCATGGGCATGAGAATCAAGAAGATTCATAGTGGCATAAAATTCACACAAAAGCCTTGGTTAAAAACATACATTGATATGAACTCTCAAAAGAGGGCTCAATCAAGCACTGACTTCGAAAAGTCATTCTACAAATTGAAAAATAATTCTTTATATTGTAAAACAATGGAAAATGTAAGGAGAAGGAAAAAAATTTAAACTAGTCAACAATGAGAAACAACTACTGAAATTGTCAAATCATCCTCTCTATGTTCAACACAAAATATTTGATGAAGATCTGGTTGCTATGGAAATGTACAAACCTTCAATAGTTTTAAATAAATTAATATATGTTGGTCAAGCAGTACTTGACTATAGTAAGTTGGAAATGTATCAGTTATATTACAATGATCTAAAAGGATGTCCACTGATAAATAGAACGCGGCTTTGTGGAGGTGATACCGACAGTTTCTTCCTATGTTTATACACATCAACATCTGTCCGTCTGGAGGATATACTTCTATACTTCTGTGAAAAGTTTGACTCTTCAAACTATGACAGTCATCACCGACTGTACTCAACTGCAAACAAAGCTAGATTAGGTTGTTTTAAGGATTAGTGCGCTGGAAAGTTGCTTGAGGAAATGATCCTACTAAAACCGAAAATGTATTCAATGAAATATCTAGACTCTACGAATCATAGCATCAAACGTGCAAAAGGAATTCAGAGAGCAGCAGTTAAAAAATTGAAACATAATGACTATAGGAGTGTCTATTATAGTGCGAATGATATAACTGAAGATATGACAATTATAAATTCAAAAAATCACATAGTTAGCACAAAATCATTTAGGAAGCGAGGTCTTTCACTTTAGGAGGACAAGCGCTGTTGGCTGGATAAAAATTTATCATTACCATATGGACACTACAGCCTAGGTCTTCCCCCACCGTCGAAGAGAAGGAGATGCCTTCCTGTCACAGGTGATGTAGAATAAGTCTAAATAAAAAAACAATACAATATTCCACTTGTAATAGATCTTGCGATTGCTGCATCTTCCGACATGTAGCAACACTTACTAATACATAAGTAGTCTTACTAAAATTGAAATTTCTACATCTTTCCGATATGTAGAAATGATTACTAATAAATAGGTAGTCCTAATGTGAATGAATATGTGAAGAATTTGTACTCAACATCATTCCGATATGTTGAGCTAATAAAATAACAAACTTTAGGCAAACATTAAACCTAAATTTGAAACATAGCTTTCGGAACATGCCTCATTACATCAGAACATGGAAACTTAGTGACGTTCAAAACGTTCACATAACAAATTCTAAAAGAATAGCATTTCGTCATTCAATAGCAAATAGTGTTCGAAAACATCGTGGCGTTTGCATTAGTATTGACTCATTGCCTTCACTGAAAGACTTCGCGGATCTCATTGGCAACCATAAGACTCGGATCAAGATTCCTCTCGATGACAAGGTATGGATAAAGTGTGATTGATCAGTCAAACTATATGTCTGTTCACCAAAATGGGAAGATGTTGAAGATCGATTTTTTCGTTTCAGTGACGTCACATGGGAAACCTTTACAAGGGAGATACTACCACAGATAACGTCATTCATTAAAGATGGAGGACATCAAACGGTTGGAAGTTGTAAATCGGATGTTAACTACAAAAGCAAAGTCAAAACTCAATCTACAAGAGATCGAGAGGAATATACCCAACCGAAAACAATGGATGCTGATAAAACGCAAATTGAAGCCGACAACGAACTTACATCTTGGAAGACCCTAAATGTTAACATGGAGGATTCAGAGGAAGGATAAATCTCTCACTATCCTATTCTTTCCAAATGGAACAATCCAATGTATTGGAAGGGTCATGGAGGGTGATCTCTCATATCTACACTTTACTTTGGAACATTTACTTGGTGATTCATTATCTGATTGGAAAGTGAAGACAATGACCGTGTTATGTGAATTGCACTATCACTATGACTTCCGTGAAGTTACATCATCACATAGTCTAACTTATGAAGTGGAGTTATTTCCAGCAGCTCAATTGACTAACTGCCATCCATATCATGTTCATGTGTTCCATAATGGAAAGATTGTGATTACC
This sequence comes from Prostheceraeus crozeri, assembly GCA_907163375.1. Lineage (NCBI taxonomy): Eukaryota > Metazoa > Platyhelminthes > Polycladida > Euryleptidae > Prostheceraeus > Prostheceraeus crozeri. The sequence goes on from CAJQUW010002268.1 coordinate 462,811, forward strand.
GGCATCAAAGACATAAGTGATGTGCCTCCCATCATATATGATTTGAAAAAATGTTTCATGAAAACCAAATTGTAGATTTTGTATATATGTGAATAGATAATGAAATATGAACATATTACGTTTTCCTTATAAACCCTTGTTTTGGAAAAAAGAGAGCAAGTAATGATACAACATAAAACTTTATTTCAAAACTGTTTCGAAATATTTAGTAAGAATTACATCATTTTTATCACAGTTTTTTGAAAATAATTCTAAAGCACTTTTACAGTTATTTTTCAATGGTCTCTCGTTGACAAAATAGAGTACATAGCCACCGCACATTAGAGATGTATTACTTTGAAGTGGGAACGATGTCACTTTCCTAACAGTCCAGGAGAACCTGTTCATCCATAATGCGATATCATGTAAACGAGGTTGATTAAGAGAGTCAAAATATTCGGCCACTTTATGACGATTGATGTATACAGCAATCCAATGTTTTCCGGGAAGATTGTTGGTATCCGTATTGATGATAAGCGAACAAGGATAGAAAGGAATTGAATCAGTTAAATTATCTCTAGAAAAGACATTGAGAAATATTGTCTTGGAGTAGGAATGAGCTTTCCTCATTTTCCTCAAGATTTCTATGTTGCTTAAGTTACTCATCTCTGATAGCTGACAGTCACGTCTCTCATTCTTGTTATCTCAACTTTGCTATCATAGATAGCATAAATGAGACAAGTAATTGTTTTCTTCAAAGGTGACTCAAATGATACCTCCAGTCGTAGATTTCCAGGCTTTGTAACTCCTACGCTTTCACCACCTAGATCTGCATCTGCTGTGAGGTTGTACATAATGAAGAAGTAGCCATTCTTGTACATATCCATTGTAATTCCATTTGAATCATCTGTATTAAACATGTTGAGGGAGGTGAAAGTAAAACCATATTCACGTGCGAATTTACCATCTTTGAAATTAGGCTCATATGCTTTGCAAGATACAAATTTCCCATCCTGGTAGAGTGCTAGTTTGCTAACATTAAAGTGTTGGAAATTGAATGGATTCTTTTCAAAAGCACCAATGAATGCCTCATTTTCCACAAATGTGATATACACCGCCTTTGGCATTGCAGTGGGAAAAAGATTTGGGTAGGCATGTGAGGATGATCCCGCACCAATTGTGAAGTTTATCAACACACTATGATTAACTGGATATATTGCATTGTTTTTCCTCAATCCTGTCGCATGCTCGTTGATGACTGACGGGTTCATTGTTACTCGCCTTGCATTGAACACGGCATTACTTATGTTGACTTGATAGTTTGTAGCTCCAAAAGCCATTAACGCGAACTAAGGATTTGCACGAATAAATTTTATTTGCATTTTAACCTGTGATAGCAGATATCTAGATTGACGAAGGAAATCAAGATAGACAGGTCCTTTCAAGTATAATTCCTTTGAATCCGCTGTTAAATCCATTCGTCTTTTTAACCCTGCATTTGAGACATCATCAAATTTCCCTTGCTGATCATCATACCACCGAGAAACTTGCAAGTGTGACTGTTTAGCTTGCTTTTGAAATTGTGTCATTGTATGTATGTATGCTCCATATGGATATGCTCGATCCCCTCCTTCAATCTGTTTGTCATTCAATATTAGATACACATCTGAGAACAGACTGGCAATAGGAAGATTTGCTAATCCCACTTTATCTTTGGATGAATCGATATTTGTACCATCAGTCCTCTTAATTTGTATACACACCTCTAAATCAATGGATTGACAGTCAATATAATCTTGAGGATTGGCAGGTATATCAAACTGAATAGGCTGCTGGTTACCATCGATATTTGTTGTGGGGACTATGTCTACAATTGTTGAGGAGATGATGTCTGTCTGATGAGGGGGAGAATCGAAGAAACACAAAGCCGAATTGATACTCTGCATCGTATTAGCTCTACAAATATGTTGTCTTCCTTCGTTTTGACTTGTTTCTAGTAGCTGTGGAATTTCGTTTGCGCTTTCTTGTTTTCACTTGACGTCTAGATTTAGAACGTGCTGATTAGTCGGCTTTTTACTTTTCCTGCGTCTTTGCTTAGTAACTCGACCGGATCCAACTTGTCTTGACTTCCTACGCTTCTCCCGAACTGTACGTCTAGTCTTTTTTAAATCATCTAATGCGTCTATGGCAGATTGCTGCGCAAGCATTTTCGTAGATTCACCGATATCCTCACCTTGAAGCAAATCAGCTGCAACATTTGCACGAAAATCTAAAGCCCTGCTTCCAACACGCTTCATGATTGGCACGCCATACGTTTTGAGTGTTGGAAGAACCATACGTCTTAGTGCACCAAATATACCTCCAACAAACACGGGATAACCGCTCTGATATGATGGTCTACTGTAAATGCCTGTCATTATGACTATTGAATAACTATGGAAGTCACAATAGCGTAAAGCCTTATTCTCGGGGTACCAATGTCCTTCCGCCTCCTTGTGGTGGTACCCGCCCCGTTCTTCGGATTGCGTCGAAATGGGGGACGCTTTCCGGAGTGGCCGTCTGTTGGCGCGCTACCTCCTTCGGGTTTTTGCCACGCTATTTCTCCGTTGGTCGTGGAGAAATAGCTGTCTTCTTCTGTATATATATTTACGGCCACTTTCTTTCATCTCCTCTCCCTCGTCTACTCATCCTTCTCCTGCTCCTCATGGCAGGAATCCATCCCAATCCTGGTCCTTCACCTCGCCACCCTCCTAGGTACCCATGCGGAGTCTTTCAGAGATGCGTTGGCTGCACCGGCCGTTCTGCTCAGTGCTCGGCATGTAAACTTTGGATTCATCTTCGCTGTTCCTCTCTTACCTCCCGGGCCTTCAACGCCCTCCCCAGGCGTCACCAATGGGTCTGTCCCACCTGCTCTCCTACATACTTTCGTTTTCCTTCTCCATCCCCAGCTGTTTCTACCTCAGACCGTTCTTCGTCCCTCTCCAGCGCCCAATCCACCGTTTCCGTCCAATCCTCGTCCCCTTTGGCCTCTTCCCTGCAACCCCGCGTTGTCGTCTCTCGCCTCCCCTCTCCTCCCAACCGCTCGTCCTCAGTCGCCGCTGGCCGGCCTCCTCCTTCCCGTCGCCCCGCGCCCCCTGTGCCTGTCTCCTCCCCCTCGGCTGCCTCTCTCTCGTCCCTACAGCCTCGTGTCGCCCTCTCCCGTCTCCACCTTCCGCCTTCTCCTTCCCCGCCCGCTCCCATCCCTGCCGCCGTGACTGCTGTTCCGTCTTCCATGCAGCCTCGTGTTGTTCTGTCCCGTCTCCCTGCGTCTGCCCTCCCCCATGTCTCCTCCTCTGTCTTGCCTCCCCCACCTCCTCCTCCCGCTCCTTACCCTTCCTCAGCCTTTTCTTTGCCATGTCCTCCCTCGCCCAGCCCACCTTCACCCGTAAGACCCCTCCGTCCTATTCGCTCTTGCCCCCGATCTTCAACCAACGAGCTCAAGATCCTTCAGTGGAACGCAAACGTAGTGCGGGCCCGCCGCTTGGAGCTCACTCACTTTCTATCTTCAAATCCTTACGACATCATTCTTATCCAGGAAACGAAACTTCTCCCATCCACTACTTTTCGTATTCCTGGATATAAGTGCCACCGCCAGGATCGGACGATTCAGCCCCGCCGCGGCAGTGGTGGAGGCGTGATGACTCTGGTCCGGGACGGTCTTGCACATTCTCCTTGGTCCATCCCCTCGCTCGCTTCGTCTAATTCTCTTTGTGGCTTCCTTGGCATTCACGTACACCTCCGCTCCAACACCATCTCTTTACTTAATGCCTACGTCCCCCCAGCTAGCTCCATCCCTACCGAGGCCCGCTCGCGCCGTACCTTCTCTCTTTCCTCATTCCCCTCTTCCCCGTCCACCTTCATCTTTGGGGATCTTAACGCACACCACCCCTCCTGGGATTCTCGGGGCCATCCCAACTCTCTCGGCTCCGAAATCTACTCCTGGCTTCTCGCTTCAGATCTTGAATCACTTGATGACCCTGATACTCCCACTCTCTTGCAGCAGTCTTCTGGATGGCGTACCTCCCCAGACCTCAGTCTGGTACCTTCGTCTCTTGCTCCTAGATGTGGCTGGTCCGTCCTTCCTGATCTTGGATCTGGCCACCTCCCCATCTCTATTAAGATTCCTCTCTCCCCACACTATTCTCCCAACGAGCGCAAACCCTCTTACAACTTTAAAAAGGCTCGCTGGGATGACTACAGGACTCATGTAACTTCTCATTGTCCCGACTCTGACTCGTACTCTTCTCTTACTCTTACTAAAGCCGCTGCTTCTTTCTCCTCTATCATCCTCGAAGCGGCAAAATCTTCAATTCCTTTCGGTCGTACCCGCCAGTCCCCGAAAGCTTGGTGGTCCGCGGAACTAGATCAGCTCGTCCATGCTCGCCGCAAGGCATTCAGACGGGCCCATCGAAGTGAAGCGGATCGTCAGGCTTATGTTTCTGCATCCAGTTCCGCCTCCAGAGCCATTGCTAAAGCGAAAGCTGATGCTTGGCAACGGACAGCGTCTAATCTTCGCATTTCCTCCAACCCCCGTAAGGTCTTCTCCCTCCTCCGCTCAGTAGCTGGTACTCCCAAATCTTCCAGTTCTGATCCAACCTTTCCCGGGTGTAGCTCTGCTAAGGCTACAGCCACCCGTTACGCTTCTTTTCTCAAGAGCCACTTCTCCAGATCCCTTCCTTCTAATCGCCGTTCTGAAAGCCGCCGCTTCCTTCGTGAGCTCCGCTCCTCTACCTGTACCTGCCCATCCTTTTGCTCTCCTTTTAGCCTGTCGGAGCTCACCACAGCTATTAGTTCTCTCTCCTCGTCGACTGCAGCCGGCCCTGACCACGTCTCGTACCCTCTCCTCCAAAATCTTCCTCCTTCTGCCCTTGCTTTTCTCTTGTTTATCTTCAACCTCTCTTGGTCCACCCACTCCTTTCCCTCCGCCTGGAAATCTTCCACCATCTACCCGGTGCACAAATCTGGCATACCCACAGACGTTTCGTTTCGTCCTATCTGCCTTACATCTTGTATCTCGAAACTCTTTGAGCGTCTCGTGCTAGCCCGTCTGTCTTTTCTCCTCGAATCTAAGGATCTTCTGACCCCTCTTCAGGCCGGTTTTCGCCCAGGCCGTTCCAACACTGACCAGATAGTTCTTCTTACTCAGTCAATCTCCGATGGCTTTCACAACTCCAAGCCTTGTGCAAGGACTGTGTTAGCCATCGTTGATTTCTCTCGTGCCTTCGACTCGGTCTGGCATTCAGCTCTCTACCACAAGCTTCTGGCCTCTGGCCTGCCTCCTTGCTTTGTTCGCTGGACCCAGTCTTTCTTATCGGACCGTCGGGCACAAGTGGCTTTTCGAAACTCTTCCAGTAACTCTTTCCGAGTTCGATGGGGAGTCCCTCAAGGGTCAGTGCTCGGCCCAGTCCTCTTCAACCACTTCATTAACGACGTTTCTTCCGTGCTCCCTCCCTCAGTCCGCTTTTCACTTTATGCGGACGATCTTGCTATTTGGGCGTCTTCTCCTCACATTCACCTCGCTACTGCCGCCGTCCAAGAAGCTCTGTCTGAGCTCGAGGCTTGGTCTGTAAAGTGGCAGCTTCCTCTAAATCCCGCTAAATGCGAAGTCTCCTTCTTCAGCACCGCCACCCGTGAAGCTTCCGTTCAGCCCTCCCTGTCTCTTTTGGGCCGCCCTCTCTCGTTCAACGCTTCCCCCAGGTTCCTCGGAGTAACTTTAGACCGAACACTTTCCTTCTTCCCCCATAGCTCTGCCCTGAGATCCACTCTTTTCCTTCGTTCAAGATCTCTCAGGGCTGTTTCATCCGCTTCTTGGGGCCCTTCCAAAGAGTCCCTTGCTTCTCTATACAAGACCTTTCTTCTCCCCGTCCTCACTTATGCTTCCCCTGGTTGGTTCCCCTTCATTTACGCTAAACATCTTCAACACCTAGAAGCTACCCACCGCTCCGCGTGCCGTGCGATCACTGGCTGCTGTTTGACCACTCCTATTCCTCTTCTTTTGTTGGAAGCTGGACTTCCTCCCCTCTCCGTGACCCTCACCGCTCAGTCGCTCTACTCTTATGAGCGCGCTCTTCGCCTCCCACCCTCGTTTCCCTTGTCTTCTCTAGTGAACCTTTCTGTCCCCAAGCGCGTCCGTTCCTCTTCGTGGCGCTTCTTCTGTACTTCTCATCCACTTTCTCCACCTGTTTCTTCTCCGCTAGAGCCCCTGGTCTCCTGCCCTCCCTTCCCCCGTGGTCCCCTCCTCTGTTCTCCGTATCCCTAGCCCTGTCCTCCCCCTGCTCCCGTTCCGACCCAGTCCCCCTTCGCAACGCTTTGGTCCGAGACCACCTTTCCTCCCTCCCCGTTGCTGACCTGACCATCTGGACTGACGGCTCCGTTATTGGACGACTCGGACCAGGTGGCTCGCGTGTTTTCATAAACTATTCTTCATGCTCTTCCACTTTCTCTCTTTCCTTTCATGCTGGTGCGCACTGTACAAGCTTCACAGCTGAAATGGTTGCAATCCAGCATGCTCTCTCTTGGTCCGTTTCCCATCACTCCTCGTGTCTCTTTTCCTCTCTTCTTCTCTTGTCCGACTCTCTCTCGGCCCTGACCGTGCTCTCTTCACCCCCGTCGCCCCTCTTGTCCACGTCTGTCCACTCTGTCTGGTCCTCTTTGTCGTGCCTCTGCTCTTCCTCGATCTCAGTGTCATTGCAGTGGCTTCCTGGTCACTCGAACATCAGTGGCAATGATACTGCAGATGCGCTTGCCAAAAGTGGCACTTCTCTCCCCTCTGCAGCTCCTCAGTGTCTGTCTTCTCTGAAGTCCTTCATTCGTCATTCCCTGTTCAACTCCTGGAGGACTTCCGTTCGTTCGTCTTTGATTTCTTCACAAGTCCCTAGCGTAGCAACTGAGGAGCTGTCCCTCCCTCGCGCTGTCCGTTGTGAGCTCTCACGTCTTCGTTGCAACGGCCACAGCCTTCTTCTCAACTCCTATCTTCACAGGATTGGCAGGTCCACTTCTCCTGACTGCCCTGTTTGTGGTGTAAACCACGATGTACCCCACTTACTGTGCTCTTGTCCCTCCCTCTCTTCTACCCGTGCGGCTATCTTCGGGTCCTCGGGCTCTGTTTTTGATCTTTGGCATCGCCCGTGGGGGGTTGCCCGCCTCCTCGGTCTCCGTGGCGTTCCGCCACGCCCCTATCCGCGGGACGGGGTCGGGTAAACCAGCCAGCCAGCCAGCCTTATTCTCGTGACCTAATATGTAGGGTCAAAACAGTAACACCACCACAGAACGGTACTACTTCTCCTGCGTCATCATGAATTGATATGTCAATTCTATTGATGTAATTTCGGCTGATTGGTAGATACATTGTGTTAAAAAATTCTCGATTGATTAGTTGCTTCCTTACGGATGAGAGAGGAAATGTGCGCAGAAGTGGGGCCTCAATGTCGCCAACCCTTGTATATTCAATAATGTTACAATAGACGTATAAGTTACTTATATCACGTTCTAGTGATGGGGCTGTATCGCCTATTGATGTGCCTTCATAAATAGTTGATTTTGGGAATCCCAATGTGGTCGTTAACACGCTATCCAGCTTGATAAGAGAGTTCTTCCCTACCTTTAGAATCATGCGTTTCTTATGTGGATCATAAGAAAAGTGATATTCATCTGCATCAAGGTAATCTACATCAAACTCACTTAACTTTGTACACAATTCAGATGGCGTTTTCAAGCTTTCAATGTTCAAATTAACTCTTTTTACAAGTACACTGGAAGTAGACAAATCATCACCCAATATGTCTTCGCTGTATACGTGGATATCCCATGAAGCATTTGTTGATGCTTTGAGTTTAGAAGAGGACAATTGAACCTTGAATGTATCATTCAATTCTGTCAACCAAGGTGCGCTTTCAAGGCCCTTAAACATCCCAATCATTTCAGATCCGAATTCAATAACAGCGGACTCAGACTTTTCCAATGGTGTCTTTTTAGTAAAAACAATAAATTCTGCCTCCGTTTCAACAGTAAATAAAGTTACTTTCTCTTTCTTATATTCACAAGTCATTAACGTTTCTGGCACTGATCCCTGAAACTTTCTTGCAAAGTCTTCAACACTTCTAATGACCTCAAATTGATTTTTTACTCGGATGCTCCTTTTTTGTAATGCATACAATGACACAATTCTACATTGAAAATCAATGACTTTCCTCTCTAAATTCCACCCACGTCCATTGTACCAACACCTTGATGAGAACGTTGTTCTGGAATACCCAAAAGTATGACTCAAATCCTTACCTAATACAAGAAGAACATGCTTCCCTTCCTTCATCAATTTTGCTGACCCCTTTATGACTGGTTTGTAGAATTTATTCAAAGTCAGCTTGAAGAGATCATTTATTCGTTCAAACATTCTACCGATTTCCTTTTCTGTATCTTGCAAGCTCATTGTGGGAACCCTAGAATCAAAAGTTGACGTTGCAAATGCCTTTTGAATTTTAATCATGTTTTGGACAGATGGTAAAGATGTTGAAAAAGGATGTAAAGTTAGATGATGAAAAGCCCATGTACCATGTAGACTATTTTGAAATATGCGAAAGCAATCATCCTTCTCTCGCACTTCTTTATGTAATTCAAAATAGTTGTTCTTTAGCAAACTGATATCGTTGTAATAAGTAATTTCAGTTAGATCAACTTCATGGGGTCCATGCAGAGTAATTGGATTAGCGAATTCAACGGAGTATAGAGATGGTTTGTTACTTGGGAATATCTTGGGGTTGCTATTGCTTGGGAGAATGATGTTGAAGTTAGTAGACATGTTAAACTCATATATGGAAGAAGTCACATGCTATATTAGCTTAAAAGTTACGAGTGTCTCCCACCTCCACATTTTGTAGATCCTGGTGCGTTGTCCAGCTATTGAATGAATCAGGATATCCTTTCCATTTAACTAGATATTTTCTTTGATTGCCATGACCTTTCCTCCTAATTATTTTGTCAATCATATACACCTCTTCACTTCTGTCTACTACTTGCAATTCATAAGAGTAAAATTTTCCTTCAATTGGATTGCCATGGTAATCTATTAATTTATACATGGTGGGTCTAAATTTTGTATTTACTTCATCTACAAAAAACTCTTCTTCAGTCCAATTAGGTAGATATCCCTTCTCAAATGTAGACTTAACCTTTGAAATCAGAACTCTATCACCAACATTAATTTTCTTTTCATTGGAGATGTTTTTCGCTTTCTTATCATACAATCGAAGCCATACATCCATCGCATTATCTGGGGTAACATCAACTGGTTTCATCTTAATGATTCGATGGTAGCTTTCATTGTAATTCTTAACAAATTTCTGCAGCTCACCTTCCCAAACATGTGTATCTTTTGCAGTGAAATAGCGCCATATTTTTGTCTTCAGTGTGCGATTGAACCTCTCAACCATGGCAGCTTTATAAGCACTGTTGACACTAAACAATTCCACATTATGACTTTTAAGGAGACTTCGAACATGAGAGTTTTCGAATTCCTTCCCTTGATCGGTCTGTATTCTTTGCGGAACACGCCCCTCATCGAAAATGCTCTGAAAAGCCGCTTCAACTTCTGGTCCTCGTTTAGATTTCAGCGCACGTGCCCAAGCATAGCGAGATAAAATATCTATTACGGTTAAGATGTATTTATAGCCATCATTGTACTGTGATATCTGTTGCATGTCAGCCAAGTCCGCTTGCCATTGACTAGTCCGCTTGCCATTGACTATCTATATTGTTAACAACATATTTTCTTGTTGGAAACCGCTTTCTCGCATTTTTGTGAAGAGTGTAAGTCGGTTCACTCCTTAACCACTTGACTTTCTCTATTCCCGCACCAGCTTCACGGGCTAGAACCTCCGGACGACTGAAACTTGCGGGGTGATTTAAGTCGTAATAAATCTTTCTGAGTTTCACTGGTGTAAATATGTACATTATTTGACGTCTTTGTTCTGATTTGCACGCGTATTACTCGCACAGCAACTGCTAACACAATTGATATCAACCTCTATGCCCTCTTCTCCTTTACCTTCGAGCGCAGACTTCAAACAACAGCAAAATTTTTGTAACGACATGATATGAGAGAGGCAAGGCTTAATTCATATTTGCTTAATATTTACTATACTCCTTCGCAACACGCATTGAGTGCCTAGTAGCTCTTTTTGGTTGCAGATATTCGGGATCATGAATCTCTCGCTTGACCGCCATCGTGGGTGTTTTACTTTTTAATCCATCTTGTAAGTGACCCTTATCCAACTCATTCACAGTCGGTCCTCCAATAATATTGTGAGGTACATTTTGATCAGATAAAATTTTTTTTGAAAATGTGTCCACCCTTGTGGTGCACCTAGTTTTCGCCTTACATCTCTGACAGCATATTGTAGAAGGTCATCTATGTGACTATTTCTAATAACATCACCAGTTGTTTCATCTATTATCTCCCCTCTCTCATTGAACTTCACATGTGGATCAATGAAGTCAAATAATCGCTCAGCGCCCACACGATATGGTCGAGGTGTTGTCAAGGTCATCAATCGTCGCAACTTGTCACGAATCTGTCGCCTCTCATCAATGTTTTCAGCTGCTAACTGCATTTGTTGATAGGGATCCTTAATCTTCTGAATTTCGATATCCTTTTGTGTTAGTTCCTTAAGTTGATTCGTAATAGGTTGATCTATATTTTTGACTTCCTGTGCACTTTGTAATGTAGTCAATTGTACATACTCCTCTTGAGGAATAACTACCATCTTTGAATACGACATGTTTGAAAATAATAAGGCAACAAAGTACATTGCTTAAAACTAACTGTGAACCGAGAAAACTGTCATTGGTTCAGCGGAATTAGGTATGATATTTGTTCGAAATCGAAGTCGTTCCGGACATTCCTGTGTTAGATCAATAAATAGATAGCCATGTGGTTTCTTTGTTACATCTTCATATAGTTTTGAAAGTACTTTAGGTTGTTGAGGTAATATCTGTCTACTGAGATGATGTATCTGACTGCTATCTCTTGGATTTTTAAATATTGCCAAATAATGTGCATTCAAACTTCTAGTTCTTTGGTCTTTCCCTCCATCGAAGATGTTTTGGGTGATGTAGATAATAAAAGCTTCCCTATGATGTGCAGTTTGAATGAACATTTCAGTTACATCCTTTGAAGATTTGCTTTCACGTAATAGATCATCTAATACTAATAAGTCATCTGCTTTGACATCCTCAGTTGGTGGCAACCCTTGCTTCACCTCATAACCTTTCTGGCGAAGTGCAGAATGTAGTTGTGGTTGAAATATTCCATAATACCATTTGGCTTTCTTAATTTCCTTGTTAAACATTTCATTTCTATATTGTAGCAATTGAGTTACAAATGTAGTTTTACCGGACTGACTTGGTCCAGCGACACACATTGTGCGATCAGTGAATAGACGAAAATCTGTCATCTCATAATTCCATTAACATTAAACTCATCATCCCGCTAATTTTGCTTAGAACAACAAAACAGACACATGTTCCAGATCACGTTTATTTACATTCAGAATGGAAACTTTCAAGTTACATTTACAAATTAAAACATTTGTGTTTCCTCATCACAATTAGGATTATAGAAAGTTTTCAAGTCAGCATCTTGGCGCTTCAACTTCAATTTAGGATTACCATCTTTAGATTTCCGCCCTCGCTTTTTGCTCTCTTCCTTCCCATCACTTGAAGCAGTCTTATCAATGTTAATTAAGCATTTATCAATTGGCAGTGGTTCATAGACTAGTTGAAGAACCTTCATTTGTAAAGATGCGACTTTACCAGTCGAACCATGTGAACCAATATGAAGTCCGGTAACGTGCACTAAGCCCATATAGCGGCCCCGTTTGAGATCCTCACATTCCATCGCGTTTGTAAAGAGATCGAATGCTTGAAAATGATCCGATAGTTTTAAAAACAGTGTATCGAATTCCGGCAATTCCTTGTAACCAACTGCTTCCTCTAATGCCTTTCTCCAATGAGTAGGAGCACTTTCAGGCAGCTCAACACATTCTTTCGCGAAAGAGTCAATAGTTTTAAGAATCACCTGTTGACATTTTGGAAAAGTCACTCGCATTTGTCTCATATTGCTATACCCTGATGTAGACATACCATTACTGTGGAAGAATGGAACTTGAAGATAAAAGCCATCATCACCATAATTCAAGGTTTGAAAGTAGAATGTATTTCCAATCCCTTGCACCTTTCGTGTCGGACGAAGCTTCAAGAGATCTTGCTCGAAAGCGTCACCTTCCTCTCTGATTGTATACATTTTCTGAGTCATGTTTCAACAAGTACTAATTCGGAGCTTTCAACCAGCGCAAATGAATTGTCACTTGAAAGTGATAAAATATCATTAAAGCGTCTTCCTTATATACACCTATATATGACTCATCAATCAAAGTGATGACGTGTCACTTCATGATTCGTTAACCTTATATGAACATTGCAGCAGTTGCTGCAATCCTTCCAAGCGGACTATTGATTACACCATTAATACTGTTTCCAATATCATTTAACATACTTAGAAACCCACCACCACCGCGCTGAATTAAGTTTCGCCTTTTCTTATCACTACTCCTTGGATTTGAAAACTTTTTTATGCTATTCAAATAGCCAGCATTCAATAGAGGCTTGTAAATAGGTAGACATTTGTGTATTGCAAAAGCTAAATCGCGAATAAAATCATCACTTGAATTTTGAATCAATTTACACTTCTTCTTATTATCATGTATCCTGTTTAATTTTCGCAACGCCTTTTTAAACTGACTTGAAGGTTTGAAGGACCGTTTCGATTGACGAGAAGATGCCTTCCGTTTTACAGACATTTTTATTCTAATATGGAAATAGATAATACAATTACAATTTTTGCTTAGTACTTTCAACATTATACACAAAAGTTTACAAGCATTCACATATCACGCAGAGTTTGTTGCTGGTACTTATAAAATTACATAAACACTTAACAAGTTGTAGAGGGAAACTGATACACACTCACATCGGCTAGAGTCTGATTTGTAGCAGTTATGAGCTGCTCAATGTCTTTCATTAGATGTTTTGAAATAGGACAGCACATACAGCAGGGCTTTAAATGGAAAGTCTTTAAAATATTGGCATAGTATGCCCGCAAACTGATCACCTCAGAATGTCCTTGAGCAGCCACATTGATGCTTACTGATGGCGGTCCACTGAACAAGTCCAGTTTGCATTTCTCACCCTTCTCGTCAAAGTAGCTGGAGGTGATAATGTCATGGAGACAGGTATTTTTTTCCGTTGGATACTGCTGCAGCAACAGCGAGAGTATTCCGGTACAATCTCAGTTTGAGCTAGTGGGCGAAATACTTCATTGAGCCAAAATCTTGCAACTCGTGTAAGAGCGTTGTTCACGACTCTCATTAACATTCTCTGCACCACAACGTCCTCTCCGCAGCGGAAATACTTCACTATTTCCTCCATCAGATCCACCAAATCCGCTTTATGGCCAGTTATATTCACGGCAGAATAAAATATATTGCCGGTGAAGAGTTGACTTTGGTAAATTATTGAAATGGGAATGTTGGTAGTGAACGACATGCTGATTGACATTGTATTAGCCTCAAATTATGGTTGAAATAGAGCGGTACAATGTCCTCCTTATATAGAAAAGCCACACAAAGACACAATAGTGACCAATCACAGACGTGCATGATGACTCATCATACACGATATACAGTGGCTGTTGAAGATATTTCTTGATCACAAAGGGGACAAGATGAAGTTTCAAAGGGTACATAACATGTAGAACACATAACGCTATGAGAACATGGTAAAAAAAGAAGGGATCGTTCCTGTTTAAAACATTTAACGCAGTTCCGCTCACATAATAATTTTAATGTCTCTTCTTCTAATTTTCTTCTGAAGTAACTTTTATTGGGAGAACTTTTTATTAAAGCACTGTTAAATGTCTCCTTCTTTCCATATCGTTCCAATTTGATCCTCCTAATTTCACTATCATTGCAGTGTAGCATGGAGAAATCCTCTATCCACCTACGATCCAAATTGTGATTCATAGCATGCTCATCTAGATCCATTAGTCGATCAACTAAATCACCAGCGTTGATATTTTCACTGAGATTTGTTACAGTTTCTATAGCTGTGAACGAATATCCAAGGTCTCTTGCGACAACCCACGACGTTGGGATACTAGTCATCATTATGTATGTCATCAAACAACTATCTCATATTTATAGCATAGTCTGTCTACGTAAAAAGGAAAATCAATGTGTCATCTTGATTACAATGGTTGCAATAGTCACAATAGTCGCAATTGAGCAAACCCATTCAAAATCAAACAACGGACATCTATCGGTACGTACCCAAGTACTCAGAACCAAGTCGCACAAGTTCGATCATAGACGTTCCGAAACGCAATGTACTCAACCCAGTCCACCAAACACATGTACGTACCTATACAGTAAGACAAAAGTCATACATGTTCCTATTCATAACACTGAATTATACATGTACCTATCCATGTTCCTATTCATAACACTGAATTATACATGTACCTATCCATGTACCTATTGATAACACTGAATTATACATGTACCTATCCCTCGCAAGTAGGGCACAGTTTTCACTACTGTCAAGCTTGTTTGTGTCTGACATCAACAAAATCTGTTTCAAAGAGCTTCATATCATTTGATGAAATATGCATTTTATATACTACTGACTATTTTCTATTCGTGACTCATTTTGAAAATTGCAATGTATCTTGTTTTATATTCCGTGACTACGGTGCTTATACTTGGAACTTTATGCTTGTGAATATGGTATTTCTAGTGTTTATATAGTAAAACATCGATTTATTCTAACTTTGTAGTGGATTATTATGAAATTTATTGTATATCACTTTCAATAATGTGTAGCAAATATTATACACATTATGATCAGTAAAAGTGCAAATGCACATCATATTGAAGATGCTTTCTATCTGGGATAAATAGTTTGATTTATTACGTCACTGTATATATACAAATTTTGTTTTATAACTACCATAGTTTCTTTTCAAATTATACCCTGTAACAGGCAGTGTTACCACATGGCAACAAATTCTGAGCAGTAGTCTAACTTTGGATGATATTATTTATGGATAATAATATTTTGTGGATGTATGGAAGTTTACTATGAACTTTATTCAATATAGAAAATTTTATTTCTGAAGATATTTCATGATGCACCCGTTAAAGGGCTGATAAAAATTGACTGACAACATGGTCTAATGATCACATTTCTCTTCACGTCGATATTTTAAATTCTAAAATTTGACACCTTTTCCAAGTCATTAGTAGAAACATGAAATTCAATAGCGGTGATCTCAAGTCAATAGTAGATCCGCTCAAATCAGCAACGGGAATCTCAAATCATTAATAGAAATTCTATTCTATCTCAAGTCAACAGTAGATCTACCCAATTCAACAACGGAAAGCAAAAATCAACAGTAGATGTTGGGATCTTTTGTCATGCTTCAAAATTTACGGGCCAATTTAAGACATGTAGCTACGATTGCATAATGCAGTTTGCATCGCGCAATCACTTATTCACGTCTTCGTTAGCTGACTAACAATAATAGACAAAAGTACAATGGCATGTGCAGAAACAAAGATTGCCCGTCATGCCAAACAATTGACTCATCACATCGACTCGATGCATGCATTGATTGATAGCACCAACTAATGTCATTCTTTGTACATACGATCTGTAGCGATGTCGCGTCAACGAATATCTGCTGCAGACATACAAAGACTTATACGGGCGTTTGAGAATGGTCAGGATTATCAAGCTTTGGCTGAGACGTTGACTATCAAATCTGGAACTGCTTGGTCAATCATCCGGCGTTTTCAAAATACTGGATGTGTAGTGCGACAGAGAGGAGGTGCACACAACAAGAAACGGGATGATGAAATATCTTCAACTCTTTTGTCTATTGTTGAGGAAAATCCCCAGTTTACTCTATCACAGATAAATGCCACTTTGAAGTCATTGCTGCCACATAAGCCCGCCATGTGTGATGGCACAATTTCGAATATTTTGCACGGTCAAATGGTGACCATGAAGAAGTTAATGGACTCCCCTTCAGAGAGAAATGCATCTGAAGTGAAAGCTCAACGTCGACAACTCGTAGAGTGGCTAATTGCTCTCAGTCCAGATATTCAGCCGATTTTTATTGATGAGAGTGGCTTTCATCTTTGGATCAAACGTACTCGTGGGAGAGCCATCAGAGGCGATCGGGCTGTGCGTGTTGTTGGTAGACGAAGGAGCACAAATTTTAGTGCATTATTTGCCGTGTCTCCAAGACGGGGTCTGGTTCATCACCAGTTCATTACATCGAATACGAATTCGACAGCCTTCAATTCCTTTCTGTCAAAGCTGTCCCTGAATATTGGACATGAAACGTTGGCAGTATTCATAATGGACAATTGCAGTATCCATCGCAATCACCACTTGGCTAATCTCTCAAGTACTCACAGTGCAAAATTTCTTTCTCCCTATTCTCCCATGTTCAACATTTGCGAAAATGCGTTCAGTTCGTGGAAAGCCGGAGTCAAGCGCCAAATGGCAGAGGTGAGGGACCAGGTCATTTTGCAACCCCACCCCCAAAAACTTGCAACTCTAATGCAATTATATAAGAGATGGCTGAAGGCGGGAGG